>CM056050.1:384302125-384627467 GCA_029574335.1 Rana kukunoris | reverse complement strand
ATGTCTTTCTGCGGAGGTCTGGGCTCTGGCATCCAGACTTTTGGTGTACTAATACATCTGTGGCACGAAAAGATTCTGGCAGAGTCCTTCTACGATCCAGGTATGAGGTTTTCTCTAATAGAACCCTTGATAAACCTGAAGGTTGGCACAATTTGCCCGCCGTGATGGATGAAAGCTGGAACTACTTTTAGTAGCTTTCCTACCGTGTGGATAAGGTAAGAAGAGGATAATTTATTTTGTTATTATCTTCTGTGAGTAGGATGTCTTTTCCTGGTTTTCAGCACTGGAGGGAGTAAGTGCATACCTGGTGTATTCTTACATAATAGCCATCCAGGAACAAGCTCAGTGAAGTAGGTCAATAAAAAATGCCACTCACCTCCTTCTGCTGCAGGCTCTGCCACAAAACGCATAAAGGGGTCACCCGATGATGCCCCAGTAATCTGTCCCCCTTTCTTCATCGCCCTAGGCGCCATCATGACAGTGGCACGTGCGCGTGCGGATCGTGTTTTTTATGCTGTCTAATGGGCAGATGAAGAGGGGGCCCGTGGTTGTGGCGTGCCTGTGTGCGGACACGGCACTAGTGTTGAGCGGAATACGCCATATTCGATTTTGCGGATATTCCACGAATATATAGAAGAATATTTGTGAAATATTCGTTAATAATCGAATATTCGTGTGATATTTTTATATAAAAAAAAAAATTTGCGAAATTTCGCTAATGCGAATGCAAAATTGATTGCGAAACTCATCGTCTGCGCATGCGCATGCGCGCGAAACAACACGTGAAAACGGAGATCATTTCCTATAGAAGCACAATGCTAGCTCTAAGGTCGCAATACACAGGAAAAACGCACAGAAACACTCCACTCTCTCTAGAGCCACCTTGTGAATCTGCAGGAAATACTGCTGGGAGTGATCTTATATACTGGTCGTGCAGGCAGGTTCCTATTGGTTGCTTATGGAGGTTTGCTAACCTCTGACAACTGTGGTAGGAGACTCTGATTGGCTCTGATGCAAAAGAAGGGCAAGAAAAGTAATTCGCGAATATTCGTAATACGAACATTCGCATTGCGAATATTCAGCAACATAAAAGGATCGCCTCAGCTACTCGGCCCAGGGTCTCTAATCATACAGCAATGCTTTTAGACGTCGATGGAGGATCACTAGACTATCATGTGATTGTTTTAAAAAAAATTTTGAAAAAAATACGAAATATTCGCAATAGCGAATATTCACCGCGATATTTGAGTTATTTGCGAATACTCGAATATGCAATATTCGTAACGAATATTCGCAATGCGAATATTCTTGAGCAACACTACACAGCACGCCTGTGTGCAGGCACCAAGAGGCTGATTAGAGCCCAGCACACCAAAAGCCTTCTGTAAGCGGCATTGACACAGAGCTGTGGGCTGTAAGCATCCCTGTGGATTGAACTAGGCAAACCAAGACTCCTACTCGGCATCAGGTTGTGCAGTGAGCTAATATATGTGTATTGTAAGACTATAACACAACAGTGATTGCATTTTTTGTGGATATTACATTTGCTTTACAGTATGTCCCCGAGAAGAGGGGCAAGAGGTATCAAAATACCCCCGCTTATGGCTAAGAAATCTCAGCCTGCCTGCAGTTTACCATCCCCCTCTGTCAGCCTCAAAAGATGAGCCCTAGACATGTGCACAGAAAATGTTTTCGTTTTTTTTTGTTCCGTTTCGTATGGTCCCGTCTGTTCGTTTCCCTTCGTTTTTCGTAAGACGCCCGTTTTCCTCCCGTTCGTTCCCGTTCGTTTGTCGTACGACGTGATTTTTTCGTATTCATCCGACGTTTCGTATTTCCGTTACCGTTTTATTTTCGTACATTGCGGAATGATTCGTTATTCTGTTTAAATTCATGTTCGTTTCTTGTTAGACAATAATATCGTGAATTTTCGTCAATTTGCATTCAGTGTATCTTGAAATGCTTTTCTTTTGTTAGTGTCAGTTGTGTATGTTCATTGTTCAATGACATCTATAACAAAAAGAATTTCATTATTGTATATTGAATGAATTCCTTTTTTTTATATTAGGTGTCATATCAACATACATAAAAATAACAAAAGAAACAGGTTCAAATGCAAATCTTTTGTTTATGTTTTTTTTGAATGGGCCAGATAGTTAGGGTGGTTTCTGATGCAGTTTAAAAACAAAGAACAAAATTTTGAGGAACGAAGATCGGAAAACAATCGTTTTTATGTTTTGTTGTTAAATATGTCTGTCTGACCAAGTGTATGGGGCTTAACAATACTAGTGTTAAGCCCCATACACTTGGTCAGACTATTTTAAAACAAACATAAAAAAGTATCGTTTTCCAATCAAAACGTTCGAGAATGGTTGTTCGTTTTTAAACGCATCAGAAAACCATTTTTGGGTTCAGAAGTATGGCCAACTGTATCTCCATTCAGATGAAATCCACAGACCAAGACGTTTATTAGGCTTTACTGTACAAGTGTATCACTATTTCTGCACAAAGAGAAGCTGCTTTCAGTCACTGAGGCTGGCCATACATGTTCAATTTGCTTGTACAATTTTCTTTTAGATTTACCAAAAACCATATATGAGGTCAAACTAAACAACACTTTCAATTGTATGCAATCAGGCAGGCCCTTGCACTACATAGTTGAAGGTAAATCTAAAGAAAATTGCACAGAAAATTGTATCATGTATGGCCAGCCTAACTCTCTGGCCATTAAAAAAAACATAAACAAAAGATTTGCATTTGAACACGTTTCTTTTGTTATTTTCGTATGTTGATATGACACCTATAACAAAAAATTTGCCTTCAGTATTTTGAATACACAGAAAACAGAAAAAGGAATTCATTCAATATACATAATGAAATTCTTTTGTTATAGATGTCATTGAACAATGAACATACAACTGAAAACGAACACAAAACGGATTCAAACAAAATACACAATGCAAACCTCTTCATTTTCGTTATTTTGCCATTTTCGTTTTGTCGTTTTTTCCCGTCGGATCGTTCGTTCGTATTTGCGGTCATTCGTTATGCGGCTCATCCGTTATCCCGTCGTTTTCGTATTTTGGTGCTTTACCGTTTTCGTATGTACACATTATCCCGCGGGTACGAAAATTAACATTTTCGTACGAAAATAACATTCGTACGAAAATAACATTCATACGAACGGGAATGCACATATCTAATGAGCCCCTGTCTGGTTTTGCAGCTTCTCCTATGGCAGCTCCTGTATACATCACTGAGGATGCTTTTAAAGTTGCTTTAGATGGCCTAAAAGGAAGGATTGCTACTATTATCGAAACCTCTTTGAAAGATAGCAGAAAACGGGGTAGATCCCCCTTCATCTGCTCTGGCTGTCTCTTCGGATGAGCCTTGAGCCGGGTGAGGGTGAAAAATCCCTCTCTGCAGATGAGGATCATGTGCAGTCTGAGGACTCAGAGGATAAGAGGATTCCTGCTACCTCTCAGTCGCTAAAGATGCAGGTGCAATATTATGCAGAGATGGTGTGTGCCACTTTACAAATTGCCTCCTGTGGAAGCTTCTATGTCCTTTGTTTCCTATTTTTGGATCTCAGAAATCCCCGCAGGCTGCATGCTCCTTTCCAGTTCATCCCTTGCTGGATGAACTGATGTATGATGAATGGGTTCGCCCAGATAAACTGTTTTTCCTCCTAAGCAGTTTCCTCTTCTTTATCCTATGGAGGAAGATTTCACTAAGAAATGGGGGGTACCTGCTATAATGCAGCTATTTCTTGTGCAAACAAAAGCCTGACCTGTCCTACAGACAATGCTCAGGGCTTTAACTGATAAAAAGCTGGAGTCCCTATTGAAAGCCTCCTCTTCCATGGCTGGGGCTGTAGTACAACCTGCAGTTGCAGCCATTGGTGTATGTCAGTTCTTCAAGGAACAAATAAAGCAGATGTTTAACCTCCTCCCTACAGAGGAGATTGAGGTTTATGAGGACCTTCCTAAGGCCTTACGTTTTGAGATTGATGCGATTATGGACTCTGTTCAGCAAGGATCCCGCTTGAATCTCCTGCAGGTACACATGTGCAGGTCCCTTTGGTTAAAACTTTGAGAGGTCGAGGTTTCTTGCAAAAGATACTTGGCAGCGGTTCCCTTTGGTTAAGGTCGCCTGTTTGGGGATGACCTGTATATGTCATCCAAAAGTTTACCGGAGGCAAGTATACTCTGTTGATGGTAAAAAGGAGAGTAAACGTCCTTCATTTAAGCATACTCTTTCTCCAGCCCCTGGAACCTAATTTTCCCATACAGTGGTGATGGCTTCCCCAGTCTAACACTAGGGGAAAGGGCCCAGAGCCAAGCCCAAGGGCAGAAAAGGACTAAGTCTAAGCAGAACCCAAAAACTTCCCTATGAATTGATGCCCCTGTAGTCTTCAAATATTTTAGCGTGTATTGTCTATCGTATAGTGTCTAGTATGATGTTAGTAGATTGTTCTCGCAGCAAAACACCAGGTCCTCCAGAGAACGCAATTTTAATTCAACGACTTCAATACAGAATAAAATCCAAAGAATCCACAGATGATACAAAAAAGGTCCAACAGAGTAATTCAGATTTCTACCTGCGCCCCCATACTCCTACAGAGAGAAAAAAGGAGTACCTTCTCTCTGACAAGATGAACTGAATGTCAAAGCTGACTAACAGAATAAATATCCTTTTCACTGAATAGCTGACAATTTGATTGGCCGTCTTTGATCTGAAAGACATGACCCAGCGTCTTGTCCTGCAGATCGTCAGGTAGATGTCACTCCCAGCAGGAGTCAACAATTAGTATTAGGGAGCCAACTAGCATACATCCTTGCATACCAATTAGCTCTCTTTAATAAGTAATTAGATTACCTGTGGCCTAAGAAATGGTTTGATATGTAAGCAAGAGCTCATCCTGTCCAGTTGGCTACTTGACAACAGACAAGCGTCTCTTAACGTGAATTACAGGTCTGATGTGCAAAAAGGACTACCTATATCCTTCTCTTTGTCCTTTCTCTTTTGATGTGAAACTAATGTGGTTACTAAGGTTTCGCTTGGTCAATCTTGGACTCACATAATATAATAATATATAATAATATTTTATATATATTACATAAGTAACACCCAACATATTACTACTATATACTACAACATATTCCCCCACTTGGATCGGTTCTAATTACTAGAACTGATCCATAACTCAAACAACAAACGTCATTATGGTTTAAGGTACTGGATGCTTTACAATGGCTCATATGAAATATTAAGTTGAGACTGGTTACATCTCTCTTCACCAACCTCTAAAATATCCCCATGAAACAGTTATTAGATAATATAACTTTAGACCATGACTGGAAAAGGGTTCGGTAAACATAAGTGGCCCGTATCCATATAGCTGTTAGGCCTTATTTCAAAGATTGCTCTTTCTTGAGTAAATTACATAACGATCTTGAATATTGTGCAAAAAACGAGCTGATGTCACCGTCCATTCTGACTTCATCACATCTCTCACCATCTCACTGAAAGTAAAGCTTGGTATGTTTTTGGAGGTCCAATCCAAGTCCAGGATTCTCTCATCGCCAGGCTCCAAGTTTTCATTTTTAAAGATGCTTTTGCACAAACACCAGCAAGATAGTAAGAAGAACCATTAATGTACCAGCAGTCCCTTTCAAGGTCAAAAAGGTTTGGATATGGCAGTAAAATTTCTGTGCTGCAAACTGTTTTCTTGAACTTGACAGCTTCAATTATTAATCCACCAATCAGGATACTTGGTTCCTTTAACATCAAACCCTCAATAGTCTCTGTTCCTATTTGAGCAATGATGACCTGTTTTGTCATTTGTTGATTGCCAGCAACGATTTGCATTCGTAATGTGCTGTAGGCCGACCCCTCATTGCGTTTAATAGAGCCGTTACTTGTATCATTCAGTCCATAATTCTACCAGAATGGTATGCCAACATACATATATATATATTCCCCCATGCGATGGTTTAGATATTATCAGCTTGACATCAGTGTTTATCAGATCTTCTGTCCAGACATAGAGTCACACCCGCAGCAACCAAATGTTCCCATTGAATGTCTAATTACCATTAATAAACACTTCCTTATGTATGTCAGGAAGTACCAGGCCATCTCACATACCTAGGTTGTCTTAGATAAGATTTACACATCAAAGGGTCCTCTGTATCTTTTGATCCTTTGGCCACAAGATTTGGTCAGCAAACTTCCTTTGATGTGTAACCTCGAATGCCTAAATACCATACCATACATACTGTATAACACAATATTTTAAATACCAACACATCTATATTAATATTACTACATATTCCCCCACTTGGATCGGTTTCTAACTACTAGAACCGATCCATAATTCAAACAACAAACGCAATCATGGTTTGAGGTACTGGATGCTTTACAATGACTCATATGAAATATTAAGTTGAGACTGGTTACATCTCTCTTCACCAACCACCTCTAAAATATCCCCATGAAACAGTTATTAGATAATATAACTTTAGACCATGACTGGAAAAGGGTTCGGTAAACATAAGTGGCCCGTATCCGTATAGCTGTTAGGCCTTATTTCAAAGCTTGCTTTTTCTTGAGTAAATCACATAACGATCTTGAATATTGTGCAAAAAAAAACGAGCTGATGTCACCGTCCATTCTGACTTCATCACATCTCTCACCATCTCACTGAAAGTAAAGCTTGGTGTGTTTTTGGGAGGTCCAATCCACATAAGTCCAGGATTCTCTCATCTCCAGGCTCAAAGTTTATATCTTTAAAGATGCTTTTGCACAAACACACCAGCAATCCTGAAATACCACTTTCATCTTCATAGTAAGAAGAACCATTAATGTACCAGCAGTCCCTTTCAAGGTCAAAAAGGTTTGGGTATGGCAGTAGAAATTCTGTGCTGCAAACTATTTCCTTGCACCCGACATTCATGAGTTTCACCTTCAATCATTAATCCACCAATCAGGATACTTGGTTCCTTTAACATCAAACCCTCAATATTCTCTGATAATAAAGCTGTAGTCCATCTGCTTCTTTCCATTTCCTATTTGAACAATGATGACCTGTGTCATTCGTTGATTGCCAGCAACGATTTGCATTCATAATGTGCTGTAGGCTGACACCTCATTGCGTTTAATAGAGCCGTTACTTGTATCATTCAGTCCATAATTCCACCAGAATGGCATGCCAACATATATATATATTCCCCCATGCAATGGTTTAGATATTATCAGCTTGACATCTGTGTTTATCAGATCTTCTGTCCAGACAATGCGGCAGTGGAAATTCTTGCCAGTATTTTTTTATAAAAGGTAGAAAGTTATTTTTTATCCATATGTGTCACAGCCTTCAGCATATTATAAACAACTGATTCAACATGTTTCAAATCACGACTAGAGTGATGAAATTCACTCCCCCTCTTATAAATTTAGGAAAGCCACCCAACTTACTATATACTATATGCTATGTTAAGCCATTGCGCAGCATCACCTCAGATGTCAAATCTATTGATATCAATATGCATTATGTCATATGTACAGATGTTTTAAAATTGTTTTAGGTTTAAATGCCTCGCTCTGATTTTAAGATTAAGTTCAAGAAATAAAACATAATACAAATAAAAAGCAAAATATATCGGGAAAAGGGAGAAAATGAAAAAATAGGGCATTGGGCAAGTCCGTTGAAAAGAAAATAGGGGGAGAAAAAAAAAAATGAAAAAAGGGAATTTGAATGTTAAAAAAAAGTCCATTGCTTGATGAATTTTGAGAGATATTCACTTGTATAGTGATATTTGTCCATTTGTCCATTCAGTGTTTCTCCCCTGCTAGCCAGCAATTACTCCTGCTGTTCACATGCAAACTGTATCTGAAAGACAAAAACTCTCAGACAAAACTCATTAGCAAAGTCCTTAAACAAAGTATTATTTACAGTCTAGTTAGTTAAAGCTAGTCACCCCCACTGCTGTAGAAGCGTCATTTCCATTCAAAAACAGGTCTGGATGATTCAACTGTTCTAATAGTGTGTAATATTCTATTTTCATCTTATCATACTCAATTTTAAGGTGGTCATATTTCTGTTTTAACTGAGTAAATGGTATCCAGGTCTTTCTCTTATGATTCTGGTCAGCTCTGTTTTTCATATTAATATCACTTATGTTTGACCCAGAGTTCCCTCTCTTGTTGTGATCATTAGATATTATCTTCTGATCTGTCTGTTCAGTGTTTGCCCTAAACAATGTGGCTACATCAATTCTGACAGCTTGCTCGTTTGACTTTCTCCATACATGATCTGCTCTCAATAATACGTCTTTTAAATCATGAGTATTCGGGGTAACTAATAAAATATTTTGTCTGATATCTTCATGCAAAGCATCTAGAATCATACTGATATGTATCGAGCCTCCCCGCTCAAATGCAAGATTATTACCAACCAATAATTCCATAATAGTTGCTAACCTGTGCGACAATTCATAGGGAGATTCACTCTGCATTTGGTGGATCTTCCCACAAATCGCTACATCAGAACGCACTCCATACAAGACAAATAATAATTCCAGCAATATGTCTCTTGTTCTCAGAGGCTGAATACAGATCTGTTTAATTCTCATCCAAAGACTATTACCTATAGAATGTTGCAGCTAACTGACTCACCTGCATATATCATTTCATCTCTCACATACCTCTGCTTTTGTGAAGTAAGTTACTTCCCTGGTCTAAATTCAGTATATTGTTCCCCAATATTTGCCCACCTTTTCCCTATTACAATTTTATTTTATTTTTATTTATTTTTTATTAAATATGTTTTTTGTATGATTATGCAATACAGTACATTTCTGATGCTAATAAATTATCTTGTAATGATTATTTGAACTTATATAGTGATGCAATATTTATGCACTGTATTTAACAATTACTGACTTTTTTGTCAGAATCCCATGTCTATTTCTTTATTGATCCTTTATTTTTTTCTGGGTTGCAGAGGCACTAGGGAAAGTTTGGAGGTACTACGGTCTACTATCCAACCCTTTCCCATGCTCTTCCCTTCCCCCTTTTCAGACCTGATCCGATCTATGTCTCGCCACCCGGTGTCTTGTCACCCTCCTACACACACTGGCCGCTCAACTTTAAAATCCGGCGGCGCTTTGCTATACATAGTTTCATTCATTAATTTTTACTTTCATTGTAATATTTTTTATGTTCCTTTCACTGGCCGTTTATTGTTTATCCCCCTGATACGCCCCCTCGCTTACTCCAGCCCCTGTATGCTTTCCATCATTTGCATAGAGGTGTTGCTTTCTGTACTGCACGCTCGTGTCTTTCGTCAGAGCGTCACGCACGCACGCCAACACGTGATTACCCCGGTGTTTGCTGGGCCATGTAGTTTTATTCAGTACTCATTTCTTTCCTCTTCCGCTCTAATTGTCAGTCTTTGACACGTCATACGTCTGTTACGTTGGGCGCACATCCTCTTAAATAGCTGCTTGTCTTACAACCCAGTGCAGATGACACTGGATGCAGCTGCAAACACCATCTCACGGTAATCCGGCTCTGAACTTTCTTTCAGCTCTCTCTCTCTCCCAGCATTCTATATTGTGCACTTCCTATTTTAGTATTCTGCTAAATCTTTGGTCCTAATTGATTCATTGTCTATTCATTTTACCTGTTTTCTTGCAAGCTTATGGAATAGAGACTTAGGTCCTGTCCATTTTTTTCTATGCAAACCAAAATTCCTTAGAATATATTTACTCTCTTTTTTATTTCCAGTATTGTTTTATTTTTTATTTTTTTTATTTCTCTGTTAGATCCCGATTCAAGCTGTGCTACTTAAGCACATCATCGTTCTACATCCAGTGTCATCTCTCCAATATATAAAAAATATAAAACAATATTTTTTCATTTCATCTCTCACATACCTCTGCTTTTGTGAAGTAAGTTACTTCCCTGGTCTAAATTCAGTATATTGTTCCCCAATATTTGCCCACCTTTTCCCTATTACAATTTTTTTTTTTTTTATTTATTTTTTATTTTTCATTTTTTACTTTTCACTTTTTATTTTTTGGTTTCTTGTCATCAGTCTAGCCTTTGATCGTTCTTCAATCTAAAGGATCAAACCATTGGAGTAGCCCGTCCACATTTGTGTACTCTTGGGCCTGTGTGTGTGTGTGGGGGTGTCCACCCCACCTGGTGGCGAGCAACCAAACGGTTCCTGGTCTTTTGTGGTCTAAGGGTGAGCTCAATTTTATGTGCCTCTGCAACCCAGTAATAGTGTATATATTGTGTATATGTACATTTTATACAGACATTATTTGTATGTATGAAATTAATATTTATGTTTTCCTACATTTCTGTAGTTTAATCAATCCAAAAGCCTTGATTGTCACCATCTACCCCTGAAGAAGCTTATTACAAGCGAAACTGTTGGGATACAACAATCTAGTGTGGCTTCAAACCGATTTTACCTACCTTTGACCGACAACCCTTTTTTTAATCTATATTATTCATAGGACTTTTGTTGTTTCTTATGGATATATCATTATATTGATGTCTATATAACAAATATTTTTCTATTTTTGTACCTATTGACTTGTACAATATTTTCTTTCTCGTACCAATAATTTTCGTTATCCAGCACCGCTTAGAAAATCCCATTCCCCTTTTCCTTCCTTTTCTATTTTTCAAGGTACAGTAGTGTTGGAGGTTGTTCCGCCACCACGCCTCCCAAAACACTACTACTGGTTGTGACACACCTCTCTCCTCCACCCCCTCCTCTTCTTCTTCCTCTGTGGCCTTGTCCTGTGCTGATGTGTCCTCGGAACCAGCCGTGCTCCATAGGCGTATGAGGGGCTACGCAGGAATGCAGACAAAGAGATGCCATGCGGTGCTAGAGCTGGTGTGATTTTTCTGCCCCTGTTTAACAGGGTTGTGTAATTTACAATTTTTGATGCAATAGTTTGCAGCAGGCTATTTGCTGCACTACAACTAGAGTATCTGTGGGGGTTGCAGTGTTGTGGCACCAGCACCAGTGCCTAAGGCCCAATGTTTGTGCTCCTGTTCAACAGGGGCATGTAATTACAATTCTTGATCTAATATTTCACAGCAGGGCGTTCCAGCGTCCACCAAGACTAACTGTGAGGGGTTGCAGTGTTGTTGCAACACCAACACCTAGGGCCCAAATTTCTGCAGCATATATATATTCTTGGGCAGGTACCCCGGGCTTACAGGATGTCCTGAAGCAGGGCAGGAAAGTCTGTGTGCATTTCAGAAGGTCATATAATGCCACTGCTCGACTGACAGACCTCCAAAGGGAATACAACCTGCCCAAGAACCGCCTAATCTGTGACATGCCCACCAGATGTAACTCTACATTGGCCATGCTGCAGTGGCTGCACACACAGCAGAGGGCCATCAATGAGTACCTTTGCCAATATGGCAGCACAACTGGGTCAGGGGAGCTTGTTTTTTTTTCCGTGCCAGTCGGCCTTGATCAGGGATGCCTGCACTGTCCTGTCACCATTTGAGGAAGCCACAAGGATGGTGAGCAGTGACAGTGCATGCATCAGTGAGATTGTCCCTCTTATTCACATTTTGGAGCACACACTACGTGGAATAATGGACAGGGCCCTTGAGGCAAAACAGAGGGAGGAAGAGGAAGACTTCCTTACCTCTCAAGGCCCCCTTTATCCAGACAGTGGTTCTGCTTGTCCACCTAGCACACAGAAAGAGGACGAGGAGGAGGTGAAAGAGGAGGAGGAGGAAGAGGAGGAGGAGGAGGATTGTATCATCAGCATGGAGCTGTAGCTTAGCACTCAGCATCAGCAGCAGCAGTCTTCAAGGGATCACTTACAGTCCCAAGGAACCCATGGACTTTTATGTGGCTGGGATGAGGTGGCTGCGGATCCTGTCGTCTTTAGTGACCCAGAGGACTGTGCTCCAAATGCCTTTAGCAAACCTACACTGCATGGCCTCTCTGATCCTGCAAAGCCTGCGTAAGGATCCTCGTATTCTTGGTATCAAGGAGAGGGATCATTACTGGCTGGCAACTCTCCTTGATCCACATTACAAGAGTAAGGTTGCGGACCTTATCTTGCCGTCGCAGAGGGAGCAGAAGATGAAACATCTTCAGGAGGCCTTGCAGAAAGGTCTGTGAAACGCGTTCCCAGAACCTGGGGGATTACCAAATCCTGGTCCTGGACAACGTGTTGCTGAGGTTTTGGTGAGTCACAGAAGGAGCGGTGGAAAAGGTAGCCATCTGATCGATGCGTTCAGACAATTTTTTAGTCCGCAGCCCCAAGGAATGACCGGTTCCAGCAACCATCGCCAGCGTCTGGTTTACATGGTGTGGGAATACCTAGGGGCAAGATCAGACTTGGACACCTTCCCCACCTAAAATCCTCTGGCTTACTGGGTCTTGAGGATGAATCACTGGCCAGAGCTTGCACAGTACGCAATTGAGCTACTGGCTTGTCCTGCATCCAGCGTTCTTTCAGAACGCACATTCAGTGCTGCTGGAGGCTTTGTGACCGATCACAGGGTGCGCCTCTCCACCGACTCCGTCGATCGACTGACCTTCATAAAAATGAATCAGGCTTGGATCACCACCAGCTACCAAGCACCTGATGCTGATGTAACTGAAAAATAGTTTTGAAACGTCAGATCCCTTGGAGACTGCCTATGCTGATGTTGAGTGACTATCCTGTCCTGCTGACTGAATATCCTTCTTCCTTCTCAATAATCTTGCTGATAGCTTGTAGGAACATTGTCGGTTCTTGGCACCGCCACCAGTGGCTAAGGCCCAATTTTTCTGCCCCTGTTTAACAGGGGTGTGTAATTTACAAATTTTGATGCAATAGTTTGCAGCAGGCTATTTGCTGCACTACAACAAGAGTATCTGTGGGGGGTTGCAGTGTTGTGGCACCAGCACCAGTGCCTAAGGCCCAATTTTTGTGCTCCTGTTCAACAGGGGCGTGTAATTACAATTCTTGATCTAATATTTCACAGCAGGGCGTTCCAGCGGCCACCAAGACTAACTGTGAGGGGATGCAGTGTTGTTGCAACACCAACACCTAGGGCCCACATTTCTGCAGCGTAAATATATGGCAGGCCCCTACTTTAAAACATCCAACTTACAAACGACTCCTACTTGCAAACGGAATGAGACAACAGGAAGTGAGAGGAAATCTACCCCTACGAAGGGAAATTCTCTTCTGTAAAAGGTGTCTCCTGTCCACTGATGCTTTATCACAATCCTTGTTTCACAAAAAAAAAAACAGAAAGTGAGGAGCAATCTTCTGAAAAGATGCACACAGACAGCAAAACAAATGTTACAAGGGTGATAACCCTTCTCTATGTTTTCAAAAAAGCTTAAAAAAAGATTCTATGGCTGAAGCTACCCTTTAAAGAAGTACCAGTTGAAAATTACAAACAGATTCTAGTTAACAACAAACCTACAGTCTCTGTCTTGTTTGCATCACCTGTATACTGCTGTTCAAAGTATATAGAGCCAAAGGAGCTTGTAATGACCTGGGGGAGGGGGAGGGGAAACCCATGCTATTTTTATCAGTGATTTTCATCGATATTGCAGGGACCAGACATTATATTAAAGCCACAAGCAGTTTTAAATTACCTTTTTCTTATAGTAATCTCATTTTGTGCAGGGACAGTTCTAAACACGTGCCTACTATACTACTATAGACACCCAGCAGGTACGATATTTAAAGAAATGTTGCTTTTTTTTTCACTTTAAGCATCATTAAAATCGCTGCTCCATAAAAAACGAACACTTTTCAAACTTTTTTTTTCCATTGATACATGTTCCCTGGGGTTCTCAAAGACATTTTTCGACAATAACTTGCATATGGGGCATTAAAATGAGCACTTTTGAATTTGAACGCTTGAGTCCCATTGACGTCAATGGGGTTCTAAATGTTCGCGCGAACGGTCGGTCCGTTCGAAGGTTCTGGTGCGAACTTAACGCGGGGGTGTTCGGCTTATCCCTATTTGCTGCATAGAGAGGATTTCTGTGTGAAAAAGTGTATGCGGTCTTTTTGGGGTTCTGTAAAGGTGACTTGCAAGTCTCTCTCCCATTTTGCTAAGAATGGGGGGGTCTTCAGTGGCGTGGAGGTCTAACAAGGATTTGTTGGAGGTAGATAGGGACCTCTGGATTGTCCCTCCCCAAGCAGAGTTCCTCAAAAGAGTGGAGCTGTCTGACAAAGTGAGCTGGTTTGGGCAGTGATCTGATAAAGTGAGATAGTTGGTTGATCCTCCAGTGGTCTAATGAAAGTGGGGCCTGGCCTGAGAGCAAGTTTTCCATATTTAGCCAACCGGAGGAATGCAAGAATAAGAACATCGTCATGAGTCCTTGTAGAGCTTGTGAAAGAAAGGACGGATCAGTAAGACCAAGTATAAAATCTGGATGACCAATAAGTGATGTCAATGGGAATGGAACATTTTGTAGTGAGGCTAAATAAAATAAAAAATTCAGTTCCATAAGAGTTGGCCCAATCATTGGGTGAGTAGTCAGGTGGGTTGTAGGAGTATTCCCTGCCCAAGGAAGGTCCTCTAGGGGGGCCCTGGCTGCCTCCTGTTCCAGTGACACCCAGAGCTTCAAATCATTGTAACAGGACCAATCCACAACCCTGGTAATATGTGCCGCGTCTTTAGTCTTTGGTCATAGTAGGAGTGCTCTGCCAAGACGTGGATGCTTACCACACCATATAAATCTGATGAGTATAGAACGTACGGCGTGAAAGAATGTCTGAGGTATCTTGACGGGCAGTGCCTGCAATAAATATAGAAGTCTGGGCATTGCATTCATTTTAGGTATATTGCAACGGCCGAACCAGGAAAGGGCCAGAGAGTCCCACCTTCCAAGATCAGCCGTGAGCGTAGACAAAACGGGCTGGAAGATGAGGGCAACAATGTCTTGTAAGTTTGCTGAGATTTTTGTTCCTAGGTATTGAATTAAGCGGGCAGCCCATTTGAACGGTGATGTAGAAGGGAAACACTAAGGCCTCTAATTTTTGTAAGTTAACCTTAAAATTAGTAGGGTGGCAGCATAGCTTCTGTAACAGGGGGGTAAAGAGGTGAGGGGCCGGTGATGTAGAATAAAAGGTCGTCAATAAGCCGCAACTTTGTGTTGGCATTGGCCCAGCTGGATGCCTAAAATGGACTGATTATCTCTGATCTGGTGTAGGAAAGGTTACAGGGAAAGGACCAACAGCAGTGGAAATTGCTGATCGCTGCCATTACTAGTAAAAAAAAATATTAATAAAAATGCCATAAAACTATCCCCTATTTTGTAAACGCTTTAACTTTTGCGCAAACCAATCAATAAACGCTAATTGCAATTTTTTTAACGAAAAATATGTAGAAGAATACGTATCGGCCTAAACTGAGTAAAAAATATTTTTTTATATATTTTTTGGGGATATTTATTATAGCAAAATGTAAAAAATATAGAATTTTTTCAAAATTGTCGCTCTATTTTTGTTTATAGCGCAAAAAATAAAAACCACAGAGATGATCAAATACCACCAAAAGAAAGCTCTATTTGTGGGAAAAAAAGGACGACAATTTTGTTTGGGAGCCACGTTGCACGACTGCACAATTGTCAGTTAAAGCGACGCAGTGCTGAATCACAAAAAGTGCTCTGGTCATTGGGAAGCAATATGGTCCGGAGGTTAAGTGGTTAAAGCACCTAAAATACCGGTTTTATATATTCTTCCCAAAATGCACAAAAATAAGGTCTCCCCTCCAGGGATACCTATTGTCAGTGGCATTAATTCCCTCTTCTCCAGAAGTCGTGAATATTTAGATACGTTTTTTTCAACCATTGGCCACCAGGGGTACTGGTACGATATTACACTATCCACGTTTTTGTGGCTCATTGCAGTGGAGTCGTTTGGAATCTTTTAGATTGGACGATTGGAACACACAAGGAGTTACCTGTATTTTGATCTATTGGGAATCGACCCCATTTGGGAGAGAGTATAGTAAGAAGGATCCTGATATAACTCTGTATATGCCTGTAGGTCATTCATGGCCGCATATTTCTGGTGAGAGCATTTTGATTGTCACTTCGGGTGAAGCACTTTATTATGCACACTGCACTTTCTGAGAGCACGGTGGTTGGAGCCTAACACAGCATTTGGTTGCCAGTTCTTATTTGCAATATATTTGGACTTTTTCTTATTTTTCACCAAATAATTATTTGGTGTTTATATAGACATTAATTTACATTTGTTGCACTATATGCACCCACCTTTTTTCACAGTTTATTAGTCACTTACAAATTTTTGGAGCTGCACTTGTTTTATATATATATATATATATATATATATATATATATATATATATATATATATTCACATATTATTGTTGGCGTCGTTATCCCTTTTTTTCTATATTCATGGTTTGAAACATGCCTGTTTATGCAGAACCCCAAATTTTTGTTGAAAACACTTGTATTAAAAAATATTTTTGCATTTACCCAGAAATGTTATAACGCACATGTGAATGTGCACAGAGTAAAAATAGTTTTCTAATCAACAATGTGTGGCTTCTTGTTTCAATTCTCAATACCAGTTTTCAAGCAAATTTTGAGTTTACAGTGACAATGGGATTTATTTACTAAAGGAAAATCCACTTGGCACTAGGAGAACCTAGGAAACAGCTAGGAGAACCTAGGAGACAGCTAAAATAAACACAAACAATAAAGAAAATTCATGATTTTAACAGATATTATTTTTGGTTTATTAAATAAAAAATCAGACATTGTCTGGCATATCAATGGCTCCCCTACCCAAAAAGTATTCCACATATTTCTCCCACACTTCACAGGTGCTTTGGGGGGGGCAAGCCAGTACGGCTAATATCCATGTCTGTCAGGGGATTCCGTCCTCAAGCCCAACTGTGGACAGATAATTTGGCAAATTTTTGTGCAAAAAGTTGTGCAGGATGCAGCAGCTGAATATTATGTGATTCAGTTTGTAGTCCGCCATGTGGATTGGTGCCAGGGACAGGTGGAACTGGCTGGCCATTATCCCAAAGCCATTCTCAACAACTCTTTGGTAGGGATGAGCCAAACACCCCCCCGTTCGGTTCGCACCAGAACCTTCGAAAGGACTGACCGTTCGCGCGAACATTTAGAACCCTCATTGACGTCTATGGGACTCGAATATTCAAATTCAAAAGTGCTAATTTTAAAGCCTAATATGTAAGTTATTGTCATAAAAAGTCTTTGAGAACCCGGGTCTTGCCCCAGGGAACATGTATCAATGGAAAAAAAAGTTTTTAAAACGGTTGTTTTTTTCTGAAGCATTGATTTTAATGATGCTTAAATAAAAAAAAAAAAAAAAAAAAAAAATTCCTTTAAATATTGTACCTGCTGGCTGTCTATAGTATGCCTGTGAAAACGTCTTTGAGAACCCGGGTCTTGCCCCAGGGAACATGTAGCACCAAGTAGCTTTAGGTGCAAACTACAGAGCACATGGGCAGTACACACCAACTAGCTTTAGGTGTAAACTACAGAGGACACAGGCAATACACCACGTGAAAATACTGCAGCTAGCACAATCAACTGCCTGCCAGTAAATTAGGAAGAACTGATATAGCTAAACTTTACAGTGTATAAATATATGTACAACACCTGGGATGTATATATATCCTCTACACACTGTAACTTTAACTGATTAGCCTGCCTGCTCTATCTACCTAGAAAAAAAGACTCTCTCTTAGACAGATCTCTAACCACCGCCACAACACACTACACAAGGCCGACTTGCAGGCAGCCTGTTATAGTGTGGGGGGGGACTAAACCCCCTGAGCTGTGATTGGCCAAGCATGCGGGTCATATTGCATGCTTGGCCAATCATAATCCAGCAATTCACTGCGATGCCGCAGTGAATTATGGGCTGTGAAACGTAACTCGAATTTGGTGCGGACGGCCAAAACGTTCAAAATTCGACGAATGATCGAACATACGATGTTCGAGTCGAACATGAGTTCGACTCGAATACAAAGCTCATCCCTACTCTTCGGGCTCTGGCCAGCCAGAAGTTAAAAACCCTCCTCCCCGGGGTGAGGGTCCTTAGGGGAAATGGCCTCATCTGGTGTTGTCCCAGCCCGAAGGCTTCATCAGCGATAAACACCAACGGAAGGGTTTCAACGTTTTCTTCATCAGGTGGCGGAGTTTGCCCATCGTCTCCAGACTGATGGCCTGGCACTGTCTGTGTAAAGACTCCACCATCGGACATCCGGCCATTCTTACCCACATCCACATACAGAAAATCATACTGTACCGTACCGATACCACTGCCATTAACACAATACTATTAAAACCTTTATAATTAAACTAGTATGACCCCCGAATGGGGTGGTGGCACAATGTGGACATGCTTCCCGTCTATTGCCCCTCCACAGTTGGGGAAGTTCCACAGCTGGGTAAATTGGGAAGCCACAGTCTGCCATTCCTGTGGTGTCGAAGGAAACTGTGGAGTCAAACCAGAAAAAAAAATTGTACTTTTGCACATAACATTGCAAGCAGATTATACAAAAACATTCTTGGCCAATATCAGTATAAAATTTACTTAAATGAGTATTTAGAGACAAAAATAGAAGGCCCGAATATCAGATTCCTCACCTCCTCTGATGGCCCATTGGAAAAATTTAAGGGGGGGAGTGGGTTCTAGCTGAGTTTGGGCCCTCCAAAAAATACTCTGCCACGCTGCCTAAGTTTAATGAGAACAAAAACATTTGGACACATTTTAGGGGGGGGGGGGTAAAGAACTACAAGCAGAGCTTACAAAATACATCATTAACCATTTAAGGACCACCTAACGCTGATATACGTCGGCAGAATGGCATGGCTGGGCACAGGCACGTACAGGTACGTTGCCTTTAAGTACAGGTACGTTGCCCTTTAAGTGCCCAGCCGTGGGTCACGCGCTCGTGACCCAGTCCGAAGCTCCGTGATCACGCCCATGGGACCTATAGACCCGATCGCCACCGGTGTCCCGCAATCGGGTCACAGGACCACTCTGTGGCTTGTCACTGATCGTCTCTTCCCTGTTATAGGGAACGACGATCAGTGATGTCACACGTCCAGCCACGCCCCGTACAGTAAGAATCACTCCCTTAGGGCACACTTAACCCCTTAGCGCCCCCTAGTGGTTAACCCCTTCACTGCCATTGTAATTTTCACAGTAAGCAGTGCATTTTTATAGCACTTTTCGCTGTGAAAATGACAATGGTGCCAAAAATGTGTCAAAAGTTTCCGATGCGTCCGCCATAATGACGCAGTCAAAAAAAAATTGCTGATCGCTGCCATTATTAGTAAAAAAAAATATTAATAAAAATGCCATAAAACTATGCTCTTTTTTTAAACACTTTTGTGCAAACCAATCAACAAACACTTATTGCGATTTTTTTTTTTACCAAAAATATGTAGAAGAATATGTATCGGCCTAAACTGAGGAAAAAAAAATGTTTTTTTATATATTTTTTGGGGATATTTATTATAGCAAAAAGTAAAAAATATTGCATTTCTTTTTTAAATTGTCGCTCTATTATTGTTTATAGCGCAAAAAGTAAAAACCGCAGAGGTGATCAAATACCACCAAAAGAAAGCTCTATTTGTGGGAAAAAAATTACGCCAATTTTGTTTGGGAGACACTTTGCACGACCGCGCAGTTGTCCGTTAAAGTGTTGCAGTGCTGAATCGCAAAAAGGGGCCAGGTCCTTTACCTGCATAATGGTCCGGGTCTTAAGTGGTTAAGTGACTAAGCTAGGTGTGTGTATGGGCCCAAGATAGCATGCTGGAGAGGTCAGCGAAGGGAAATATGCATGTATGCCAAAAAAGGAGCATTAAAAGCTTACAGCATGCATGTGGACAAAGGGGACATTCACAGCATATTACAATCCTGGTAATTAGGGAATGAAGAAAGGAAAGGAATACAATACATTAGCAAACATTAAATATATAGAATGTGCTGTTAAAGGAGAAAACGTAACTTCATATAGTCCTTCTGCAGAACTTGAATTATGGCAGAACAGGTCCCTGGTATAATGATACCCAGAGCCTGGGGGGAGATGCCTGTTGATGACTTGAGGTCCTGCAGACTTCGCCCAGTCACCAAGTATTGCAACGTGGCAACTAGTCTCTGCTTGGCAGGGATGGCTTGGCGCATCACAGTGTCCTGCCTCGTGATATGGGGGACACCAAATCCAACAGACGGTGAAAAACAGGGTCTGTCATCCGGAGATAATTCCTGAAGTCATCATGATTATCCTCCTGGATTTCCTGCAGCAGAGGTATATGACAGAACTTGTCACGCTGGAGCAACAAATTATTTGTCTATTAACTCCTCCTCACCCTGTTCATGGACTGAGCACGGGTCAAAGCATTAACCCTGACACCAAGCCCATACGCAGCACAAACTCTACAACAGGAACGTACTTCCAACATGGCTAGAAACCGGTCGGCTGGTCAGCATGAACTAAACATAACGCACAGAGGAACAGAAAGTCCTATGAAGAACGACCTAAAAAACAGAAACAAGCAGACAAGAACGCACTGAAAAACAAATACGACCTGACTACATGCCCTGAAAGACAGATACAAAGCCACAAGAATCAACTGAACACCATAAAACGATCTGAAAGCACAAAGACTTAAAAGCGCAAATCGTCTCTCACCAAACTTTTACTAACACGCGGTAACATAAAATCAGCAAAAGCAGCCCAAAGGGTGGCGCCGTTGGATTTGAACCTCCCCTTTATAGTGTCGTCGTACGTGTTGTACGTCACCGCGTTTTGGACTGTCGGAATTTGGCATGACAGTGTGTATGCAAGACAGCTTGAACGAAATTCCGACGCAAAATTACGTCTGAGTTTATCACATTCAGAAATTCTGATCATGTGTACAGGGCATTAGAGGGTTCTTTACTGTAAAAGTGGCAAAGATGTGGAATTCCCTTCCACAGGCGATGGTCTCAGCGGGGTACTTCGATAGTTAAAAAAAAAATATTAGATAAGCACCCGAACGACCGAACCAAACAGGGATATACAATGTAATACTAACATATAATCACACACATAGGTTGGACTTGATGGACTTGTGTCTTTTTTCAACCTCACATACTATGTAACTATATAACTATGTAACCACTTTTCCTAATTCCTCCATTATGATAGTCATGTTTAATGGCTGTCTATCTTTGGGTTTTAGTTTAGGTAAATGTTATTCTGAAAAAGTCATCAAATATTTGTTGAAATGTGGGTGCTGATCAGGTGAAAGACAATTGTGAAGTTTTCTGTAGAATTTACCAAAGACTGTTGCTATGTTTTGGGAACAGTAAGTATGAGTCCCATCAGACTGAAATATAAACTCAGGGGCAGTTCCCATAGGTCTAGCCCATAGCCTATTTACTAGCATACTGTTAGCAAACTGGTAACACTTTTGTTTTATCCAGAGCAAATATTTTGACAACCCATTAACATCTAGGGTTTTTAGCTTACTCCTAAGCAACACCACCACTTGTTGATTAGAGACTGAGGGATGTTTGATTAGCTTATTTTTAGCTTGGGATAATTGCAACAGAAGCTAGTTTTTTTTATTTAACAGTTGCTATAATCTGGCCTCTGATGTAGCCTTTATGAGCCTCCCATAAGGTAAACATCTTAGACACCAAGCTTTCATTGAGTCTGAAATATTCCACAATGGCCTCTGAAATAGTTGAATTTAAGCAAGTTGTCATTTAGATGTCAGTGGCATGTACAGGTGACAGGTTTACCCAAAAGAAGATCTAGGGCCATGAAGGAATGATTTGACCAAGAGTTAGCGAATAGCGATGATGTCTGACTCCACCAATGGTTTAAGGAGTGGGTTTGAAACCAATAAATAGTCAAGTCTGGTATAGATATTGTGCACTAATGAGAAAAAAGAGTATTCTATACTATTTGGCTGTTTCACCTGCCAGAAATCAAACAATCTATGATCCCTGATCCATTAGCGGAAAGAAGATTATTTAAGATTGAGTTTAGAACGTGAAGTGACTTCCAGCCACTAGAAGGGAAGGTGGTTAAATTGAAATCCCCTTCAATTACAATAAAGGGGTATGATTGTGTCAAGAGTGGGTAAATACATCCTTGAAGGAAACCAATTTGTCCTAAATTTAAGGCATATACTTTAATGATTGTTATGGGGGTTTTATCATATTGGCAATCAAGGAGGATAAACCGCCTTAAGGTATCTTGTGTAGATGAGTGAATTTGAAGAGGACAATTGCACTTAATTGGTATGGCAACCCCTGCTTTGCCCAAAGGGTCAGAGGTTGTGTAAACAGTGGCTAGTATTTAAGGGCAAATCTAAAAGAGCTCCATTTGCAGGAGTGTGTCTTCTTGATTAAAATCACATCCATGTGAGACAGACAGAATTCCTCAAAGGCCAACCACCTTTTTCTCAGAGAATTCAACCCTTTGGAATTACATTAATAGATACATAAACACATTGTTGAAATAAAAGTTAGTTGTAGCAAAATTTTGCAGGACATATATATATATACATTTTAATCACGGTTGACATCACAAATGTGCGCACTCCTCTCCCCAACCCCAGGCCTGGACTGACTATACTAATCATTATCCTCACTTCCTATATCCTAGCAGTAGGTCCATCCACACATATGCACGCCCCCTCGTCGGCATATGGGACCCTGTGTGGTGGCGCCCGCCCCAGTCGCCTGTGAGGGTTTTTTAGGTGAGGAGCTGAGCCCTTTTGTTCCCCAATTTAACTTGTATAGTTATGTTTCAATGTGTAATTGTTGATTATTTGTCATTTTAATTTTAGACATGCCTCTGATGAAGCGGCTACAGCCGCAAAACTAGTCAAGATGATTGTCATGACTCTCAACCCACTGTTCTTCTCCCCCTCCTGGGGATTATTATACTGGTGCTGTGTTATTTATTTTTATTTTTCACCCCCTGTTGTGTTTTTACTGATGTTTTATTCAATAAAAATGTTTCTTATATTTTTATATCTGTGCTTGTATATTCTATATCCATATTACCAGTACCGCGATAGTCCAACAATGGCCCCACCCCCTCTTCTTTGGCTCTGGTTTGGAGACCTCAGAACCAATCTCTCTAGATATCTAAATTCTGGATTTTTTAATTGTCTATTGATTTTTACCTTCAGGGATTGCATTTAAACTATCTGTAAATATAGTGGAACCGTATCGAAAAAAGACTATTGTTATGATAACAGTGTATACACACCCATTAACTAATAAATAAATAAATAAAAATGCCCTTTGTAATGCAATTTTATAGTGAAAATGCATAATGTGCAGGGGATGAAAATGAAACTGAAAATTGAGCAGTGAAAAAACGACTAGTGAATCTTGTTCGCTTCCAGAAACTAATAAAAATTGCTGGGTGATGTGTGTATATATATATATATATATATATATATATATAGATATATATATATATATATGACCAATATTTAAAATAATATTTTTAATGTTTTCAATATTTTCAATATTTTTATGTATATATAGATGACCAGTTACCACCTAAAATACATAAAAAAAAATATATATATATATATACACACACGCACACATCACCCAGCAATTTTTATTAGTTTCTGGAAGCGAACAAGATTCACTAGTCGTTTTTTCACTGCTCAATTTTCACTTTCATTTTCATCCCTTACACATTATGCATTTTCACTATAAAAATCGCATCACAAAGGGTATTTTTTTTATTATTATTTATTTAATAGTTAATGGGTGTGTATACACTGTTATCATAACAATAGTCTTTTATCACTAGATACACACATCTATCTAATCTAATTTAATCTAATTTAATGCATCTTTTTGATACGGTTCCACTATATTTACAGATAAATTCATATAGTTTCAGCCACTTCATTTATATATATTTTTAAATATGAACTACATTTTTGTATCTATATGAAATTGTTTTATACAAGAAACATTATATTCTTTCTTTATCAAACATTTTCCAATAATCCAGACATTCCGGGGTTAAATCTCAGTGATCTCTGAGACCTATTCACATACACAGATGATTGTGGTTAGGGATTCAGATCTGGCAACCCCATTGGTTAATTCGTTTTGACCTATCAGGGGTTAGCATTGATCACGTCTTTGAAAGTTTGCTATATATTAGATGTGATGTTTTATAATTGTCAGCTATGATTAAGCACTAATTTATAGCGTGAAAATCGTCAGCTATTTTACTCCCGTCTAGTGTGCTGTGATTTGTAGTGCATTTTCCTTTTTTTAAATAAAGACAACCATCAAGGTTTTTTGGAGTGCGGCTGTCCATATTTTCTTTTTCCATTTGTTGCCTTGTGCATTGCCAGCACCCCTGATCTCCTGAGACTACTTGGAGCGTTAACTTTCTTTCTGGCATGAATGCCATGTTGGAAGGTAGATGGAGGTTTTTCATGTGCCTACCAAGAGTCAGGAGGAGTACTTTGCGGTATATGGATCTGGTCCTCAACCTGGATTTTGCTGGTGTCCAGATCTTGCTTGGAGTGGCTGTGAGTCTAGGTCATGATTTGGGAGCACACAAGGTTTCCTCTGGTAGGGAAAGTAATTCCAGATTTATCAGAAAGGCTTCTCCTTCTTGACGGTCTCAGATACTAGCTTTAGTCACTGTAAGTTTGAAAGGAAACCCCCAGCGATAAGTAACACAGTGTTTTTGTAGAGGAAGAGTGATTGGATGGAGTGAACTCCTTTTTGCTTAAGTCATCCGAGAATAATTGCGGTATGTTGGTATCTTCTCTCCTTTATATCATATTAATGAAAATGGTTAAGGCGCCAGAGAGTGATGAGCTTGATCAATGTGCCAGTTAATATCAGGGATTGCAGGTGCCATGGTTATAAAAATGCCCAATATATAATACTGTAACTGTGTGTCCCCTATTGTTTCTGGTACTCCCTTAATGCAGCGATTTAGTCTTCTTTCTCTAGTCTCCAAATCCTCCTGTTGAGATTGGAGCTGTGGGACCTGCTACTTCAGAATATGGTTGTCTTCTTCTAGCACTTAAACATATTGCAGTAAGTCATCAAACTTGGTTTCTAATTGATCTGTACATTCCTCCACCAATACTAATTACCCCCTCAGGTGCTGGGCTATCCTCCCCACCTCAACTGAGATAGTGTGGATTAGGTTCTGTAGAAGGGTGCATAACTTCTCATCCAGAATTTCTACTGTCAAACCTGGAGCAGGGGAATGTGTCTGTGTAGTGGGTGAGTGGTTTACCTCAGCCATAAATTCCACGGAGCTATGAATGCATGCCGTCCGGGGAGCCAGGTCATTTAAGGCCAGGGATGCAGTGAGTGTGATACATTTCTCCATGCATGTGGGTATTTAGTGGAGGAAAATAAAGGTTAATGCTGCCTTATTTTGTCTATAGGGATCTCTGGAAGACTAACAGGCATCCATCATCAACATCCTCCGTTCATGCACCCCCGATGTAGTGGTTTTTGTTGAAGGGTGTATTCATTTATGCATCAACTAATTTGAGTACAACTTATGATTTTGTAATCCAGGTTATATTATCAACCTTACGTTCATGTAATGAGTTAAACAAATGTTCTATAGAACTCAGTTTTGTCAAAATTTGGGAAATTGGAAAGTGTTCATTGAGATATTGATTAAAATCTTACTTTTTAAAAGGGGTGTACTAATTTATGCTGAGTACTGTACTTCAAGCCTGAAATCCGTTGCTTGCTATGCCTCCTTTCCTAGCCTTGAAATAGACTGCAGAAGCCAGTAAGTCAACTTTTCTGCAGCTATTTCAATTCAAGTAGCAAGTTAATACTTAATTTTAAGTTAAATAATAGCAAAATTTTAAGCAAGCTAAATACCTGTAGATATTGAATGTTTCTTCCACCAAGAGAATTTGGCGTTACTCTGGCTTGACAAATATCCCAGGAGGAGTGCAATTCATATTACTAAAGCTAATACATCAACCTTTCTGAAACTAATGATGTCTCTAGATACAGCCGATTGGTTTGATGGACTCACTTAACCTTTAATGTGTGCATTAATAAAAAAAAGTTTTGCATTAAAGCAAAACTTTTGATAATGATATTAAAATGAATTAAATAACATAAGCCATACATACTGTACCTCTCATCTTTAATTTTAAAATAATTAATAGAGCCACTATTTTTAAGCCACATTTTCAGAATGGGAAGGTGATTGTAGTTCTCAATGTTTGACGTGTTGGCGCCTATTTTAAATCAAAATCATATATTATTTACTGTAAGTGTGGAAAGGCCAAGAGGCTCTTAAATAGATCTGCAGATTGGATAGGAGGTTTGTTGAAGAGACGTGTGTAACATTTGAAACAAATCTGTTCCTTCCAAGAGTCAAGGGAAAGGATGGTAATATACTGTACAAATCTAGATAATACTAACTACATGAAAGAACTGCCTAGAACAGGGGTGCCCAACCAGTGGCCCGGGGGCCACATGTGGCCCACGGAGCCCTCTGATGTGGCCCACGACCTCCTGCTCTAGTATGGAATGGAATAGAATACTGTTATTAAAGGTAATTGTTTTACCAAAATCATAGTGTATATATGGGCATATCTGTACTGCAGTGGTTACTGGGCTGTTTCAAATTAATCCGCAGGTGCAGAGCAGTTAACCTGAGGGTTACCTGCACTGAGCCATAGACTTCTGTTATTACCTGTGAGTTTGGTGAGCTTTCTGAAAGTTCACCAAACCTGCAGAATATAATAGAAGTCTATTGCAAAGTGCAGGAAAGCCAAAAGGTTCACTGCGTTGCACCCATGGTGCTGGTAAACCACAGCGCATCAGTGTGAAAGCAGCTTTGGACCGATTTCACACGGTCAGTCCGACCAATTGGACCCTCTATTCACCTCTAAGTAGTGGCAGACATAAACCGACTTCTGTTCTACCTCCAAAATGATCTGCTAAAAAGTATTGTGGGCTGCTTCTGTGTCTGCTCTTTATATGCAGAGCAGACACGGACATGCCATCCACCCACTCTGCTCATTGCGGCCCGTGACTGGTTACCAAATCACTTAAGTGGCCCTCACTCTTCAAAAGGTTGGCCACCCATGGCCTAGAAAATGCACTGTGAGATGGTTACCTTGAGTAAATAATATTATTTGTAGTCAGAGTCTACACCGGAATGCGACACCCAATGTGCCATTAGCCTCGCTGGACAGTACGCCTATAAGTGGGCATACCCTGAAGTAATTATGAAGAAATGAATGAAGAAAATGATAACATGAAAAAAAGGGGGGAACGGGTGGGTGGGTACCCAGAAACCCCACTGACGTCAGAGATTAGAGGGGAGGAGGGATAAATAGCCCTCCGACTCCTCCTACAAACTCAGGCAGGCCTACGGCCCCGCCTTCCACTTGTAGTCAGAGTCTACACCGGAATGCGACACCCTACCTACCCAGGCCTGAGGTGTGCCATTAGCCTCGCTGGACAGTACGCCTATAAGTGGGCAAAAAGACCCAGAAGTAGGTGTGATGAAAGAGTGGAAGGGCACAAATTACCTGTCTGGTAGAGAAAGCACGCCCTGACAATCTCAAAGAACGGCTCCGATAAACATCCCTTACGACAGCAGAAAACCAGCGTCCCAAGAACCGATGATTGGAAGGAACCCCGAAACCAAACGACTGTCCCGCGCCTGACAGGCTAAGCCTCCCTCCAGAAAGCACAGACATGGGAACCACTGCTGGTGGCGAGAGGATACGTGGGGGAATGGAACAAGGGCTGCCCTGAGGAGCCCTGTGAAAAGCAAACACCATCCAATAGGACACGAGACCAGTAACCCTGTCAAATACCCACAACCCCTGGCCTAACTATCCATACCTGTTGAGGGGACGTGAGAGGGAGCGATGCCCAAAAATGGACAAACTGATAGGAGGGAAGGGTTTTGAGAGCCCGCTACCCGAAAGATGAATTGCTGACGTTAATGGACGAGGCCAACACGCAGTAGCGATATGCAACGATACAGAGACAGAACCAGACATGGCATGACACGACCTACCCGAGTAACTGGGCCTGGACTGACGGACCCGCCCTGACGATCCGGCAACCTATGAACAAGAGAACAGCCCCAAAGATAACGGCCCAGACCCCTACTGTCAGTACTGGATCCCTCTAGGACCCAGCACTCTCACCTGACACAGCCTTGGCTGGAAAACACTGATTGGCCAGCTCTCCTTTAAAACACCTGTGGCTTCACCCAATCAGTGCTCGTGATAGAGTTACTCTGCTTGCCTTGTGTGATCCAGCCTGACCTGTTTATCTGTAAACTTTGTGTATGACCCGGCTTGTTTGACCCTGCTTGTTGCTTCCGATTTGGTACCTTTCGAACTCTGATCTATCCGTGTATGACCTGGTTTGCCTAGACCACACTTTTCCTAACTCCTGTAAGCAACATCCATTGCAGCGGTGCACTACTAGCACCAGCAACACCACCAACATCCACACCTGCGGTGAACTACAAGTTCCAGCCTTCCTGCTCATCACAACACCTACTTCAGCAGTGAACTACAAGTGCCAGCTGTCCCGCTCGTCTCAACCCTGCATCTGTGGTGAACTACAAGTCCCAGCGCTGACCTGCTTCTCAAGACCTGCTCATGGTATGTGCTCTTGTTATTGAACTATAAGCATATTAGCACACCTGAACTGTTGTCTGCTGCTAGCCTGATATGAAACCTGACATTATAACGAGCCATACATAAAAAGGGAAAACCCATCATGGATTCTGAGCAGGCTCAGATGTTTGCACAAGAACTTTGCCGTTTATCCCATCAAGTTCAGCAAATGGCCACAGAGCTCACCAAGGTGCAATCCCCTACTACAACTGTTACAAAAACTTTATCTGAACCAAAAATTCCTTTGCCTGACCGTTTTTCTGGCGACCGTAAGGGATTCTGCAACTTTAAAAACAGCTGCAAATTATATTTCAAATTAAGGCCATCCTCTTCTGGCTCTGAAACTCAGAGAGTTCAGATCATTATCTCTCTGCTTCAGGGTGACCCCCAGGCTTGGGCCTTTAACCTTGAACCAAACCATCCAGCCCTGCTAACTGTAGATGCCTTCTTTGAAGCCCTTGGATTGCTGTACGATGATCCAGATCGTGTGGCTACTGCAGAATCAACCCTGCATAACTTAATGCAAGGAACTACCACAGCTGAAATGTACTGCTCAGAGTTTCGCAGGTGGGCCCCAGAATCTGGCTGGAATGATGCAGCTCTCCGCAGCCAGTTCAGAATAGGTCTTTCAGATGCAATTAAGGATGCTCTGGTCAACTTCTCCTATCCAGCCTCACTGGAGAAAGCTATGTGTCTAGCCATTAGAATTGATCGCCGTCAGTGAGAGAGGGGGCGAGAAAAAAATATGGCTGTGGCAAACTGTATACCTCCCTTACCACCTGACCATCCCACCTCCAGTGCCAGTTCAGTGGAAGAACCTAAGCAGTTAGGCTCACACACACGCCGGTGTAATATGGGACTTTGCCTGTATTGTGGCCTCAGGGGTCACATACTCCGTTCGTGCCCTACACGTCCGGGAAACTCCCGGACCTAGGTGATTATGGGGAGGTCACCTTAGGTCTGCTTTCATCTCCCCAGGGGGACAGTCGTATACTTCTACCCAGTGTTATTCACTTTGGGACAGGGACTTATGAACTGTTGGCCTTGGTAGATTCTGGAGCTGCTGAGAATTTTATTGATAAGACTCTGATTACCTCTTTGTCCCTGGAAACTCATACGCTAGATTGCCCAGTCCGCCTAATTTCTGTGGATAACCGGCCTCTCCCACAAGACCTTGTGCTTCAGTCCACCAATCCCTTCCAGTTACAATTGGGGGCCCTGCACTGGGAGAAGATTTCATGTCTTGTCATTGACTCTCCATCCACTCCTTTGATCCTAGGCCTTCCTTGGCTTCAGAAGCACAATCCTGTAATTGACTGGCGAACAGGAAATATTCTGGCTTGGTCCAATCAGTGTAAAGGAAGTTGCATCCAGCACCCTGTTCGTCTTGCTTCTTGTCAAGTGGGAATGGAACAGATTCCGCTTTGTTATAAGGACTTTCAGGATGTGTTTTCTAAGGGGAGTGCTGACACCTTACCACCTCATCGCAGTTATGACTGTCCCATTGACCTTTTGCCTGACACTACACCTCCGCGAGGGAGAGTCTTTCCGTTGTCCGAACCAGAGAACCTTGCTTTGCAAGAATACATCCAGGAAAACCTAGCTAAAAGTTTCATCCGTCCCTCTACTTCTCCCGCAGGCGCAGGTTGCTTCTTTGTCCCAAAGAAGGACGGGGGTCTAAGACTTTGTGTTGACTACAGAGGTCTAAATAAAATAACCGTTCCCAATCGGTACCCTCTCCCTCTCATCACAGAGTTGTTCTCCCAAATCCAGGGAGCAAAGATCTTCTCCAAACTAGACCTAAGGGGAGCCTATAATCTAGTGCGCATCCGTGAAGGAGATGAGTGGAAGACGGCCTTTAACACCAAGGATGGCCACTACGAATGTCTTGTCATGCCTTTCGGTCTCAGGAATGCACCAGCTGTCTTCCAAAACTTCATGAATGACATTTTCCGTGAGCTGTTGGGTCGCTTTATGCTTGTATACTTGGATGATATTTTGATATATTCTCCCAATCTTGAAACGCATCAGAGGCACGTCCGCTCAGTGTTGGCCCGATTAAAGGCTCACTCCCTTTTCGTTAAGCCTGAAAAATGTTTATTTCATGTCAAACAAGTACCTTTCCTGGGCTACCTAATCTCTGACACAGGCCTAACCATGGATCCAGCCAAGATTCAGGCCATCCTAGACTGGGCATCACCTTCAGACCTGAAAGCAGTTCAGCGCTTCCTGGGCTTTGCAAATTTCTATCGGAAATTCATTAAGAATTTTGCCACCATTGCACATCCCATCACCTCTCTCCTCCTGTTCCTCACCAGGAAGTCTCAGTCTAAGTTCAAATGGACTACTGAAGCCCAGACAGCCTTCACTCAGTTGAAGAAAGCCTTTACCTCTGCACCAATTCTACGCCATCCTGTTCCTGAGCTGCCTTTTATTGTGGAGGTAGATGCATCCGAAGTAGGGGTGGGGGCGCTTCTGTCACAAAAGGACCCTGTAACTGCTGCCATCCACCCCTGCGCCTTCCTGTCCCGTAAATATTCCCCAGCAGAGTGCAACTATGATATAGGCAACAGAGAACTGTTAGCCATAAAGCTAGCTTTGGAGGAATGGAGACATTGGCTGGAGGGAGCTCACAATCCATTCATAGTTCTGACCAGGGCTTTTTTTCTGGGGGAACTTGGTGGAACTCAGTTCCACCATCTTTGGCTCAGACCCTTTGGTGCCCGCTCACCACAATCACTTGTGAACACAGAAGTCTGGTTTCTGTGTTTACAAGTGACTGCTTTGTAACCCCCTGAACGTAACCCCTGTATGTAATGCAATTCTGGTATTTAATGCCCCTTCTACTGTTTGTGAAATCTGAACGGGTCGTGGTTGAGTTCCTGCACCTATTTTCTGAGAAAAAAAGCTCTGGTTCTGACTGACCACAAAAACCTTGAATACATCCGTTCTGCTAAAAGACTGAACTCACGTCAGGCCAGGTGGTCATTGTTCTTCTCCAGATTTGACTATACAATTTCTTATTTACCAGGGCCAAAAAATTTTTAAGGCTGACGCCTTGTCTCGCAGTTTTTTATCAGAATCCCCACCTCCGCTATCTCCACAATCCATTATCTTTGAGGACAGGATTTTGGCTTTCACCCAGACTGACATCTCTGAGGCCCTGTTACCTGCACAGGCTGAAGCCCCCCCTTCCACTCCCTCTGGTATGCTTTTTGTGCCTTTGGCTCTTCGTTTGCAGGTTTTGCAGCAGGTACATGCATCAAAGCCTGCAGCGCATCCGGGGTTTAGACAAACTTATGAGATTATCTCTCGCAATCTCTGGTGGCCATCGATTAGGCAGGATGTGTTAGCCTTTGTCCAGGCTTGTGAGGTTTGTGCCAGAAGCAAGGGCAGTACCTCTAAGCCCTCCGGTCTTCTACGTCCTCTACCAATACCTACTTGTCCCTGGACCTATTTATCTATGGACTTTATCACTGACTTGCCTCCGTCCCAGGGATGTTCCACGATCTGATCTGGTGGTGGTAGACAGGTTCAGTAAGATGGCCCACTTTGTTCCACTTCCAAAACTGCCGTCTGCTAGAGAACTGGCATCTCTGTTCATTAAACATGTTTTCAGGCTCCATGGGGCACCAATTAACATTGTCTCAGACCGTGGCTCTCAGTTTATAGCCCAGTTTTGGAAGGCCCTTTGTTCTCAGCTAGGGATTAAGTTATCATATTCTTCAGCCTATCATCCCGAGACAAATGGCCAAACAGAAAGAACTAATCAGACTCTAGAGAAGATGGTACGTTGTCTGATGGCCAATGATGAGGTGGAGTGGGTCAACATCCTTCCATGGGCAGAGTTTGCCTTTAATAATTGTGCCAGCTCTTCTACAGGGACCTCTCCCTTCTTCTGTGTTTACGGGTTGCATCCTTGTGTGTCCTCCTTTGATCTTCCACCCTCTGATGTTCCAGATGCCAACACCACGATTGAAAACTTCTCCAAAATCTGGTCTGACGTCAATCGTGCTATTTCTCGCTCAGTGCAGGCATTTAAGAAAACGGCTGATAAGAGGCGCTCAAAGGCTCCTGGATATAAAGTTGGTGACAAAGTGTGGCTATCATCCAGGAATCTGTCCCTGCATGTTCCATCCAAAAAACTTGGCCCAAAATTCATCGGGCCCTATGAGATTTCAGAGATTGTTAATCCTGTGTCCTATAGATTAAAACTCCCCCCGTCCATGCGCATTCCTAATGTCTTCCATGTTTCTTTGTTGAAACCTGTTCATTCTAGTCTCCAAGTAAATGAACCAGAACCTGTAGATGTGTCGGATAGCCAGGAATATGAAGTGGCATATATTCTTGACTCCAGACGAGTACGCAATTCCTTGCAATATCTTGTTCATTGGTTTTGGCCCAGAGGATCGATCCTGGATCCCAGCTCGCGATCTCCATGCTGATCGCCTTAAGAAGAAGTTCCATCTTCGATATCCAAGTAAGCCTGGGGGTGCAGGAGCAACCCCTCGAGAAGGGGGGGGTACTGTCAGTACTGGATCCCTCTAGGACCCAGCACTCTCACCTGACACAGCCTTGGCTGGGAAACACTGATTGGCCAGCTCTCCTTTAAAACACCTGTGGCTTCACCCAATCAGTGCTCGTGATAGAGTTACTCTGCTTGCCTTGTGTGATCCAGCCTGACCTGTTTATCTGTAAACTTTGTGTATGACCCGGCTTGTTTGACCCTGCTTGTTGCTTCCGATTTGGTACCTTTCGAACTCTGATCTATCCGTGTATGACCTGGCTTGCCTAGACCACACTTTGCCTGACTCCTGTAAGCAACATCCATTGCAGCGGTGCACTACTAGCACCAGCAACACCACCAACATCCACACCTGCGGTGAACTACAAGTTCCAGCCTTCCTGCTCATCACAACACCTACTTCAGCAGTGAACTACAAGTGCCAGCTGTCCCGCTCGTCTCAACCCTGCATCTGTGGTGAACTACAAGTCCCAGCGCTGACCTGCTTCTCAAGACCTGCTCATGGTATGTGCTCTTGTTATTGAACTATAAGCATATTAGCACACCTGAACTGTTGTCTGCTGCTAGCCTGATATGAAACCTGACACCTACCACGAGCAGAGAAGAAGCAACGACTCCATGGATGAGAACCCTAATAAAATTGCCCTAGCAGAAACGGCCAGAACACGCTCAATGGTGGTATGTGAAGCAGCTGGGATGCAATTGGACACAAACTGAAAACGTACCGCCTACCCTGCTGCGGCCGGAAAAAGGAAACCCCTTGTTGACTTACCGTTCTGATGAGACAAGTACGGACCAACCCCTGAGTGACGGCGTACTACCATGCTCTGCACCCCCTACGTGGAGCCGCTGGGATGCACCCGAATGTGTCACCCCCGAAACGTGCCGCACGCCCAACCCTAGGAGAACCGAAAGAAAAGACAACAGACAACAAAACAAGAGACACCCCCCCCCCACTGTAGCTGCCTGGGCCAAAGATGTGAGCAGAAATGACCAGACCTCAGCGCGTGAATGACCTGACGACAGATCCCACCCAAGTGTATGTGATAAGTGTAAGCAGTAAGCGAGCCCGAGTAACCTGCCGCGCAGACAGGTAATTAAAAACGAAACACTCAAGGCGATGTACCCACAGACCGTGGTGGGTAGATGTATAGGCGTGAGAATGAACGTGCACGTATGACATATGTTATACAGGCGAGAAGATTGTGGTCAACAATCATTTAAAAAACGAAAACCTCAGCCCGTATGGATCTGTAGACCTGACAGATCCTGAGATGCGCACCCTGGCTAACTATACCCGAAAGAATGGTATGACGAGACAAAGAAAACACATAAAGCTACAAGGCACTGTGACTGCATAGCACCGACAAGCTATGTGACCAACCCACGCTGGAGTAGGACCCCCAACAGAAACACAACCCCCTCTGTGCCTACCCAAGTATGAAGACATGGCAGTGACGGAGGGACCCCAGTATGTCAATGAACCCGACGACCCCCCCGTGAATAACGTGAGTGAGCGCAAGTGACCTGCTGCACAGCAGAACACTGAGGACCCGTGCACCCACAGACCGTGGTGGGTAGTCCTGCCCGAGAAATTAAACGCAATGCATAGTAAGACGTGACATGACAGGCGAGAAGTTTGAGGTGAACAATCACGTGGAAAACGAAACCTCAGCCCGAATGGATCTGTAGATGTGACAGACCCCGCGATGCGAGCCCTAGCCAACCGGACCAGGAAAGCATCCTATGAAAAATAATGAGACATGGAAACGAACAAAGCTAGAAAGGGTGTTCTATCCAAAGGGGGAATTTCTCGCGCTAATGGTGAGTGAATTAATTAATATAGGTGATATGAATCAATAACTAAAGGTTAATGAACGAGTTACTTAATTGAATAATTAAAGTAAAAATTAATTAATTGTGAATAAATAAATGAACAAAATAAATGAACACAGGTATCCAGCGGCAACCTTATACATGTGATATACATGAAAAGCAAAAAAGAAGAAAAAAGAAAAAAGTTGCGCTCAGAGGCACAATATGACGTTGTGAAAAAATTATAATAAACATAACAGTGTAAGTGAATAAACAAAATTAGGTCAAAAATATGAGTAAACATCTAATTAATACAACCAAATCGTAATTAGTCCATTAGAACTGGTATCACAAGGTGTAATTAGATGGTAAATTAATGATTGTCCAAATTTCCCAAAGACAATGATGATCATAGATTGCAGTATCAGGAGGAGCTCCCTATCGATCTCGCAGGATTCTGCAGACACATCAGAGGGAATATAGATAAAGGTGTGCTCTTACCAGATCCTGGTGTAATTCAGACATATCGATCCACTGGCATCAAAAGGGGGAGAGAGATCTCATCATCCGCTTACGATACTTCCTCATAGGACTGATAGATTTCGCTGGATCCAGTACTTCCCACAGACTCCTCGAGGACGAGGAGTCTGTGGGAAGTACTGGATCCAGCGAAATCTATCAGTCCTATGAGGAAGTATCGTAAGCGGATGATGAGATCTCTCTCCCCCTTTTGATGCCAGTGGATCGATATGTCTGAATTACACCAGGATCTGGTAAGAGCACACCTTTATCTATATTCCCTCTGATGTGTCTGCAGAATCCTGCGAGATCGATAGGGAGCTCCTCCTGATACTGCAATCTATGATCATCATTGTCTTTGGGAAATTTGGACAATCATTAATTTACCATCTAATTACACCTTGTGATACCAGTTCTAATGGACTAATTACGATTTGGTGGTATTAATTAGATGTTTACTCATATTTTTGACCTAATTTTGTTTATTCACTTACACTGTTATGTTTATTATAATTTTTTCACAACGTCATATTGTGCCTCTGAAAGCTAGAAAGGGCACTGGTGCAAGCTGAACCTGCGTGACGACAGAAATATGCCATGACAGAAACACGCCATGACAGAAACACGCCATGACAGAAACACGCCATGACAGAAACACGCCATTACAAAAATACGCCATGACAAAAATACGCCAAAGACTGCGCTGCTGTGACCAAATACTGATGACAGAGCGGTGATAGTGAAAACGCTCTGTGACAGAAGCCTGACAGCACCGCTATGACATGACCGGAAACATACAGTGACTGCAACTGCTATGACAGAACATGCTAAGACAGAAAACATGACACTGGCATTACAGCCACGACAAAACATGCTGCTGACAGAAATGCTACGACAGAAACATACTGCTGACTAGTGATGAGCGGAATACGCCATATTCGATTTCGCGATATTTCGCGAATATTTCGAAGAATATTTGCGAATATTCGTTAATATCGAATATTCGTGATATTTTATAAAAAAAAAAAAATTGCGAATTTTCGCCAATGCGAATTTTCGCTAATGCGAAATTTCGCGATTTTTTTTTATTTTTATTTTTTTATAAAATATCACGAATATTCGATATTTACGAATATTCGGTATATTTTATAAAAAAAAAAAAAGCGAAATTTCACATATGCGGTCGCGAATATTCGTTAATATCGAATATTCGTGATATTTTATAAAAAAAAAAAACGCAAAATTTCGCATTAGCGAAAATTTGCATTGGCGAAAATTCGCAATTTTTTTTTTTATAAAATATCACGAATATTCAATATTAACGAATATTCGTGATATTTTATAAAAAAAAAAAATTGCGAATTTTCGCTAATGCGAAATTTCGCGATTTTTTTTTTATTTTTATTTTTTTATAAAATATCACGAATATTCGATATTTACGAATATTCTGTATATTTTATAAAAAAAAAATTGCGAAATTTCGCATATGCGAAAGCGAAAATGATTGCGAAATTTCGCTATTTTTTTTTTTGGATAAAATATCACGAATATTCGATATTTACGAATATTCGCTATATTTTATAAAAAATAAATAAAAAATTGCCAAATTTATTGCGAAATTTATTGCGAAATTTGAAAAATACGAATATTCGAAATAGCGAATATTCACCGCGATATTCACGAATACTCGAATATGCAATATTCGTAGCGAATATTCGCAATGCGAATATTCGTGAGCAACACTACTGCTGACAGAAATGCTATGACAGAAACATGCTGCTGACAGAAATGCTACGACAGAAACATACTGCTGACAGAAATGCTATGACAGAAACATACTGCTGACAGAAATGCTACGACAGAAACATACTGCTGACAGAAACATACTGCTGACAGAAATGCTACGACAGAAACATACTGCTGACAGAAATCCTACGACAGAAACATACTGCTGACAGAAATGCTACGACAGAACTGCTACGACAGAAACATACTGACAGAACCGCTACGACAGAAACATACTGACAGAACCGCTCCGACAGAAACATACTGACAGAACCGCTACGACAGAAACATACTGACAGAACCGCTACGACAGAAACATACTGACAGAACCGCTGAGACAAAACATACTGACAGAACTGCTGAGACAAAACATACTGACAGAACTGCTGAGACAAAACATACTGACAGAACCGCTGAGACAAAACATACTGACAGAACCGCTGAGACAAAACAAACCGACAGAAACGCTGAGACAAAACATACTGACGGAACCGCTGAGACAAAACATACTGACAGAACCGCTGAGACAAAACATACTGACAGAACTGCTGAGACAAAAACACCCTGACAGAACCGCTGAGACACAAACATACTGACCGAACCACTGAGACAAAAACACATACTGACAGAACCTGCTGTGACAAAACATACTGCCCCCCTCCCCCCACGCCAGGGCACCTCCAGCCCAAACATGTTCTCCCTGGAATACCTTGGGACCCCGGTCACAGGATGAACCTGGACCAAGGGTGACCCCTTACTTGGCAGCATACGCCGAGTGGGCAAACCCCCCCCCCCGTGATGCACGGATGAGCGGCAGTCGGCCCTACCTACCCGTAGCAGGGATCAGCCGATGCATCTCTTGTGGAGCCCTGCACCACATGGACGTCACTATGCGCACTTCGAGAAGAGGGAGGATGGATGGCCCCCCTCCCCCACGTATGCCCGGAGGAGCGGGAGGGTGGATGGAGGCCCCCCCACAGTGCACACCGGGAGGGGAACCGCCACGAGACCTCAGCAGCCGACATGCTGCTGAGCTACAAACCGGAAGTGACGACAGGTGCTACCCAGAAACCCCACCGACGTCAGAGATTAGAGGGGAGGAGGGATAAATAGCCCTCCGACTCCTCCTACAAACTCAGGCAGGCCTACAGCCCCGCCTTCCACACAACAGATATTGAGATTTCCAATTCTGGAGTTTTATGGGCAGCTGGAAGGTTTGAGCTTTAATGAAAGAGTAATGAAGGACTATATATGAAGACAAATGACAGTGTTATACATACACTAGAAAAGGGTTTTTTGGTTTGTTCTTTGTTGATATCTTGATTTTATGAAATGTTTATATTTGTGATTAGAATATAGTGTGTGTATATATATATATATATATATATATATACACACACATGGGCGTCCGCAGAACTTTTTGCAGGCGGGGCATAATTTTACGGTCACCTATGCTCCGCTTCTTTGACAATGTCATGAAGGGGAGAGACTTAGTCATTATCCCATAAAGCGCAGGCATGTGCCCATGATATGCAGCCTCACTGTGCTGATCAAATGTACAGTACAGAGGGTGTACAGTATGTGTATATAGAAGGGGTGGATGGTATTGGTATATAGAGGAAGGAAGGTGGGTATATACAGATCTATATACAGGACAAATGATGTATATCTGCAGTCAGTGATGATGGAGAAATACAGGAAGGAAGATGGGTGTATATAGCTGTATACAGGACGGGACAGATGATATGATCTTTGCTATATCTGGCACCCCCCTTCACTGATAATACCTGTATGAAGTCAGCTGCCCCCCTCATCTGTATATATGTCAGCCCCCCCTGTACACAAACAGCCTTCTCCCTTCACTTGTACTCACAGCCCCCACTTGTAAGGTCACGTGGTCTTCCTTCTCCCAAGTCCTGTTTCCACATGTCCCTTTGAAAATACATTACAGGCAGCAAAGCAAACACGGGGGTGCACATGCAGGAAGCAGCCAGAGGTGGCAGTAAAGAGCTCTGTAAGCTCCGTGACACTGATCTTGCAACAGCTGTGGAGCCGACTCGCACAAACACAGAGAGAGTCAGCACAGCTACAGATGCAAGCATGGCAGACCCTTGCCGATTCCAGGGGGGGTCACTCGCCCCCCACTTACCCCTATGAGCGGACGCTCATGCACACACACATATATATATATATATATATATATATATATATATATATATTGTGAGTGGGTTAGCCCGGCAGCGGGTGTGTGTGTGTCCCTGGATGGGTTCAGCACACAAAAAGTTAGGCACAGCAGACAGTGGTAGGTGAAAAACAAAAAAGGTGAGGTTTTATTCTAACTATATACAAAAAAGAAATATGACAGGAAATAAAAGAAATACAAAAATAAATCCTGGTCAACTTGACCTGCTCGCTATACACGCTGGTGTCCCTAACTAACAACTGGGTACAGCATTATGCTGCCCCAGTCCCTGACTCCCTGCTGTTTAAAGTTATTAGTAGTGTTGCTCATGAATATTCGCATTGCGAATATTCGCTACGAATATTGCATATTCGAGTATTCGCGAATAACTCGAATATTGCGGCGAATATTCGTATTTTTTCAAATTTATTTTTAAAACAGATCACATCCTAGTGATCTCCATCGAAGTCTAAAAGCATTGCTGGTATGATTAGAGAGAGACCCTGGGCCGAGTAGCTGATGCGATTGTTTTATGTTGCCGAAAATGCGCATTGCGCATTTTCGGCAACATAAAACAATCGCATCAGCTACTCGGCCCTTCTTTTGCATCAGAGCCAATCAGAATAACTCGAATATTCGACAAACGGAATATTGCGCGATTATCTTCTCCGCCCTTCTTTTGCATCAGAGCCAATCAGAATAACTCGAATATTCGGCAAAAGGAATATTGCGCGATATTCCTTTTGCCGAATATTCGAGTTATTCTGATTGGCTCTGATGCAAAAGAAGGGCAGAGAAGATAATCGCGCAATATTCCTTTTGCCGAATATTCGAGTTATTCTGATTGGCTCTGGTGCGCCCTTCTTTTGCATCAGAGCCAATCAGAATAACTCGAATATTCGGCAAACGGAATATTGCGCGATTATCTTCTCCGCCCTTCTTTTGCATCAGAGCCAATCAGAATAACTCGAATATTCGGCAAAAGGAATATTGCGCGATATTCCTTTTGCCGAATATTCGAGTTATTCTGATTGGCTCTGATGCAAAAGAAGGGCGGAGAAGATAATCGCGCAATATTCCTTTTGCCGAATATTCGAGTTATTCTGATTGGCTCTGATGCGCCCTTCTTTTGCATCAGAGCCAATCAGAATAACTCGAATATTCGGAAAAAGGAATATTGCGCGATATTCCTTTTGCCGAATATTCGAGTTATTCTGATTGGCTCTGATGCAAAAGAAGGGCGGAGAAGATAATCGCGCAATAGGAATATTGCGCGATTATCTTCTCCGCCCTTCTTTTGCCCCCTTATTCTCCTTTCTTTTAAGTAGAGTTAGTGTAGAGTTAGTGTTTAGTGCATATTAGTTTAGTAATACAGGAAATGATCTCCGTTTATGAGAATTTCGCAATCATTTTCGCATTAGTGAAATTTCGCATTAGCGAAATTTTGCAAAATTTTTTTGGATAAAATATCACGAATATTCGATATTCGCAAATATTCTTCTATATATTCGCGCAATATCGCAAAATCGAATATGGCGTATTCCGCTCAACACTAGTTATTAGCAATAGCCACATAGGCTTGGTCTCACTGCACAGAGATCACAGACTATCCACACAGATCTGGTTCCAGGTTGGAGCAGCTCTCTTAGCATGCTGGGAGTTCTTGTAAAGGACCTAATGAGCCCATCTAATTCAGCTGGGCTCATCAAGTCCTCCCAGCAGGACTCCCAGCACTCCCCCTAGAGGTATAAACTGGCATAAAGCCTGAACCTAGGAGATATATATACTGTATATATACTGCATCTTGGACGCAACCAGGGAATTTAACCTGCCTGTTGTCACATACCCCCCTTCTTGTTCCAACCTAGGGATTGGAACACCAGCATTTAGGCATGCATGCACCCGCGACAATGTATCCACATTACCAATTTGGACGCCAGGGCGATGTTTCACAGTAAAGTTAAATTCCTGTAGGGCCAGAACCATCTGTTTACCCTTCTGCTTGTCTCCTTGTTCTGGGCCATCTATTTCAAGGGCGCGTGATCTGTCACTAGGTCAAAGTGCCGACCTAGTAGGTAGTATCTAAGGGAGTCTAGAGCCCATTTCACTGCTAAAGACTCCTTCTCAATGGTGGCATAATTTACCTCATGGGCTTTTGACTTTCTACTGAGATAAATGACCGGGTGTTCTTCCATGTCTCAGACCTGGGACAATACGGCTCCTAATCCCACGTCCAACACATCCGTTTGTACCACAAAGTCCCTGGAGTAATCGGGTGAGTATAAGACCGGCTGGCTATATATGTTTTTTTTTTTAGGGCCTGGAAGGCTGCTTTAGCCTCTGTGGTCCACTTCACCATGACCGAGTCTTTCCCTCTGGTCATGTTGGTTAAGGGTACAGCCTGGGAAGCAAAGTGGGGGATAAATCGCCGATAATAACCCGTGATGCCCAGAAAGGCTCTCACCTGCTTCTTGCTTTAGGACGTGGCCAATTCTGTATGGCTCGACTTTATTGACTTTGCCTTTTCCTGTCCAATGGTACACTTCTTTTCCCGGGAAGCTGGGTTTACGGCCAACCCAGAGTCCAGGACTGCTTGCACTTTTGGCAGATGTGAGGCCCAATCTGTGCTATGGATAATTACATCATCCAGGTATACTTCTGATGGGGCCTCAGAATCTGGTCCATTTTCTGCTGGAAGGTTGTTGGTGCATTCTGTAACCCAAACAGCATTTTTTTATACTGGAACACCCCATCTGGGTGCCCGATTTAGCCAGGGGAATTTGCCAATACCCTTTTGTGAGATCGAGAGTTGTCATGTACCCGGCTGTTCCCAGCCGGTCGATTAATTCATCGATACGTGGAATGGGGTAGGTGTCAATTTTTTTTACTTTGTTCACTTGTGGAAAATCGTTACAAAACTGCCAGCTCCCATCCGGTTTAGGCACTAACACTATAGGACTGGACCAATCACTTTGGGATTCCTCTATGAACCCCAACTTAAGCATTTTCTGCACTTCCTCACGTATTGCCTCCCGTCGGGCCTCTGGGATGCGATATGGTTTTAGCTTCACTCTGTCACCGGGCGGGGTAATAATATCATACTCTACCCCAGACATTTGTCCCGGCATCTCAGAGAAAACCTCTTTGTTGCGAAGCACAAACTCCTTAACCTCCTGTTGTTGGAGCTTTGACAAGGTGACTGCTATTCCAACCTTGGGAATCACATAATCAGACTAAGCTGATGGCAAAGTTTCTGCGACTAGGGATTCCCTATCCCTCCAGGCTTTTAACAGATTAATGTGATAGATCTGTTCGGGCTTTAACCTTCCTGGTTGTCTGACCTTGTAATTCACTTTTCTCACTTTTTCCAATATCTCGTAGGGGCCTTGTGGGTCTTGGCCCCATGGTTATACACTCTCTGTTGTGCTAACTGTGCTTGGGCCAAATGTTCCCTTACAATTGGCATTAGCTGTGCAATTCTATCTTGCATCAGGGCGACATGCTCAATCACCCTCCTGTGGGGAGAACTCTTACTTTCCCAAGTTTCTCTGACGATATCCAAAAGCCCTCTTGGGTGTCTCCCATAGAGCAACTCAAAGGGTGAGAAACCCGTAAAGGATTGGGGTACCTCCCTAATGGCAAACATTAAATAGGGAATAAGACAGTCCCAATCCTTCCCATCTCTATCCACCACCTTCTTTAACATTTGTTTAAGGGTTTTGTTGAATCTTTCAACCAACCCATCTCTTTTGGGGTGATACACAGATGTACGCAATTGTGTCACTTTGAATAACTTGCACAGCTCTTTCATAACCTGGGACATAAAGGGTGTACCTTGGTCCGTAAGCAGTTGCTTACAAATTCCCACCAGGCTAAAAACAAGCGATAGCTCTTAGGCTATAGCTTTGGCCGAGGTATTTTGGAGAGGAATTGCCTCGGGATAACGGGTGGCATAGTCCAATATGACCAAAATGTACTGATGCCCCCTAGTGGACTTCACTATCGGACCTACCAAGTGATGGGAGGGGGTACTAGCGGGTTACGGAAATGTGGCATAGGTGTCGACTTCTGACACACAGGGCAGGAGGAACAATAATTTTTTGATTCCTTCATGACCGCAGGCCAATAGAATCTCTGCAATACTTTATCTCTCAGGTTTTCTCTGTCCCCAGAGAATGTGTCTCCAAGAATGTGCCCATGGGCCAACTCTAACACCAACTTCCTGTAGGGTTTGGGCACCACAAGTTGCTCAATGGTTTGCTTCTGCCCTTTAAGCCACCTGATACAGTAGGTCCCTTACCATGATGAAGTATGGGTAAGTGTAGGTCTTATCTGGGTTCACTAACTTGCCATCTATTTTCACTATGTTTCCCGTTGCTTTATTAGGTTGAGGTCTTTTAACTGTTCTGTGACGGCATGTTTTCATCTGAGGAGGTTGGCTCCTCCCCAGTCTCTTGAGTCTCCCCTGCCAATACCGGCGAGGGGAATTCTGGAGAGTTCTCACCACTCTCAGAGGAATTCTGGTTATCACATTCCTCGTATATAGAATAATCCCATAGTTCCCAGAACTTTGGAAAATCCCTTCCCACAATGGCATCATGTGGTAAGTAAGACACTAACCCCACCTGGTGAGAGAGGGTACCTTTGAAGGTCTCAACTCTCAAAACACACTGTAGTTCCAGGATACTCCCGGGTGTCCCCATGCACACAAATAACAGCTACCTTCTTATTACCAGAGACCTCTGTAGTAACTAATTCAGCCTTTATCAGTGTCACCAGGCTACCTGAATCCAGCAACACAACAACATTTTTACCATTAATACTAATTTTGCATAAATGTTTCTCAGTTCTCCGAATGGCAGTGCATGCGACTGTCGCAAACAGCGACTGACATCTGTCCCTTAGAAAGTCACATTGCATGGGTTCATCCACAACCTGGCAATTTGCTGCAATATGTCCCTCTTGCCGGCAGTGGTAGTAAACAATCCTTTTTGCTGCCTCTTGAGCCCTTGACCTCCCGGTCTTTTCTCGCCAGACATTAGGTAGAACTCCCACCCTCTCACTCTCTCCACCCTCACCCCTTGGAATCATCTTACCTGCCACTGGGGATGGTCTGGTCTTAGGGTGGAAAGTCTATGAGTCTCTGGAAAAGGCAGTCAGGTTCTCTGTAGTCAAGTACTTCTCTATAAGATCCACAAGCTTGTCGGCCGTTTTTGGGTCTCCTTGGCTTACTCACTTTTGGATGGCAGTAGGAAGAGCTCTCAGGAAGCGATCCATCACAACACGTTCCACAATCTTTGGTGCGGACAAAGTCTCTGGCTGTAGCTACTTCCTGCTCAGGTGAATGAGATCATACATTAGAGATCTGGGGGGTTTTCCAAGCCAGAAAGTCCAGTTATGCACACGCTGAGCCTGGACAGCCAGGAGCCTCAGGATCCACAGGGGAGCAGGGAGCCAGATGAGCCGCTCAGAGCGGCGTGCATTCCAACGTCATCCTTTATTACCACTCATGTTTGTGAGTAGCCATTTGACCGTCTGTGTCATTTTATTCCTTGAATAAATCCCTTGCTTACTGCAGTTAGATTGGCGCATCTCTCTTTTTCTTCTACAATATTTTCCAAAGCTTGCTTCTGCTTCAGGGTTGCTGCCACTAGTGTATCTCTCATATTTACATATACACCAGGACTATCCATTTGATGTGCTTTTTTAAGGTCATTTTACCCGCACAGTAATTTATTTTGAATTCTTTGATAATAAAGATATTTTTAAATACAAGTCAATCTATATGACATAGTCTATAATATGAAACATATTCACGGAGACGTATGATCATACAAAATAGCTAATTTATTGGTTGACAAAAATATGAATATTTACATGAAATTAAAATACCAATTGTGTTACATGAATGACTTGAAAATCAATAAAGTTCCCCCAAAATGGGCATGCAATACCTTTGACCTGTGTGTCATGGTAAGTTCTCAACATAACTTTATACAAAAGACAATAAAACAAAAAGCATCTATTTCACATACCAACTGTTACTATACTGCAGGTAAGTGGTTAACAATGTTAAATATATTGGACTTTTGTTTTGTCAGTAAAATTGGAACTATGTAAAAATAAACAGATAGTAAAAACTTGTACTCTTTAAGGAAAAACCTACCAGTGGGGATCACTTCTCCCTGGTCCTGGGGAACCCTTCTCCACCACAAATGAGGGTGACACCCCTTTTCCGGCAGGAAGGTCACCCCCACAATCAGAAATCATTCACATATACAAAAAAGTAGTGAAGTCCCTGGCCTTCTTTCACTATCTCGGCGCTCAACAGCTAATAGGTAATTAAATAGCTTAATTTCACTAATCACCATAAATAATATCCTAAAAATGATGTATATAGTGAAAAATAACAATGATATGGTAAACAATTAAATTAAATTAGAATAAGGTTAAAATATAAAATCAACCTCAAAAGTTCAGCAGCCGCTTAAAATTATAAACATATATATCAAAAATAGTAAACAACAAGTCCATTCCAGTCTTGTAAATCACTAAAAGCAGCGCTAATCATCACTCTCATCCGACTGATAGATCATTTCCTACGAACAGTTCATAAGAAGTAAGGCAGACAAGCAAAGCGTATCACCCTGTGATTAATGTTGGTTCAGAAATCATTCACAACCCAAAAAAAAAATTGTCTAGCAAAAAAAAAAAAAGAAGTCCAGCACAAAAAAAAAAAAGGGGAAACCAAATTATTGCCGCTGGCGTGACCCACGCCTGGGGCACCCACGGCCACGGCCCCGGCTCCTCAGGGGAGACTCATGGGGGGGGTAATCCGGGGAAGGAGGAGCAGCCCCTGGTCTCTGCCCACCTGGCAGCCTGCCCTCCAAGGCCACGGCTATTCTGTTTAGGCCAGCATTTAGTGTTGCCGTATTGGCCTGGATAGCCTGGGTGAGGGCCCTCACATCCTGCCCAACGTCTGCTGTAGTAGTCTGCAGTTCGTTTAGGCAGTTTGTAAGAGCCCGGGAGTGGCAGTCCAGGTCCCCAAGCGTATCCTTTATGGAGGACAGGCTCTCCTCCATCCGCCCCAAAGTCTGGCTGACCTGTCCCAGATGGTGGGTCTGAAGGGCCTGGTCCCTTCTGAGATTGGCGGGCAGAACCTCGGCCACCCCCGGGTCTTCTGGGATGACTTCCTGCCTCCAGATGATGCTTGTGGCTGGGGAGAAGGGGAGCCCCTTGGGAGGGGAGCCCTATTGGTAGAGGAGTGGGAGGGGCTACCCCTTATGGAGGGCTGGCTGCTGCCAGCCAGAGGGGAAGAGTCCTCCAAAAATAAAAAGCCACTGCCTGACATGACCTCCTCCTCCAACTCAAACTCCTCCTCCTCAAACTCCTCTGTCAGTGTAGGTGGCTAGTTCTGATTGTAGCATGAGTCTACCCCGCGGAAAGAATTGTCCCGCCCTTACGGTCGCGTGGGGCCAGCTGTCAGACAGGAAGGTGGGGTGCATTCCCGGTGGGAAGTCGGGGTTCAATCTAAGGGGAGTCATGGGGCCATGTTGATCTGATAGTTTGTGCTTGGTGCAGGCCTCCCGGAAGGCCTGCAAGGAGGGGAGCAGGAGAGGGTGCATTTTGCAGTCACTTGGTGTGATGCCATGCGAGACCCATGGTAAATGGGATAAGGGAAGGGGGGAGAATGCCTGTTCCAGCCTTACCCAGTTCTTACGTTCCCCGTTAGCGACCCAGTCGACGATTCTAGTGAGGCCACAAGCTAGGTTGTATTTATGGATATCTGGCAGGCTCAGGCCGCCTTTAAGTTTAGGGACCGTGAGCCTGACGTAGCTTAAGCGTGGGCGGGCATCTTGCCATACAAATTTCGTGCAAGCCGACCTGTAGGATGAGAAGAAAGCTGGGGGAGCCTAATGGGGATTGCTTGCATGGTGTACAGTAGCCTAGGCAGGACATTCATTTTGACCACCGCGATCCTCCCGAACCACGATAGGTGTTTAGGGGACCATTCCTTTAAATCTCTAAGTATAGTCTGGAGCAAAGGGGTGTAGTTAAGGGAGTACAGGTCAGAGAGGGAGGCAGGGAGTTGGATCCCCAGGTATGTGATAGCCCTGGCATTCCATTTGAAGGGGAAGTTGGCCTGGCATAGGGCACACAAGGTCCCAGTAGGGAGACGTTCAGGGCAGACGATTTGGAAAAGTTGATTTGAAAGTTGGACAATATCTTGAAATCTGCAAAGTCTTTCAGCAGGTTAGGTACGGTCGTGAGGGGATCCCTGAGGAAAAGGAGAATATCGTCCGCGAACGCGGCAAGCTTGTATGTGCGGTCGTTAATGTCTATGCCCTTGATCGTTGGGTTGGACCTGAGTCGCCTCAAAAAGGGCTCTAGGGTAAGGACAAATATTAGCGGGGAGTGGGGGCACCCCTGGCGGGTCCCGTTCGCAATGGGGAAGGCGTCCGACAGGTGGTTGTTCACCCTGACCCTCGCCGTGGGGCCCGTGTATAGTGCAGATATAAGGCTTAACATGAGCGGCGGGAGGTTCGTGGCCTTGAGGGTAGCCTGCATGAAATCCCAGGCCACCCTGTCGAACGCCTTCTCCGCGTCGAGTGAAAGGAGAAAGCCCGGGGAGCCGCTGGAGGTGAGCCAGTGGTGTATGTTTAAGGCCGTGAGGGTATTGTCGCGTGCCTCCCTACCGGGGATAAAGCCGGCTTGATCAGGGTCCACCTTCAATTTGGGGTTGTCAGCACCCGACGGTGAGCCTGCCATAGCGTGCGGTAGCACGGTCGTATGTCTGGGCGTGGTATGGGTGCGGGCGTCCGAGCTGTGGCGGTGTGGGGAGGTGTCCAGGGTGGGGGTGGTACAGGAGCGAGTTCAGGGGCAGAGGGAACCGGGGGGTCCCGCCTGGAGACACGGCACAGTGGATACCTGGTGTGTGAGGGGCGGGTCCCCTGAGAAGATGGGGTGCACCAGGGGGGGGATTCCCAGTTCTCCCCATCTACGGGAGGGGAGAGGGGATAGAACCGATTTAGGTGGGGGGGACACAGTCCCACCGCCTATCCTATATGGGCAATCGGTAGGGTGCGGCCGTGTGGGGCACCCGCGCCGTGAAGGAGACACGGGTACCGACACTCGACACCGCTCGTGGGTTGACCAGAGACGAGCCTGAAGATGACTGGGTGGTGAGAGTGCTATCCGGGAATGGTATGCCACCCCAGGGCGTATAGCTATGCAGTTTAGCCAGGGGTGGGGTCCCGATGGGGAACAAACAGCGGAGGGCATGGCGGTGTGTCATCCGGGGCATAGAAGCAAGACTTAAATAAAGTCTGAATTCCCCTTTCTTCACGGGGAGGCCTGCTGATAGTGCACCCCTTCATAAAGCTATGGCCTCAGGGAATGGTAACGGTATAGGGATCGGGACTTGGCATGCCACCCGCCGGAAGGCCCCCGTGAGTGGCATCCCTCTGGGGTGCTCCTGCTACGGGGGGTGCGGGGGGGGGAGGAAGAGATATACTCGTCGTCCCCACCCGTCGACCACAGGCATAACATGAAACAACCAAACCGTAAAACAATTAATCAGTTAATCAATCAATTACTCAATCACCCCTTGCCCTTTGCCAGTACAGTAGCCCTGCAATACTCGCCGGTTCCAGCTCTCGGAGAAGTCTGAACAAGGATAGGTGTGGCTAGTTATACTCATCTGAGGGTGTGTGGACATGTCCATTAGCGTGCGGCACTGTCCATGGTGTAGTAGAGGAGTCGCCTTCCCCAAGGATGGGGGTCGGGTTGGTCGAATCGGAGGCCCACAGCGGGGAGCAGCCCTGGCGTGCGCTGTGTTGGGGTCCTCCGGGGCCATGAGTTCATGAAATCTTTAGCGTTGTGTGTAAACGGTCTAGGGTATCCTGCAAGCAAGGGACTGAGGGATGCGAGCTGGCTGGCAGTCCTAGAGGGTTGAAGAATGGAGAATGAAGGAGGGGGAAACCGGGTCCGGGTCGCTGGCTGCATCTCCTACAGTAGAAAATCAGGTGGCCAGCTGAGCGATCGGAGTTCCATGAAGAGTAGCCCCTGTCCAGCAACGGGAGTGCCGGGTGAGTTGGCTCGTGGTAGATGCGGTGGACAGGTGTCCGAGGCTCTCGGCACCGGCGGCTGTTTCTCCTTTCGCCTCCATGTCGGATTCACCCTGGATGTGACGTATGCGCGGCGCGATGGAAGAGCGTGAGGTCACAGGGCTCCGGTCCCGGAAGAGATAGTTCACGCAGAGGATCCTGGGTGTTGTAGTGTCCAGAGCGGGAGGAGCCCGAGAGTCTCCGTAGGCCACCAGGGTGGAGACAGATGGCGTACTCTCGTGCCGTGAGTGGGTAGAGGCCTCAGGCACTGTGTGCAATGTGCAGTGACAGTCTGTGCACGGACGCACGTAGGGTGGTGGCTGTAGGAGAGAGCCCGGGTTAAAGTAAACGTGGTAAACACCCAACATGGCAACATGGGAATAAACTTTCCAACAGTTCAATTAACAGCAGCTCCAACTGATAACAGGCCAGCCGGTCAGTAATCTCTCCGGGCCCTCCGCACTCCCGGAGAGGAGAGCGGGTCACGGTCTCTCCTGGGCCCCGTGGCAGTGGCTGAAGCGCGGGAACACGAAGGGGAGCGCCTCCTGCGGGATCTCGTTGGTTGCGTGTCCATATCTTCCGCCTGGGTTCCATTCCAGCGGCCGACAGAGCGGCGATATATGGCGTACCACTCTGGGACAGCTACGGGCGGTATGCCCAGGGTCTCAAAAAAGAGCGGGAGGTCTTCAGGAACCCTCAAGTGTGCGGTGCGGCCCTGGTGAGAGGCCGCCAGGCAAAAGGGGTACTTCCATTTGTACCGAATGTTCTCGGCCCGCAGGACATCCAGCAGGGGCTTAAGGTCCCGGCGATGCTTCAAAGTGATCCCCAAGAGGTCCTGGAATAGTTGGATCGGGGTTCCCGCGTGTTGGAGGCGTTGGCCCCTAGCTTGTCTCAGGATCTCCTCCTTCAGGCCGAAGTCGGCAAGGCAACAGATAATGTCCCTGGGAGGGTCTGCGTCTCTGCCCCTGGGTCGCAGCGCCCTGTGGATCCTTTCCATGTCGATCGCTGTATCCGGGGGTCGTTGGAGGATCGAGTTGAAGATTTTCGTCACCTCCTGCACGGTCTGGCCCCCTTCGATGGTTTCAGGTAGGCCCCTCACACGAAGGTTATGGCGTCGTCCCCGGTTCTCAAGGTCCTCCAGGTGCCGGTTTATTTCCCTCATTTGTAGGGTATGGTCGTCAATCTTTCTGGTGGAGCGCTGGAGTACGAGATTGTGGTCTTTCAGCGTCTTCTCGGTTACTGCAACTCTCCCATCTAGGGCTTTGAAGTCCAGGCGCAGTTCCGCTACGGCCGCCGTGAGCGCATCTTTGATGTCGGTCACCATGGCCTTCAGGTCCAGGATAGTGATCGGTGGTGCCGCCGACGCGTGAGGCAGAGTGTGCTCCGGTCTCCCCTGGGTCGCTAGCTGGAGGTCGGGTGCAGTAGCAGAGAGGATGATATCTTGCGGCTGGGAAGGCAGGGGTTGCGAGCGGCCCTGGTGCGCTCCTTGGCGGGAGGCCGCCATATTGCCTCGGCCGGTTCGGAACATCTCCGGGATGTGTTGGCCCAGGGCGTCATTGTGTTCCCTGGGGGATCGGGATCGGGAGGTCGAGGAGTGCCTCGATGAAGTGCCCATAGTTTGGCGCAAGAGCAGGGGACAGAAATCGCCGCAAATTGTGAAAAGCGCCCTGAGGTGGCAGGAGCACAGCAATCAGGTAGCCATCTCCTAGCTCGGCTCGGCCACGCCCCCCACCAATTGAATTTTAACCACTCACACCAAGGATATACATCAGGAACCTAGGAGATACATCAGGAATCCAAGAGAAAGGGTCACGGCACGAAGCAGCAGCTGCCCGTCTGATACGCATTCTACCCCAGCAGGGGTGATTGCCTCTGGTGAGTGGGGACCCAAAAGGGGGAGCAACGGCCCCACTGCGAGAAACACCTGTTGTACCTTTTAAGATCACCTACCTATATAGGTGCACCCTGAACCTCACATCACCTAAATCTACCTGCTTGTATTTCTGTTATATGGACTCCTGCATTTTATTTTATTTTATTTTATTTTATAATAATTATCTTTTGTATCTAGGACCACGGTGTTTGCATGTATATATAGGTTGCTGTACAAGGCTTCAACTGCAATATTTACATTGTGATATGTGTGGTGTGGTCAGTAGACCTGATATATTGTAGAATATTAGGAACTCATATGTCATATAGCACCAGGAGCACCACCACCTCCAGTGGTCCATAGAGGGTACCACCACCCTTGTATACACAGATATACCCTTTTTTATATTTTTCCAAGAGGCAGACATTGCCACTCTCACACTATCTATTAAGGGAATGTTGCCCTATTAGAGCCCACTCACAAAACCTGATAGGGTTTACTATTGGCTCAGTAATACAACTAATTAGTGACAGCGCCACGACCCCCAACATCTTGTTCATTTCCTTATTATACCCCCTCAGGGGAGTTATACTTAGGGGTGCTGCAGTCGCATATTCTCACCTATCCTATCACCCTCACTCGCACTATCCTAAGCGCAGTTCTTCTCCCTTACATTCTTCAGGGGAAGCAACCACCCTGGTCTCCAACTCCCAGCCGAGCATGACTGCAGATTTTTCTGGGGGGCCGAAACTGCCCAGGAAGTTGTATAAACGGGAGATAGTCCCCCTGTCTAAATGTAGTATAACAGGGTTAATTGCGGCCCCAGAGTAGTGAGAGTTAAAGAAATGTCTGATTTGCAAATATTTGTAAAATATTGTAATGGGAAAGGAATGGGAGGATTGTAGGGATGGGAAGAGCAAATCACTCCATCCTTCTGAAGCGAATCTAGGGTAACAAGGTCTTTCGAGATCCAAAGGGAAAATACATTAGGATTGGGAAAAGCTGCAGGAAATGTGGATATAGGACCAGAGATATAGGGATTGGCCCACTACCGGGTTTGGAGTGGAGAGATCTCTGGGAAGAAAAGTCTTGGCCCATAGCAAACCCGATAGCAAACCAGGAGAAGCAGCAGAGTGTATTTTGGGGTGTAATTCCACATATGCCCATGGCATGTTTGAGCAATATATCATTTAGTGACAACTTTGCGCAAAAAAAAAAATGTTTTTCCCGCAACTTTTGTCAAAATATAAAATATTCCATGGACTCGACATGCCTCTCAGCAGATAGCTTGGGGTGTCTACTTTCCAAAATGGGGTCATTTGGGGGGGTTTTTAATTGTCCTGGCATTTTATGCACAACATTTAGAAGCTTATGTCATACATGCACCGATGCACCCTAAACCATATAAAACAAAGAAAAAAATGTATCTCTAGACTAGAGTCTAATAGGTAGGAATCCCTACTAGTGTGGTTACTAGTGTAATCAACCACACTAGTAGGGATTCCTACCTATTATGCCGCGTACACACGGTCGTTTTTTGCGATGAAAAAAAACGTCGTTTTTTAAAACGTCATTTAAATTGATCGTGTGTGGGCAAAACGTCGTTTTTTGTCTTAAAAAAAACGACCAAAAAAAAATTCCAACATGTGTCGTTTTTCAAAACGTCGTTTTTTGTTTCACAAAAAGTCACCGTGTGTAGCAAAAACGTCCTTTAAAACGACGTTTTTCAACCCGCGCATGCCCAGAAGCTAGTTATGAAGCGAGCTTCAATGGAAAAGTGTGGTGAACGTAACCTCGTTTTTTGTGAAAAAAACGATGGTGTGTATGCAACATCGTCTTTGAAAGTGACGTTTCAAAAACGTCGTTTTTTACTTCACAAAAAACGTCGTTTTTTTTTTTCATCGCAAAAAACGACCGTGTGTACGCGGCATTAGACTCTAGAGACACATTTTTTACTTTGTTTTATATGGTTTAGGGTGCATCTGTCACAACTGGCATCCTTATAGCAGCATAGGATCATTTTACTTTAGCAATCTTTGGGCCTGCTGGCCCGCACAAGCTTCTGACCTTATAATCCACCTTTACTTAATTTCACTGAAATTAGTGGAAGCTGAGGAACCAACATCTACCCTCCTATTATCACAGGGTATCTCTCCAATTGCACCCTAATTCCAGCCAAAAGGGGGGCCTATTACCATTGGGCTCACCCCACGGATATACCTGACAAAGATCCTCTCCCGTGCCCTCCTCCGTGCCCTCCTCCTTCTGCGCTCATCTAAAGTCAGTAGTATAGCTATGAGCAAGGATGCCCCTGGCATGTTGGCATACAGATTAATGTCCTGCAAGTGTGGCTGCTCAGCTCGGCCCTAATGGTGTTGCTTTTGCTGACATGTAGACGGATTGTCTAATTTTAAGCAAGCTTTTATATGGTCTAATTTTAGACCAGCCGTGCAGCTGATAAGCACATCGTGTAGACTGCACCGCACAAACGTATTTTTGTGGATCGGCGTATCTCCCTCATTTGCATATTTGCATAGCAAATCAATGGTGTGTCTAGTACAGTTTTGCACGCAGGCTGCGCCGGGCTAATCCAAATTACGTTGGTCTAAAAAATGTGGATTTTAGGCGTATATCATTTTGGGGATACGGTGCATAGATAAGCGTGTGCATTTTTAGACTTACGCGTGCATAACTCGTGATACTCCGGAGTAAGTGCTTTGTGAATCTGGCCCTAACTTTTTTTGACGTATTATAAGAATGTCTAATCTGTAATTTGATGCCTTTTGGAAATTTTTCCATCTTTCCTTGGCTTCGTTATGCACATTACCACTTAAGGACCGCTGCATGTACATTTACGTCGGCAGAATGGCACGTACAGGCACATTGGCGTACCTGTATGTCCCTGCCTAGACATGGGTTGGGGGTCCGATCGGGATCCCCCCATTACATGCGGCGGTTCCCGTGGCTTCAGGAGCGATCTGGGATGAGGGGGCAGCTGTTCATTTTTGTCCGCCCCCTCCGGATCGCTCCCAGCCAATGTGCGTCCGCCACCCGCCCTCTTCCTGTGTAAACACAGAAAGGGGGAAGTGATGTAATCTCTCCTCTCGGTGGTATTTTCAACCGCCGCTGAGGAGAGAAGACATCACATAGTAAGTTGCACAACACTACACTGACACCACACACATAGGCACATAAACCCCCCCCCCCCTACCCCCCTGTCACAGTGTCACTGTATGCAGCGATCATATATGTACTGATCACTGCATTTAGTGTCAGTGTGACAGTTAGTGTGACAGGCAGTTAGTGTTAGGTCCAGGGTAGCCCCGTACCCCCCCTAATAAAGTTTTAACCCCTTGATCACCGCCCTAGTTAACCCTTTCACTCCCTATTGCCAGTGTCACTAAGCGATCATTTTTCTGATCGCTGTATCAGCGTCACTGTTGCCGCTAGGCAGCTAATTTTTTTTTTATTAAGATTTTTTTTTACTAAAGACATGTGGCTAAATACATTTTGGCCTAAATGTTTGACTAAAATTTAGTTTATTCGATTTTTTTTATAACAAAAAGGAAAAAATATTGTTTTTTTTTCAAAAATGTCGCTCTATTTTTGTTTATAGCGCAAAAAATAAAAATTGCAGAGGTGATAAAATACCATCAAAAGAAAGCTCTATTTGTGAGAAGAAAAGGACGCAAATTCTGTTTGGAAGCCACATCGCACGACCGCGCAATTGTCTGTTAAAGCGACGCAGTGCCGAATTGTAAAACGCCTCTGGACATTTAGCAGCATATTGGTCCGGTCCTTAAGTGGTTAATACAAATTTTTACCTGGGGTGCCCAAACTTTCGATCCCCACTGTACATGGATGCCAAACACGACATACTTTAAAATTGCGCACAAACGCGCAGTGGCGACAAACTACATACATTTTTAAAAGCCTTTAAAAGCCTTTACAGGTTACCACATTAGATTTACAGAGGAGGTCTATGGCTTAAATTACTTCCCTCGATCTGCCCTTCACGGTGATACCTCACATGCACATGCACATTGCTGTTTACATATGACTCCAGACCGATGCTTGCGTAAGAGCAGGAGGGGGGGACAGGGATGCCTTTTTTTTTTTTTTTTGTAAACTGTTCCTTCCATTTTATTTTTTTTTTTACCATTTTTATTGCTATCTCAGGGAATGTAAATATCCCTTATGATAGCAATAGTTAGTGACAGGTATTTTTTTTTTTTTTTAAATGGGGTCTATTAGACCCTAGATATTTCCTCTGCCCTCAAAGCATCTGACCACACCAAGATTGGTGTGATAAAATGCTTTCCCAATGGTGCTGTTTATATCGGAGGAGGACATTCCCTCCCACTGAATGTAAAAGCAGTCTAGAGGCTAATTAGCTGCTAGGATTGCTTTTACATGAAAGCCGACCACTGGCTGAAAAGAATGATACCAAGATGATACCTAAACCCACAGGCATCATTCTGGTATAACCATTCAAAGTCCAGCAACATACCATACGTTGATGGCTCTTGTTGGACATGTATTGTAATCTTTTTTTTTTTCATGCAGCCTGTTGGCTGAATTAAAAAAAAGAGATTGATCAGTGGGTATGCCCACCATTAGAATACCTCCCTTCATCCACCCACTTCTAATGATGGGCATACATGCACCATTTATATATGCCGTAGCATGGGGGCATCCTCCCGCAAAAAAGTTATGCCGCGTACACACGGTCAGACTTTTCCACGGGCAAGCCTCCGTTGGAATCTTGACCGTATGCTTCGGCATATATGCTCTTTTTTTTAACTGTGGTGGTGAAATCACCTCCTACAGCATTGGAGTCGCGGCTTTATATATCATGGGAGCAAACGCTGTTGCTGTCACGCTAAATAAATCCGCGCTGTAACTGAATGGCGTACCTGCTAAGCAAATGATGGTTAACATTAAAACAAAGTAACATTACAGTATATCAGTAAAACCATACCATACCTGCAAAGCAAATACCAAAAAAAAAACATAGTAAAAAATAAAATAAAATTTTAACGCAACCTGTGCCTAAAATATATATATGCCGAAGCATGGGGGCATCCTCCTGCAAAAAAGTTATGCTGCATACACACGGTCTGACTTTTCCATGGGCAAGCCTCCTTCGGAATTTCCACCATATGTACGTGGCATTAGGAGCAAAATCGCTCCTCCGCCCCTAATGCCCCCATGCTTCGGCATATATGCTCTTTTTTTAACTGTGGTGGCAAAATCACCTCCTACAGCACTGGAGTCACGGCTTTATATATCGTGGGAGCAAACGCTGTTGCTGTCAAGATAAATAAGTCCGCGCAACAGCTGAATGGCGTACCTAAAAACAATAAAGTAAATTCCATACCTGAAAAGCAAGCATGAAAAAGCATAATAAAACTTTGCAGAATAGAATACAGTAAAAAAGAGCAGAACAATAGAGAGAGAATAGAGGGAGAGAACAATAAAACGACAACTATTTTTTTTTATATTTGTTTTGTGGTTTTTTTTTACACTTTTTTTTTGTAACTGTTCAACTTTTCGGTTCCAGGTTTGGGTCTCTCAAAATGCGATGGCATCTTGGGAGACCCTGTGTAAGGCCTCGTACACACGATTAAATGTGTCTGTTCAAATCGGTCGGACCGACCGATTTGAACAGATCTGTCTGCTGGGATTTTGGTTTGATCGCGTGTACACACGAGCAAACCAAAATCCCCGCCAGCAGACAGCGCGCTGACGTGTCGGTGACGTTGACGCCGCCACGTCACCGCACCAGGAAGTAAAACACTTCCGCGCATGCGTCGAAACCATTTGGCGCGTGTGCGAGAAGACATGTCTGCTGGTTAGCGTACTAACCAGCAGACATGTCGGGCGGACGGGTTCCCAGCCGACAGATTTCAAAGCATGCTTTGAAATCTGTCCGGTGGCCAAATCCGTCTGTTTTCCCGTACACACGATCGAATCTGTCTGCTGAAACGGTCTAGCAGACCGTTTCCAGCAGACAGATTTGATCGTGTGTACAAGGCCTCAGTGTGCCTAGCCTGTGAAATGCTTTACCCTACGCTAATACTTCACTCGTGTGTGGAAGCGTTACCAGGATTGGCAGGACAGCGGGGACAAAAATAACAGGTGTCACACCTATATCCGCACTTGGTACAGACACGGCATCTTCTTTGGGGGGCTCGTTGGGTAGGGGTACTCTCGAGGACATACGAAAAATGTCTCTCATGCAGTCGTCTTACTGCATTTGGTAGGGGATGGTGAGGTGCAGAAGCGCCTGGATACAGGAGTTCTAAGATGATCTCATCATGGAATTAAAGGAAGGATCCATTCCGTCCTGAAGCTTTGTATAAGACATAAGCATTCAGTAAAGTCAATTGAAATAAATAAAGAGACACTTTTTTGTACCAGTGTCTCGCCTTACGAGCAATATGATACGGCGCCATCAACTGGTCGTTGAGGTCCACCCCTCCCATATTTTGGTTATATTCGTGGACACAGAGGGGTTTCTCCACAACACAAGCCGCTGTACGAATTTGGACTGTCGTGTCTGCGTGAAGGGTGGTAAGAACGAAAACATTCTTATTGTCCTGCCACTTCACATCAAGCAAATTATTACACCTGTAGCAGGCCCTCGCCCCCAGCTTAAGACGGGAATCTTCAATCCGCTGGGGAAAGCCCCGGCGATTAGGTGACACGGTGCCACATGCTCCAATCTGACGTTCAAACAAGTGACTAAAAAGTGGCACTCTTGTGTAATAATTGTCCACGTATAAGTGGTACTCCTTCCCGAATAAGTGTGACACCAAATCCCACACAATCTTGCCAGCACTCCCTATGTAATCTGGGCAACCCTCTGGCTCTACCTGGCTACCTTTGCCCTCATAAACCCTAAAGCTCCATGTATAGCCTGTTGCCCTGTCACAAAGCTTATAGAGCTTGACCCCGTATCTGGCACGCTTGCTAGGAAGGTACTGCTTGAAATACAAGTGGCCAGAAAATTTAATCAGGGACTCATCAATGCAGACAACTAGCTGGGGATTAAACAAGGCTGCAAAACATTTGTTGAAATGGTCGCATCCAGGGTCTCCATGCGGACAAAGTTTATTGTCACTGAAATGCAAGAACCGCAGGATCACCTCGTATCGTTTCCTGGCCATGGAAGCAGAGAATATGGGCTTATGGTCGTGTGGACTTGTGGACCAATAAGTCTGCAACTTTGGAAATTGGTGTATGCCCATGTTGAGGGAAAGGCCCAGAAAGGTTTTAAATTCAGAAACCATAAGTGGTCTCCATTCTCTGGCAAGGACAGACTGGGGATAAGCGGCGATGTAAGCACCAGCATATAAATTACTCTGGTCCACAATAGATCTATAGAGATCTTCCGTGAAATACAGCAAATAGAAATCGAGTGACGTAAAATCAGCTGTTTCCATCTGAATACCGGGTTGGCCAGTGAATGGGGAAAGTACGGGTTCTTCAGAAGTGGTGGGGACCCAATCACGATTGGCGAATTCTGCAGGAAGGGCACTATGGGGACGACGAACCTGTCTTTGTCTTCTTCTTCTTGGTGGCAGCGGGACACTACTTGTGCTTGCCACTTCACCAGCTTGAACTGCACTTATGGGATTCGCCACGTCACCACGTGATACAGCAGTGCTGGATGAACGACCAGGATGTACTAGGCTGCTGGTGCTTGCCAGTTCACCAGAAGGAAAAGCGGCGCTACTACTGGCTCTCTGCTCCATACAAGGGTCCTGCGGTTCTTCCTGCTCAACAACATCAGAACGGGGTCGGGTACACCTCGGGTCGGGTCGGGTTGACGCCGCCACGTTACCGCACCAGGAAGTAAAACACTTCCGCGCATGCGTCGAAATCATTCGGCGCGTGTGCGAGAAGACATGTCTGCTGGTTAGCATACTAACCAGCAGACATGTCGGGCGGACAGGTTCCCAGCCGACTGTCGGGTGGCCAAATCCGTCAGCTTGCCCGCACACACGGTCGAATCTGTTTGCTGGGATGGTCGGGCCGACCGTTTCCAGCAGACAGATTTGATCGTATGTACGAGGCCTTAGTCAAACTCTGACGGACCAGTTCAGCAGACAAATCTGATCGTGTGTATGGGCTAGCGGACATGTCTGACCGGCGGACAAATTTTAAAACATGCTTTAAAATTTGTCCGCCAGAGACATGTCCGTCAGATATGTCCGCTGGTTAGTACACTAACCAGTGGACATATCTGCCTGCACAAGCGTCGGAAGGATGCGACGCATGCGTGGAAGTTTTTTACTTCCTGGTGCGGTGACGTGGCGGCATCAACGTCACCGCCACGTCACTGCGCTGTCTGCCGGCGGGGATTTTGATCTGATGGTGTGTACATGCCATCGGACCAAAATCCGGAGGAGACATGTCCGCTGGAAACGGTCCGTCGGACCGTTTCAGCGGACATGTCCCTCCGTGTGTACGCGGCCTAAGTCAGTACAGCAAAATTGCTTTTAGATAAATTTGTTTACATTTCTTTAACTGAAGTGTTCTTTTGCATCTATTTTACAGTTGGAAAACTTTGATAGATTGTTTCCCTCAAAATCTACTTCAGAGAATTAAGGAGGGCTGGAAAAGAACATTCTTCATTGCTGTATTACGAGTAGATGTGACAGAACGCAAAAGTTAAATATTGCTAACTCAAAGGGAAATATAGCCAATGTCTCGATTGTGACAAATCGGTACATTAAAATTTGAATATTGCAGAAAAAAAGATATAAAGTAATTTCCCGTCATGATTCTAATGTCACATTAAATTGTACAACCTCCCTATGTTATTACAAGAGGATAGCCTCAAGAGGTATGTCTGTCATTTTGTCCTTCCCACCTCTGATTCACAGCACTAATTTATAAATTAATTTCTGTGTCTTGTACTTGGGATTGCCTGTTAATAATATTTTATCAGAATAAACCCCTTGAATAAAAGCTTTAACTCTGTAACACATCTAAAATGAAAGAGGTACAGTTCATCAGAAAGTAACAGCATTACTTTAATGCGTCAGTTATGATTATTTAATAATGTTGGCTAAACAGCAGTCAGATGCATTTTCCTAAAACAGCCATTAAGTTTACAACAGTCTAATGCAGGGGTCTCCAAACTTTCTAAACAAAAGGGCCAGTTTACGGTCCTTCAGAATTTAGGGGGGCCAGACTAGGGTCATTGGGAGTAGAAAATGTCCAGTGGGAGTAAATAATAACATATTTTTGGTGTCAGTGGGTGGACTAGTGCCCCATCATTGGTGTCAATGGAAATAATTGATGGTGTCAGTTGGAGGAGTAATGCCCCATTGTTGTTAGCAACAAGAATTATGCCCCATTGGAGTTGGATGCAATTGTTTCCCAAGGGCCGCATTACGGCATACAAAGGGCCGCATTCGGCCCCAGGGCTGCAGTTTGGAGACCCCTGGTCTAGTGTATTAAAACTTCAGACGGACTGATGTGTGCTGTTGCATATTGATCTTTCCTTCTCTACCCAAAGCCCAGTGGTTTAACAGTGTGCAGTAACTATAGTAACCAACTGAATATTATTTTGCCATCATGTACTAAAATATTAAACACATATTACTATTCTAAAACATAGATTCAGCAAAGATGATATGCAACGTGCAAAATTAATAGCAACTAGATTTAGTTTACTGTTGATAAATTAATGGAAATGATTACTGATGGGATTCTATGGATTACTAGTGCTAGCAAGTCATTCTTGACTGACTGCACAACCTTATATCCCAATGTATTGTATTGTATTCTTTAAAAACTAGAGGTCATTTATTGCATTAAAGTATTTAGTGCTACTGCATATAAGAGATTGCAGGGATCCTATACGCTCAATGGGACCCCATGGGATAGTACAAAGGGCCATAGTTTGCTCTCTACCTCTCTAAATCTATGCATAGTTGCCATTGGTGAATACAGCAAGAGTCTCCCCTAGCAAAAAGCTGCCATTGGTTTGAAAAATGCAGGCAAGCAGCCAGCGCTTTCTGTGCCTATTTGAACCCACTACCTTGAGGGGTGCAGCTTGGTGTATGGAGCTGTAGGTTGCTGGAACTGATCATACCTTGTGGCTGCGGACTAAAAAATTGTCTGAGCGCATCGGTCAGGCGGCCACCTTCTCCACAGCTCCTTCTGTGATTGACCGAAGCCTCAGCAACACGTTGTCAAGGACCAGGAATTTGTAACCTCCCAGGCTCTGGAAACGCGTTGCACAAACCTTTCTGCAAGGCCTCCCGAAGATGTTTCATCCTCTTCTCCCTCTGTGACGGCTCATTAAGGTCCGCAACCTTACCCTTGTAATGTGGATCAAGGAGGGTTGCCAGCCAGTAATGATACCACGATTCCGACAATCCTTTTGCAGGATCAGGGAGGCCATGCAGCGTAGGTTTGCTGAGGCATTCGATCCGGAGTCCTCTGGGTCACTAAGGACGACATGATCTGCAGCCACCTGCTTCCAGCCACATACAAGTCCATGGGTTTCTGGGGACTGTAAATGATCCCTTGAAGACTGCTGCTGATGCTGAGTGCTAGGCTCTACCTCCGTCCTGACACAATATTCCTCCTCGTCCTCTTCCTGTGTGATCAGCGGGCCCGCAGGAACACTGTCTATATAAAGGGGGCCTTGAGAGGTAAGGAAGTCCTCCCCTTCCTCCCTCTGTTCTGCCTCAAGTGCCCTGTCCATTATTCCACGCAGCATGTGCTCCAACAGGTGGACAAGAGGGACAGTATCACTGATGCATGCACTGCTCACCATCCTTGTGGCCATCTCAAATGGTGACAGGACAGTGCATGCATCCCTGATCATGACCCACTGGCATGGGGTAAAAAAACTCCCCTGACCCTGTCCTGTTGCCATTTTGGCACAGATACTCATTGATGGCCCTCTGGTGCATGTGCAACCGCTGCAGCATGGCCAACGTAGTGTTCCACCTGGTGGTCAAGTCACAGATTAGGTGGTTCTTGGGCAGGTTATATTCCTTTTGGAGGTCAGCCAGCCAAGCAGTGGCATTATATGACCTTCGGAAATGCACACAGTTTCCTGGCCTGCTTCAGGAGATCCTGTAAGCCCGGGTACCTGCCCAAGAACCGCTGCACCACCAAGTTAGGGACGTGAGCTAAACAGGACATGGGTCAGTTGTCCCTGTTGGAGGGCGGAGAGGAGGTGCCATTGTTGCAAACCAATTTCTGGCTTAAGCTGGCGTGGCGTCAACCACCTCTGAGCCTGCCCCTGCAAAGCTGACAGAACCTCTGCCCCAGTGTGGCTCCTGTCACCCAAGCACACCAGCTCAAGCACCGCATGGCATCTTTTTGCCTACGTACTTGCGTAGCCCCTTGAACACCTATGGAGCACCGCTGGTTCCGAAAACAAAGCACAAGAAGAGGCCATGGAGGAAGAAGAGGAGGGATGGAGAAGAGAGGTGTGTCACAATCACCAGTATTAGCATGTTGGAGGCGTGGTGGCGGAACAACCTCCAAAACTACTGTCCCTTGTCCTGCATCCTTCCCAGCTGTCAGTAGAGTCACGCAATGCGCTGTGAAAGTTAGCTAACGTCCCTGTCCATACCTGCTGGACCATGAGTCAGCCGTAATATGTACCTTACTACTGACCGCCCTGTCCGGCGAGGCATGGACATTCCAGCTTTCTACTGGCATGTGGAAGGCAATCACCTGGAAAAGGCAGAAGTTGAAGTGCTAGCAATTTAGCCAAGCTAGCATTCAACCGCTGGGCATTTGAATGGCTGGGATAAAACGTCTTTCAGCACTGCAGCAGCTGGGGCAGGGAAATTTGCCTGGAACAATCTGATGTTGGTGTACCGATAGCAGATTGCCCACAAGTACTTGACTGTGACACACCTAATTCTACACCTTCATTCCTCTCAGTGCATGTTTCAGAGAGGACTGAAGGTATAGTGGGGTTGGAGTTTCCAACTGATGAGGAGCAAGGATAGGTCCGCTTTGTTCTTTGGTGTTGGTCTTTTAGGTACGCTTCCCAATGAACTGCATGGCAGGTCAACAATATGTCTGGTCAAGCATGTGGTGTCCAAGCGGTGATGTTTTAGCCACACGAGATACACTTAAGACATATGTTGCAAATAGCAGCGGTGCAATTTGATGCACTCGTCTCAAAAAAGGCCCACACCAAAGAACTTTTGGAATAACGTTGAGAGACAGCAGTGCCCTGAACATGCGGAGCTCTGTGGTGTGATGCAGTCATGTGCTGCCCTTAAGCTGGCCCCTGGAGAGCATCCTGCCTCATTGGAGATGTGCCTCCTCCTCTCTCATATCAGGCACCCACGTACGTAGAGTCAGTGACCTCATCATCCCCTCCCTCCTCATCACTGTAGCAAACCTGGCAGTATGCTGCAGCTGGGGGTACATGCAAGATTGCTGTCCTTCTTGGGCACCCCCTCTCTCTGGGCTCATGTTACTGCCTTCCTCTAGCTGGGTACTATCATCGGAGCCTCCTGCAGTATGTACCCAACACTGTGGTCAAACAGTCTGTGGGACTCCTCAGGACATGGTGGGGCTAGGGAAGGAGTGACTGATGCCATTGAGCCTGGGTGAGAGAGGATAAGGAGGATGAGGACGGCTTGGTCATCCACTCTCCCAAGTCTTCGGCATGTTCCCGAAAAAAAAGGACAAGCGTGTCCCACAGCCACGTGCTGATGAGGATGCATCGTGTCCATGACCAGCACTGTTGCCTCTAGACACAGAGCCTGCTTGCCCTCTTTTATCGGCTTGTGACTGTCTGTATATATATATATATATATATATATATATATATATATATATATATATATAATGATTATACTGCAGCTTGCAGAATCAACTGCCTGCCTGTAGTATTATTAGTAAGAGAACACCAACAATTGTATTCAGGTAGCTTTAGGTGCACACTGTGCAAAGGACACAGTACACTAAATGAAAATACTGCAGCTCCCTGCCTGTATTAGTATGAGTACACCAGCAATTGTATTCATGTTAACTTTAGGTGCACACTGTGCAAAGGACACAGTACACTAACTGACAATACTTGGAGATCCCTGCATGTGGTATTAGTTTGAGAACACCAGCAATTGTATTCAGGTATCTTTAGGTGCACACTGTGCAAAGAACACATTCCACTAAGTGAAAATACTTGGAGCTCCCTGCTTGTGGTATTAGTATGAGAACACCAACAATTGTATTCAGGTAGCTTAAGGTGCACACTGTGCAAAGGACACAGAACACTAAGTGAAAATACTGCAGCTAGCACAATCATCTGTCTGTCTGTCAGTATATTAGGAAGAGAATACAGGAACGGATCTAGCTAAACTGAATACAGTGAATACAGATATATATACAACACCTGGGATGCATATATATCCTCTACACACTGTAACTGCAGCTAACTGACTCGCCTGCCTGCTCTAACTCAATTGAAATGACACGGTCTGTCTCCCTCAACCGGTTAGAATGTATACTCGCTTCCACTCCTCAGATTGCTTCTTTGGTGCAGTATATTGTTTAGTTACTCTAGTTATACCAGATGTACTACTAGTTAACCATGTTTGTTCTGAATTTGGCCATACTCTCAAGGCTGATGTTTTACTACACTTACTTTTGTTCTACTGTACGTCGCCTGCCTGCTCTATCTAACTCAATTAAAATGACACTGTCTCTCTCTCTCTGTCTGTCTTTTACCACCGCCGCAACACACTAAACAAGGCCGTTATGCAGGCGGCCTTATATAGTGTGGGGCGTGTACTAAACCCCCTAGACATAATTGGCCAAAGCCACCCTGGCTTTGGCCAATTATGGCTCTCTTTGCATACGGCGCTGTGATTGGCCAAGCATGTGGGTCATAGTGCATGTTTGGCCAATCATCAGCCAGCAATGCACTGCTGTGGGCTGTGACGTGCCACTCGAATTTGGCGCAAACTGCTCATAATGTTCAAAATTTGGCGAACAGCTGAACAGACGATGTTTGAGTCGAACATGGGTTCGACTCAAACACAAAGCTCATCCCTACTCCTTACTACCGTCACAGATATTTCACTACTACCAACTGTCCAGCTACCTCAAATCCTGCTCCAATCCATGACAAAACCCTTGTCAGTGCTCCAAAAATCTGCTCCCTAGTGGCCTGCGAAGAATGGCGAGAAACTCACCCATTGTGCATACATACCGTTTCGACATAGCAAAGAGCATCCCTCCCTCTCTATCTGTCCCTGGTGCGGCACCTCCCAACCATCTCTTTTTTATAGACTGTGGACTTGCCAAGCTATCGCCACCTTCTGGGCCAGGTGCTTAAATGTATTAACAAGATACAAAAGAGACTCCTCCCTAAAGACCCATTAACAGTATATGTCTCTTCAGCTGTGATGCCTCAAAGTCCTCTTCCTCTTCATCTATCTGCGCCCCACTCCTGCACTGGATCCATATTTGCCTTCTGATAGCTCACAGAGTCCGCCTGGATTCATCCCACCCTGCCTCATATTGCTTCTATACAACAAGGCCGCTACGAACCCTATTTCTCATGGAAAAGCAGGACACTGTTACCCAGCACTCTAAATCCCTGAAACGTTTCATCGCCAGATGGCGACGTTATATGAAGCACTCCTTCTCTCCAGAAGAGATCTCTCAACACATGTCACCCTTTCCGATGTATGGGCTGGTACTTGCGTGAGGACCTTACTAATACACTGGGTAAACTCAGGATCCGAGGTACCCCTGAATACCAGAACCCGCCTGTCCCCCATAGCATTCCTTATATTCCACTTTCTCTTCTGCTTCTCTACTCGAGTTGTAACGTGTACTTGATTATTAACCCTAATAGTCTCTATTCCCTCAACCGGTTAGAATGTATACTCGCTTCCACTCCTTAGATTGCTTCTTTGGTGCAGTATATTGTTTAGTTACTCTAGTTATACCAGATGTGCTACTAGTTAACCATGTTTGTCCTGAATTTGGCCATACTCTCAAGGCTGATGTTTTACTACACTTACTTTTGCTCTACTGTACGTAGGCTATCTAATCTGTCTTACAGCCTTCACACTTACATGATTTGTAACACCTTTTCTGTCACTTTTTAAATAGCCTTTTTTTCTTTCCTTCCTTTTAATTAAGGACTACTAATTAAGGGGAGTATTTAATTGGTCACAGGTGCTCCAGGCCCTATATAACTTCCTGTAGAACTAGTTGTTGAGCCTGCTCAGTCTTGAGCTTGCATTTTTGCTTGCTGGAACTTGGACCAAGTGGAACTTTGAATCAAATGGGATACACACTATAAGAAAATTGGGTGAAAGTTTGTCTGAATTTTCAGCAAATCGGAAAGGATGAACGAAAAATTTGTACAAAAATACTCATAAAAAAAAAAATCTTTCTTGTACGTTTCTTCTTATGTCTTGTAAATTGTACGAAAACAGTACACATTAAATGAAAATCGTTTGCTGTTCCCGTACGAAAAACATTTTGGAGTTTGTCCCCTCTGAAATTTTCATACAAAAATTCGGAATCAGCTGTTGAAAATTGTGCACACACTATACGAAAATTGTCCTAAAATTGTTTGGACGAAAATGTTCACCCGATGTTCTTAAAATGTGTATGAGCTTTTAGTGGTGAGTTAAAAACCAGTGTTGAAAACAGATTATCACAGAAGTCTTCAAACCTGTAAGTAATATTCACATTTTCCTGTTAGTTATATCATTTATGTAACTTGGAAAATGTGTGCTAGCAATATTGAAGATTTTGTGCAGTGCAAAGTGTGTCGCAAGTATATAGTAAAGGAGCAACAGCTCCAGGATGAATACCGCTATGACCCTTGGCCCCCTAATACTTACTAGAGCCCCATCTCTGTCCAATGATGTCCATGCGTGTCTCAGCCATCCGGGACTTTCCCTCCTGATTGGCTGAGACACAGCAGCGGCATTGGCTCCCGCTGCTGTCAAAGTCAGTTATCCATTAAGGAGAGAGGGGGGTAGGGTCGAACTGCAGCCCTGTGTCTCAATTGACACATGGAGCTGCAACTCGGCTCGGGTGCCCTCATGGCAAGCTGCTTGCTGTGGGGGCACTTAACAGGAGGGAGCGAGAGGAGGATGATCTGGACTGTTCTGTGCAAATCCACTGCAACAGAGTAGGTAAGTATACTGTAATGTTAAAAATTTTATAGGAAAAAAATCAGACTTTACAATCACTTTAAGAAATATCATGATAGGGATCATCAGTTATCATCATCACTATATTGGTGTGTTTTTGATATAAATTAGATTAGTTAAAATTAATGGAATGGATATTAAACACAATCTTAACTTTTTAAGTGATTTTTTGTGATATTATTAATTATTTTTTTAGTTCAGTGCTTGTGATTGAGTTAGGATCATTGTTATACAAGTTTTGGAGTAGATAACAGATCTTCTGTCTCTAAACATGGTTATCAAGGAGTAGGTGGGTCTAGGTCAGTGATGGAGAACCTTGGCACCCCAGATGTTTTGGAACTACATTTCCCATGATTCTCAACTACACTGCAGAGTGCATGAGCATCATGGAAAATGTAGTTCCAAAACATCTGCGGTGCCAAGGTTCGCCATTGCTGGTCTAGTTCATGTGGGCGGGGAACATATTTTATTGGAAAATAGCACACGAGAATATATCTGAATAAACAAGGGAGATAGTGTAACACTGCATGTCTTTTTATCGCTACCTTTCTGCATAATTGCCACCTGCAATTAAAGAAAATGTGATTGCAAAGGGGATATTTCTGGTGCACTTACTTTTTTGCATTGGGGAGGTACTACTGATGGTGTTAGTCTGTCAAATTTGAAGATCATGATATTGGTGATGAGTTGGGACCACTTTAAGAGGAATATGAAGAAGATTTCACAGATTTTTTTTTGTTACATAATACAGGGATTCTTGCAAGTCACTTTGAGCTTTTATTGCAGAAAAGCCCTTTCAGGAAACTGTTCACAAACTTAACCTAAATTGCTATTTAATTTACAGCTATTTCAGAGCCAGAAAGGGGTAACATTAGGCCCCTAAACAATGTATACTTGAGGCTGGGTTCACACTAATGCAAATTGGATGTATCCAATTTGCATAACAGGAGACTGTGACCGACTCTCAATAGAGCCACAGTCCGCACAGGAAATGGGGTCCTGAATGTCTTTGTCTCTGTTTTGGGTCCAAATTCAGGCAAAAATTCAGACCTGATTCGCTCCTGTACAATTGTCTCCTTCCCCAACAGTAGCACAAGTACAGTCTTACCATGAGATAGCTTTCGCACAGATACAGCTGAATAGGTTCACAGTTGGAGAAGTCATGAAATGTACATATGCTAAACTAGGGTTAAACTTGGACAGGATGTACAATACAGAATTAAAGCTACATTTTTACCACACAGCAATTCTGCTTCATCAATGTTTGCTAGAAAATTAAACCATGACTCTAAACCTCCTCATGTCTATAAACTGCATAATCAAAAAGGTAACCTAGTGACTCACCCCCAGGAAGTCTTAGAAATCTTTACTTCTTTCTATAAAAACCCTTCTCTCGGGTACCCAAACACATCCCCACCCTTCTTCCTTAGAATGGCTGAACAATCTTCATCTCCCCACTCTTACCGAACAACAGATTTCCTCCCTATTTTTTTTTTAATCAAGTTTACATTTTATCTGTATAGAATGCTTTGTTTGGGATCTGTATTTGTTTTGTATTCCGTTACTTCAGATTTGTTCTGTTAATATGCTTGCTTGACATAGGGTCCTAGATTCCAAATGCATGTTTTTTGTTTTTTTAATAGAGTTAGACAGTATTGCATATACATTTGACAATACATTTATTCAGAAACTGAACTGTAACCACCAACCATCACATTTGTGGTCAAAATGAGGCGAGCCAATCAAATGTCTTCCTAAGCAGTTAACAGCACACAAAATTAAAAATCCATTTCTTTCAATCTACCACTTTAGAGACTCTTACATTGTATATTAATGAGGAAAATATAATCTTACAGGTACAGTCTTTGCTGCCAACATTTTTAATTTTTTTATTTTTAATCCAATTTACTCAGAAACCACAGCCAAGAATCTGTCAATGAGAGAAATTAGTAGAACACTGGAAGTTTGATGCAAGTATTCTATTTTTGTTCTTGCAATGATGAGAAGTGAGTGGCATTACAATTTGGCAAAATCTACCTATATAGATCTATTTTGAAATGCATGGCTTTAAAATTTCCAGGTCAAAAAGCAAATACTATATATCAATCAGCGTATGCCAGTAGAGGCAGCGTTGCTGTATAGTTTATAGAGTATGCGCCTAATTATATTACAGAAATCAAGGACCCTGGGACTTCACACCTACTTCTCTGGCACTGAGCCAGAAAAACTGAAGAGTATATGCATGCACACCACCAACAAGGCAAGAGGTGATGGACAAATCTACTGTACCTGGAATTTATTTGCAAGACATTTGTTGAAATTTTTTTAGTTTTAAAATTCACCAAATCTGACCTCAACCACAAAAATTCCCATTGAAGTCTAAAGCCTCGTACACATGACCAGTTTTGCCAGCAGGAAAATTGCCAGCAGGGAAAACTGGATATATGTATAATTCCTCACAGTTTTCCCGTCAGGAAAACTGCTGGGAATCCCGGCGGGAAAATAAGGAACCTGTTCTCTATTTTGCCGCCAAGAAAACCGGTCGTGTGTATGTTTTTCCGAGGGTAAAAAAAACACGCATGCTCAGAATCAAGTATGAGACGGGAGCGCCCCTTCTAGTAAAACTAGAGTTCATAATGGCGATAGCACATTCCTCACACTGCAAATGATTGCATTGTTTAACTGCTTGAGCCCCGGGCCATAGTCAAATGACCGCGGCAAGGTGGCTCTATAAATCCCAGATGCCGTCTTTTAAAGTCTTTGCGTCCTGCGGCCACTGGGGGGCTTCGCAGTCCTGACAAAATTTGCAGATCGCTGTATTACTAGTAAAAAAATAAATCATAAAAAATATGTCAGAATTCTATCCCCTATTTTGTAGCCACTATAACCTTTGCGCAAACCAATTACTATACGCTTAAGAATACATATTGGCCTAAACTGAGATTTTTTTATTTTTTTTTTAACCACTTAAGGACTCTGCACTGTATTTATACGTCCTAATTTTAAAGATGGATATCTCGGTAACGACAGCAGCTGCTGCCACAACTGAGGTATCCATCTTTAGTGCCAAGGGTCCTGTACACTCTGTGGCAGATTTACAGCGAGATTGCCGTTATCGGTGGTGAAAGAGGCCCCCCCTCCCGCCGCTCTCCCGTGCCCTCCGCCGCTTATTGTTGCCGTCGGTAGCGGCGGAGGCGATCGGGTCTGTTCGGCAGCTGTGTGGGGATGCGATTGAGGTAAAAATCGCCCCCACCCGTCCCCATAGCTCTGCTGGGCGGAAGTGACGTCAAAACGTCAGTCCCGCCCAGCGTCTTAAAGAAACATTTTTTTTTGTCATTTAAAAAAATTACAGTTTTATTTTTATTTTCATTGAATTTTAGTCTAAATATGACATCTGAGGTCTTTTTGACCCCAGGTCCCATATTTAAGAGGACCTGTCATGCTTTTTTCTATTACAAGGGATGTTTACATTCCTTGTAATAGGAATAAAAGTGATCAATTTTTTTAATTTTTTTTTTCAGTGTAAAAACTAATAAAATAAATACAAATAAATAAGAAAACAAAAAAAAATGTTTTAAAGCGCCTCGTCCCGACGAGCTCGCGCGCAGAAGCGAAAGCATACGCGAGTAGAGCCTGCATATTAAAAGGGTGTTCAAACCACACAAGTGAGGTATTGCCGCAATTGTTAGAGCGAGAGCAATAATTCTAGCCCTAGAGCTCCTCTGTAACTCAAAAGATGCAACCTATAGAATTTTTTAAAAGTCGCTTATCGAGATTTTTAAGTCTAAAAGTTTGACGCCATGCCACGAGCGGGCGCAATTTTTAAGCGTGACATGTTGGGTATCATTTTACTCGGCGTAACATTATCTTTCACAATATATAAAAAAATTGGGCCAAATTTATTGATGTCTTATTTTTTAATTCAAAAAGGTGAATTTTTTCCAAAAAAAGTGCGCTTGTAAGACCGCTGCGCAAATACGGTGTGACAAAAAGTATTGCAATGACCACTATTTTATTCTCTAGGGTGTTAGAAAAAAAATATATATAATGTTTGGGGGTTTTAAGTAATTTTCTAGCAGAAAAAACTGTTTTAGTCTTGCAAACACCAAATCTGAAAAACATCTAAGGTCCTTAAGTGGTTAAAAAAAATGGGATATTTATTATAGCAAAAAGTAAAAAATATTGTGTTTTTTTTTTTCAAAATTGTTGCTCTTTTTTTGTTTGTAGCGCAAAAAATAAAAACCGCAGAGAAGTTAGTGGACCTGGCAATGTCACTGGTTGTTGAGCTCTTGACAGCATCTGCCCCAGCTGGTGTCCTGAACAATCGTCAACAGCGGGAAGCTGTACTGTGTAATAGCAGTAATAATACTGCTATTGCACATGATATTGGGCTCCCACCAAACTGGTAAATGTTTGGCATTCAAATGAACGCCAAAAGAGCCAACGTTCAGACTGTACCTAATGGGTAGTAATGACTGCTATTGTACATGTTTGCTCCCGGTTGGCCCCCTGTGTACTTGGATAATTGTTCTTTGTTTTTGTTTAATTCTGCCACTAAAAGGGGGTCATTATGACAAGGACTTTATGTTGTCTGCTTCTCTCTGGATAGTACTACCATTGTCTGACATGACCGATCATGTTTGTAGTTGCAAAGTTTACCAGGATAAATAATAGGACATACTAAATGTAGCTTGCAGTTTACTGGTGGAAAGTTAGGAGCAGTAAGGCAAAAGGATTCAGGATGGTTGATGATCAAAACAGATTATAAAAATCTCCACAAACATAGGCTATTTACAAAAATATCTCTTTGGCTCAGTCAGGGTAATGTGGCTGCAAATTATAGTCTCTATAAAGTTCAAAAACAATTGAGAGACTAGCTGCAACAGTTCAGGACACAAACAGCTACATTTGATTATCCTCACAAACAGCATCCCTCTTGGTAAAGACCAGGGCAGTTCTGGTAACACAAGTGAACAGCTGGATCCCATAGTAACTGGATCTTCCAAAGAATCTGCATTCTATTATGCTCCTGTTTGGCTGCCAGCTTACCAGTTCTGAAAGTGGAGGGCCTCTCACATGGATGCAGGTCACTTGCCCATCCCATTGCCTCATTGGGTGTGACCTCTCTAAATTGCTGAGGTAGGTGTGTGTATGTATTTGTTTAAAAACGTTTGTCAGTAAACAATGGCATGTATATATGGCAGTGGTAATGTTTGGGAAAATAAGACACAAAAATAAAACACATTTTCTAGAAAACCTTAAACACATTCTATCCTCTGCTCAATGTAGTTAAAACAATGGAATAATTTATAAGCCAAGATTCTAGCATGGTAGATTGGCATTCCCAGCTGCAAAGAAAAGATTAGCATTTTTCATTTTGTTTAACACGCGCTATGCAGTGATGGTATGCATACGTACAACTCACCAACCAGTAGGTGAATGAAATAGTGCACAGTGCATCAGTCAGGATTATGTGGTCCTGTGGCGCTGCTCATATGTTTTTATGAGATATACAGGCATTTGCTTCTAAACACATTGCAATTTAGTTCATGCTACAACAAACAAGCAAAATGAATGGCAACAGCATGAGTTGCGAATTAAACAGCAAAAACTAAATGTTTGTACATTTATTATGTTTGCAGTTAAAACTGCTTGAAGCAGCTCCAGATGAGTTGAGTAAATATTCTTCATGCATCTAATGATGGTTCAGATCAAACTGCAGCTTTACATATGTCTATAGCAGTATACTCTTAGATATCATATAGCAGAAAACAAGGCAAGCAGACATCAACAAAGTTAATTTCCTATTTAACAAAAATGTGTGTGTGTGTGTATATATATATATATATATATATATATATATATATATATATATATATACACATTTTTAGTCACCTGTTAAAGCTCAACTGACAGTTCAACAGAAAGTTGAGCTTGAAGGGCGCATTCACACTTGTGTGGATTTTTATGATGTGCATTTTTTGGCATATCGACCTGCTGCATTAAGAATGCTCTTTTATTGTCAAAGAAACCCAATACGTGTGTACTGACCAAAAAAGTACATCTGCCCTTGTTTCAGTGCACCTTGAAACAACTTACTGTATGTTTCTAAGGCTGGGTTCACACCATTGCAAATTGGATGCTCAACAGAGCCGGTTCACCTATCTACGCTGCGGCTCTGGTGTGAATTTGGACAGAAGCACTGTGTGTCTTTTGGTTCATTTTAGGTCCGAATTCAGCAAAAAAAAATGGCTGAAATCAGACCTGAAACAGTGAACCAGGATGCACCGGTCCCCTGCAGCAATGGTGCGAACCCCACCTTAGTTCATGGTCAAGTGTTTTTGTTTTGCTCATGTATAACCTTTTGACTGGTATTGAAACTGAAATGCAAACACCACAATATGCATACATCAAGTGTGACCTGAAGCCCAACCTAAACCATAAACTTGTATTCAGATGTGGGAATTCTCCGGTAATTGAGATAAGGTCCGTAGGGTCTGGAATACATTTTAAAGGGGGACTTTGCACACAAATGAAGAAAAAAAGTTGCGGTCACCCTCAAATATCTACACTGGACTCTTTCTGAGCATGTAGCCTGACAGGCCAAGAAAGGAAGGCAGACAAACATGTGCCCTCCCTCCTAAACCAGACCAGGCCACATGCTTTTAGCATTGAGAAAATACCTTTCCAAGGGGGCCCTCCTTGAAAAAGCACCTTGTCTCCATATAGTGGAAACGGGCATACTTCTGGTGGAGTGGCTTGTCAGAACAATAAGGAGGAACCCAGATATTTAGTCTCCAAGAACATTTAAACTAGGCAAAGGGGGGAGGGTCTAGAGATAGTCAGTGTGGAACATATTCAAGAGGATAGTATTAGAGGCATTAGTGGTAGGATAACCAAAGCACATAAACTCAAGGTAAGTAGAGTGGCAGATCCTAGTTGCAATCTCGAAACACCCAAGAGGATAGTATGTGACTGGTCAAAATAAATTAATGCAGTAAAGTGTTTGTTCACCAATGCCAGAAGTCTGCTAAGCAAAATAGGTGAGTTGGAAGCTCTAGTGCAATGGTTCTCAAATGATGATTTGCCAGGGGGTCACCAAATCCTGGGCTGTTCCTGGAGCCCGTCACCCCCATTCAGTTCACGGCATGGCTGTGGGGCCGAGACTAGAAGTCAGCTGACGTGAGGAATGTGAAGTGGGAGGGACTGGAGGAGACCCTATCTCTTGATTTCAGCATAGGTGTCACTGCTACGAGACACCACAAAGTCTGAGATACAGTGAATGCAGAGTAACACTACCTGTGATTATAGTTGTCATTAAAAGTCCCCACTACAGTTTTTAGATCAGCAGATTACCCTGATTAAGAGCACCTAAGTTGACTGATCAGAACTCCCCCCAGCACTGCCATTGATCCTATTAACCCTACCCCCCCCCCCCCACCAAGAAATAAGAGAAGGAATGAAAATAGGAGACTACATGGAAGGGAGAGAAAAAGAGAGGAAGGAACAAAGAAAAAGGGCTAGAGAGAAGGATGGGGGGAAAAAGGGCAAAGAAAGGAGAACAAAGAGAAAAAATGATACATCCTCAAATGTACCATAAGGGGTTTTAATACTGTATGAGTGGAAGGGACTCAGGGAGCGCTAAATGTTCGTGGGTTAAGGGCACAAATTTCTTGTCTTGCCTTAGATGCTGACAACCCACACTACGAAAATAATTTTACCGTTAGGGGTCCCCGCAACTTGGGGATTTTTATCAAGGGGTCACAGCCCTAGGAAGGTTGAGAACGACTGCTCTAGTGCATGAGGAGAGCTATGATGTAATCGGTATTGCTGAAACTTGGCTTCATTCCTCACATAACTGGGCTATTAATTTTCCAGGCTATGCACTCTTTTGGAAAGAAAGGGTAAAAAGGAAAGGTGGAAGGGTCTGTCTCTATGTGAGAAGTGATCTTAAAGCGAGTGTGAAAGAGGACATGGTGGATTGGTGGAGAGTGTGATGAGTCTAAAGCATAAAGGGTGGATCTGCATACAGATGTGTATAGTTCAAAGTTAATCTTTGGAGTTTGTTAAAGACCACCCAATGTTAATGAGGAGGTGGAGACTCAGCTCCCTGCACAGATGTAAAGGGCTGCAAGGGCTGGGTCGTTGATAATTTCTGGGTAGTTAAATTCCCCATTATTAACTGGAGTAATGGCACTGCTGGGACAGTTAAAGGGCAACAATTTATAAACATATTGCACGACAATTTTATGGTCCAGCTTATTGAGGTCCCAACTAGGAATGATGCTCTGTTGGACCTGGTAATCTCAAACCATGCAAAGCGTATTACTAAGGTACAGATAAAATAACACCTGGGTAGCAGTGACCATAACATGATTTTATTTGATGTTAGCTGTAAGCAAAAAACACATACAGGAAAGATAAAAAAACACTTAATTTCAAGAGAGAACATTTTTCAAGCATGAGGGCTGCTCTCCAGGACTAATGCCACGTACACACGATCAATTTTTGTGATGAAAAAAAGCGTAATTTTAGGCGCATGCGCGGCGGGCTCCGGAGTGGCCGCCTGATCTCGGAGCTCCGCTCTCCCGTGACAACTGAAGCCACATAGCAGGGAACTCGGAGCGGTTTGTTGCTCGTTCTGGACGTCAGCAGCTTACGGGGTGACCAGGGTCTCCCCCGATGTCTACGGGCTTAGCTCGGAGGGACCTGGGACTGCAGTTTGGCTTGGAAGCCTCGCGGTCCGAATCCAAGATGACGGGCGCGGCAGCGCAACACACAGCGAGCCCTGGGGACAAGATCGGTTCTCGGCAGCTCCTGGCTCCTGCAACCCTGTTCTACTCCCCATCCACCCCCGTGAGTAACACCCTGGTTGGGGCTCATTCTCCTGCTTCCACGGAATCGCTCCTGGAGCAGACAATGGAGGAACTGTCAGACACTCCTCTGGGGCCTAAATTGGCTCAAGCAGCAGACGGGCCTGCTCCTGCAGTAATGACTCAGGCTGGTGCTCTCACAGTGACTGATCTTCTCTCCCATTTTAGTGCCCTACTGGATAGAGGTCTCACAAACACTGCTGCCCAAATAACAGGGGATATCAGGAAGGATTTTCAAATGTTGGGGGTGAGAATGGAGAATATTGAAAACAAGCTGGACATGACGGTCTCACGAACCATCCAAAATTCTGATCATATTCAGGTCCTCCAAGATCAATTAGACATAGCGTTATCTAAAATAGATGACCTCGAGAACAGATCCAGGAGGGAGAATTTTCGGATCAGGGGCATCCCCGAGTCAGTCAAAGATACTGTTTCTGTAGTACAAGATCTTCTTAAACAGCTGATACCTACTATCCCTCCTCATAAATTGGAGATTGATAGAGCGCATAGGTCATTAGGGCCTCCACGGAAAGATGGCCTCCCTAGGGATATTGTGGTGAAACCTCACTTCTTCTCTGTTAAAGAGGAAGTGATGAAACTAAGTCGCTCTCTGCCAAACCTTTCTTGCCGTGGCCATGAAATACAAGTCTTTGCTGATCTATCACCATCAACGATACAAAAGAGGAGATCTTTGAAGCCCCTGCTGGCTGTCCTGCAACGACAAGAGATTAAATATAAGTGGGCCTTCCCTTTTGCCCTGAAGTTTGATTTCAAGGACAGGTCCTACTCTTTCCGCACCCTCCAGGAAGGAGAACGTCTTCTGCTGGACCTCCATCTCATATCACATGAAGCGATAATGGACTTGTCTACCTCTAATCCTGGCTCTGCTAAACGCCCTTCACCTGTGAGTCCTCTCTCCAGTGTTTGGAACAAACCCAAGACCAAGAAATCCAAAGAAGCCCATCCTCCGTGATTCGCTACTGCTGAGAAGATTGGTGACTCTCCATCCCTGCTTCAGGAATCTTCAAGATGACTGATTTCTTTACATTTCTTTTTCTCTGTGGACTGGGTTACTACCCCCTTTTTGGGGCGTGGTGTTTTTTTGGTTAGTTGAGAACCCCAGGGTTCCTTCCCCCCGTGGTTCCTCCAGGATGTCGAATGTCCTGGGATCTTTTCTTCTTTCTCCCCTTTTTGTTCTCTTTCTTACTGTTTTCTCTTTTGCAGCCCTCCGCCGGTCTTCTTTAACGAGGCTCTTCTCCCGGGAAATTGTTGTGGCTGAATGTCCTAGCGGTCTTCCAAAGGGTGAGTGACAATTTTTTGTTGTTGGTTCTAACTCCTTTGCTCCATGGCTGAACCTCCCTGTCATGCCTCTCCACTGAGAGTGGCTACCCATAATGCTCAAGGTCTAAATTCACCCATTAAGCGCAGAAAAGTTCTCGATTTTATGAAATCCTGTAAAATAGATGTTCTCTTTATCCAAGAAACTCACTTCCCCGCCATATTAAAAAACCCCATTTATCTATGCTTATTTCCCTTTGTTTTTTACTTCTAATGCTGAGGACAAAACTAAGGGGGTGGCAGTTCTCTTTTCGAAAAAATGCAGATTTTCTCTAAAGGCTGAATATGGGGATGAAGGTGGCAGGTTTCTTTTAGTGAAAGGAATGATAGATGGTCACCTTTACTCATTTGTATCTTACTATGCCCCTAACTCAGGCCAATCCAAATTTTTCCAGAATCTCTTTCGGATCCTTGACCCCCATTTAGAGGGAACAGTTATCTTTGGTGGGGACTCTAATCTCGCTTTTTTTTTTTGAAAATATTTTATTGGAGTTTGTACATTACAATGAAACAAAGCACTGTAAAATCGACATATGGACAGCCGTGTACATGAAAAAAATGTACTATAAAATGTAATACTAGCAAAGTACACAACGAAAAAAACAAAAAAAAATAAAATTAAAAAGTAAATAAAACAAGAAATAAATCATGGAAGGAAAAACAGAGTAAACATAGTAGAATGATTACGCGTAGGACAGTGATAATGCACCAGGGAGATGGAGCATCTCTAGACCCAGTGCCCCAGGGGACATACACAATATTTGGAGCATCAAAAACGCAATAAGAAACCCAAAATAACCAAGCAAGCAACAACTTCAGGATTGAACTGGGATTTAAAGTGGCAATGGGAGACGTGGACATAGAGAAGCATAAACAGGGCACATGTGTCAAGGGGCAAATAGAGTAGGTTCCGTGGGTTCAGGGTGGCGGGAACTTTGAAGGGTCCGATAGGGTAGACACTCTGAGGCTGCCTAGAGAATTAGTAAGTCCCCTTCGAAGATACCAGTCGGTATAGCGGAAAGGGTGCATAAGTGTTTGCAGTTCCTGTTGATCAAAAGAATGTTCCATGAACGTGCGCCACCTTGTAAAGAATCGCGATGTGGAGCGAAGGTTCAGGACAATGGTGTCCAACCGTTCCAAATAGAAAAGTGACAAGAGGGCCTTCTTCACCACCAGCAGTTTAGGCGCATTGGAGCTGATCCAATGAGACATTATTGTTCTGCGGGCTACAAGGAGGCAGAGATGTGTCCATTGGGAGATGGGAAGTGAGCTCTTCACTGCGGGCGTGGGAGGAGGTGGTCCGCAGCCAAACAAACACAGCAAGTAATGCTTCGGGACTTGCGTTTTGGTAATCGTGTTGATAAAGGAAAGGACGGAGTCCCAGTATGCAGCAATAGGTTTGCAATCCCAGAGGCGGTGGAGCAATGTCGGGCGTGAGGCGGAACACCAAGGGCACCTCTCTTGGGCTGGCTCTTCCTTGTTGAAACGGAAGGGGTAGTATGCACTGTGGATAATTTTAAACTGCGTCTCGCGCCAGGCTTCTGATAAGGTGAGTGGATTGTCTAACCCTCAAGGATTTTTTCAGGGTACTTCAAAAATTTGAAATTTCTGAAATGGTGTAAGACGATTTTGGCAGCCTGATGTTCAATAATTGTAAGAGTACTTGAGATAGAGTAGTCATTGTTGCAGACTATATCAATAAAGGACTTTTGAAGTGGATCATCAGGTCAAGCAGGAGCGTAAATAGCATATTTGGTGGTAAAAAAGCATGTGTCTCCGGTAGACAGAATTCTCTGCAGGGTAGAAAGGATAAACTTGCCAGGGGCATCCAAGTACTAGAGTAGTAAGTCTAGAGCCATTGTTTAAAAACTGTGTAAGTAGTGGATGGGGGAAACATGGGGTTGCCAAGGATTGGTAAGTGGCAGGAGATACTGGAGGGCAGCCCCAACAATTTTTGGACCTCCCTCCAGGCAACAACTGTATCCCTGATGAGGACACTGGATTTCAGGCACGTAGGTAGTTTGTTGGGATTCGAGTGAATAATGTCCGGCAGAGTATATGGAGAGGTCGAGGCACCCTCGAGCATGGTATTAGAGTATTTAGATCTGCCAGACAGCCAGTCAAGACCCTGCCTGAGTAAACAAGCAAGATTGTAGAAGCGTATGTTAGGCAGATTCGCACCACCTTCGGACTTTGGGAGACATCGTTTTTGTATCGCAATGCGCGATTTCTTGCGAGACCAGAGAAAGGCAGATAAAGCCTTATGTATTTTGTTTACGTCAGAATGCTTCAGTGATAGGGGTATGGTCTGCATAGGGTAAAGTAGGCGTGCAAACGACACCATTTTGAAAAGGTGGCATCTCCCAAAGAGCGAGAGGGGGAGGGCCGCCCAGGCATCTAGCTCCTTCACAATTTTAGATATAAGCTGTGGGAAGTTAAGTGCGTATAAAGAGGAAGGCTCTTGGCCAATGTGTATGCCCAAATAAGTGATATGCTGTTTCGCTATGGCGAAAGGAGAGTGGTGCATCCATTTAGCAGCCATCCTGGGACGGAGCGATAAAATTTCGCTCTTGTCAAAGTTAATTCGGAAGCCTGAGCACAATCGGTGATGCCACTAACCCCGTCAGGAGAATTGAGCAGTCGGGATAGGGGTTCCATAGCGATATTAAAAAGTAAAGGGGAAAGAGGACATCCTTGCCTCGTTCCCTTAGTCAGGGGGATGGTATCAGAGATAAAGTCGGGGGTTACCAGACGCGCCGTTGGGGATTCATACATTCGCCGCAGAAAATTTACGATGGGGCCCGAAAAACCAAAGTTCGCCATCACCCGGAACAGCCAGGACCAGCTGATGTTGTCAAAGGCCTTTTCGGCGTCAAGTGACAATATCGCAACATCTTGGTCCGGGTGGGATTTAGCATATTCCAATGCCATGAGGACTTTGCGTATGTTCAGGGTAGCTGAGCGTCCCTGGACAAATCCTGACTGAGCCGGGTGAAGCATAGAGGGAAGTAGTTGGGCTAGGCGAGACGCAATGATTTTAGATAATAACTTTACATCTACATTAATTAATGAAATTGGGCGGTATGAACCTGGAAGTGAGGGGTCTTTACCTTTTTTAGCAATTAGTTTTATATGAGCTTGCGTTCCCGTGGGCAGATAGGGGCCACCTCCCCACATGTTGGCATACACATGTCTCAAGGTGTCTGGAATAAAATCAATAGTCAGCTTATAAAATTCGGCCGTGTAGCCATCAGGACCCGGGGCTTTAGCAGACGCCAAGGACTTAATCGTCCGTTGGACATCCTCAACGGTTATGGGAGCGTTAAGGGTCTCTAGGTGGTGCCCCTGTAATTGGGGCAGCCGGACCTTGGCTAGGAAGGCGTCGGCCGCGGGTTGGTCAATCGGATCGGCCGAGTACAGAGATGTATAATAATCCACTAGTAATTTACTGATATCAGAAGGCGCGGTAACTAGAGCACCAGCTGTGGTTCTCAGGGCAGAGATATGCGTGGGCCGTCTGAGTCCTGCGCAGAGCCAGCCTTGTTGCCAAATCTATGAAAGTGTAGCTTGGAATAGGATTCTTTGGCCAATTCTTGTTGTTCGGCCCAAAGATCGAATTCTCTCTTGGCAGTCCTCCAAGTGCGTATCTTGTCAGGTATATGGTTAAGTGTAAGTGATTCGTGAGCTGAGCGTAGAGTTTCACTCGCCCGCATGTAAGATTGTTTGGCATTCCTCTTGAATTTCGTGGTATAGGAAATAATTTTGCCTCTCAGGAAGGCTTTTCCAGCCTCCCAGAATAGATTTGGGTTTGCAAGGTGTGGCTCGTTGTTAGAGGCATATTCTGTCCATGCTTCAGACAGCATGTGCCGGAAGTCCTCATTGTTTGCCAGATAAGAGGGGAAGTGCCAGACGCGGGAGGAAGAAGAGGGTTGGGTGTGTATGAGTTGTAGTGTACTAGGGCTGTGATCCGAGATTCTGGCATCAGTAATGTTTGATTCACATAGCAGTGGGAGAAGTGCCGGAGAGGCAAAAAAATAGTCTATGCGGGAAAAGGAATTGTGGGGTGGGGAGTAGAAGGTATAATCACGGTCTGTCGGGTGAGTCAACCTCCACACGTCTACTAATTGCGTGGCTTCTATTGCCTATGACAGGAGCGTCGGTGTCGAGGTCGTCGGGATACGTCCGGTCGTCTTTCGCGTCACGTCACCTAGGCAGTCAGCAGCGGTGGACATAACAGAGTTAAAGTCCCCGCCCACTAAATGTAGGGAACCCGAGGCAGCCAGAATCCAGGCCACCATATCCTGGAAAAACAGGGTGTCTGGCGAGTTGGGTGCGTAAATGTTAGTGATGGCTACGTCTTTGTCAGCAAACGTTAGGTGCAGCATAAGTTTACGGCCCAGCAGGTCAGTCTTAACATCTTTAAAGCGGTATTTCACCCTAAACATAAGATCTCCCATGCGATCCAGCATACTGGCGTCAGCGCCAGTATGCTGTTTTTTTTTTTTTTAATAGCACACTTACTGTATTATTGAAGAATTCCTTTTCTGTCCCCCGTGGTGGACGGCGCCAGTACAGCGCGTCACATCTTCCTAAAATACCCGATATGGACTCGGGTAATCTCGGCGAAAATGCGGCGCCTGCGCACAGACCTAGGAGCTGACTGCGCAGGCGCCGTATTTCTCCGAGTCCTATTTCGGAGGGCGTGACGCGCCATAGCCGTAGGACTCGGAGAAATACGGCGCCTGCGCAGTCAGCTCCTAGGTCTGTGCGCAGGCGCCGCATTTTCGCCGAGATTACCCTAGTCCATATCGGGTATTTTAGGAAGATGTGACGCGCTGTACTGGCGCCGTCCACCGCGGGGGACAGAAAAGGAATTCTTCAATAATACAGTAAGTGTGCTATTAAAAAAAAAACAACCCAGCATACTGGCGCTGACGCCAGTATGCTGGATCGCATGGGAGATCTTATATTTAGGGTGAACCTCCGCTTTAACAGTGTGTTTCAGATTTTTATGTACGAGAATGGCCACACCAGCCTTCCGCCCCACGGCTGGAGAGCCATACACATTTCCTACCCACAGCTTATGTAACCGGGTCAAGTCGTCTGCGGAGAGATGGGTCTCCTGAAGTAGGGCCACATCTGTCCGGAGACGCTTCAAGTGCCTAAGAATGGACATGCGCTTACTTGGATTCCCTTAACGTTCCATGACACAATCTTTAGGTGATTCCCGTCAACTGAGGAGGCCATGTCCAAGTTAAAAGGATGTAGTTAGCTTGAGGTGGTGAACGAAGTCCCCCTCCAGGCATCACATCAGCAGTCAGAGGGTCACCCAAATATTGTATATTCCCTAAAGATACAGGCATAAAACAGGTAATCATAAACAGTGCAAACAGTAAAAAACAACAAAAATAAAAGAAAAAGCAGAAACAAAAGAACAAAGGTCCAGTGCCTAGGCACGTAACATCCAGTAAGGACCTCACTTTTTTCCACATGGGACTAGAGCACAGAGCAGAATCCCCACCATCCGTGCACTCCCTTTCCTAATGATGAAGTGAGAGCTTCAAGGGCGGGAAGACAAAAAAGAGGGGGGGGGGAGGGGCCTTAGCCTACTGAACGGGGAGCATCGGCCAGTCAGGGCGGAGAGGGGCCAAGGAGCTGGGTTATAGAAAAGTCACAGAATATATAAAGAGTAGTCCCAGTCAGGGAGAAAAGGTGAAAACAATACTACCCGTTGCCTTGGGTCCGTGACAAGAGGCAGTCTCTGGGACATGTTGTCAGCGGTCGTCCGACCGATCCGCCCGAGAAGTATAACGACCCCGTTTATATGGTTGCTTAGTTGGGCTGCCAGCTTGTTTGCGAGATGGAGAAGGAGCAGTATCCAGTAGTGAGGAGGAGTCGTCTGCAGAGCTGGTGCGATCCATCCCTGAGGTGGCTGATACCAGGTAACCCTCTGCTTCTTCAGGCGAGGCAAATGTGAGGCGCTCCCCAGACTGGGTCTGGACGTGCAGGGTGGCCAGGTATTCGAGTGTGAATTTAACTCGGTCACGGTGCAAAGCCGAGCACACGGCGGAGAACACTTTACGCTGTTTCATCACCTCAATCGAGTTGTCCGCAAAAAGCAAGAGTTTTGACCCTTCCAGCGAGAGGGAGCGCGAGCGGCGAAATGCCTGCATAATGGCGGTTTTGTCTGCATAATTCAGATATTTGACAATAACGTGCCTGGGTTTGGTGCGATTTTCCACATATTGACCGAGGCGGTGAGCACGTTCAACGGTGCAGGGTTTGCGTAGCCCCAATTGCTCAGGGATAATTTTAGCGCATACATTAGCAAGCTGGTTGTTAGTGACCGAGTCCGGCAGTCCAATAATGCGCAAGTTGCTCCTCCTGGAACGGTTCTCAAGTTCTCAAGTCTAACTTGGCCCAGAGCTCCCTGTTCTCAGCAGTCATGCGAGCAAGTTATGCAGACTGGGCAGTAGAGTCATGTTCTATGGAGGATATCCTGTCCTCCGCCTGAGCAATTCTTTGTGCCTGCATCTGCACCTCCAGGTGAAGCTGCTCCAGACCCCTTTGAACAGCAGCATCTACAGTGGCCACCAGAGTGGGTCCCAGCAGAGCCACTACTTGCTGGGCAATGTGCGCTGGCGATGCAGGATCGAATGCCTGTGTGTCTGTGTCAGCGTGCGGCTGAAAGGAATCCCCCATGGACGGAGCGGCGGCCATCTTGGCTGTATCAGAAGCCGCGTCTCCCGCAGGGGGTGCCGATGCGACCACTCGGGCATACGATCGCTCCACAAAGCGATCCATGTGTGCCCGCACAGCAGCGGAGGTGGATGGGGGCTACCCCGAAGCTCTGGCCGGGCTCTATAGCCGAAAACGGGAGGACGGCGGCGGGAGTGAAGTGCTTCTAGGTCAACCTCATGTGGCACCGGAACTGGAAGACCCTAATCTCGCTTTTGACTGTGGTATAGATAAATCTAGGCCCCTGCATGCTCAATCTGTTCGCCCAGCCAAGATCAGCTCAAAGGTTGCTAAGATGATTTTCCAGCAGGGTCTAGTGGATATTTGGAGGGAAATGAATCCCTCTAAGATTGATTACACCCGGGCGTGGCTTAGCGATGGCCGAGTGAGGACGTTCTTTCTGTGAGCTCCTGGCTTCCCCCCGGCTTACCCTGTCTTCCAACGGACTAAACACACCACCCTATGCGGCATGCTAAACAGCAAACGACCCCGACCCGGACCATCACCCAGAAGGAACAGACCAATCACTCTGAGGAGCGGCATTAGGAGATTTCTCTGCGATCCCCGGCGCCCATCAGCAGGCGCCATTACAGAGGCTCCACGTGTATCTCCACCGGTGCTGTTCACCACTCACGCGCTGGCTCCCCCCCCCATACCTGCAATGGACGCTGATCTGTCCCAGGGAATCCCGTCGGCCCTCCGACCACCCGCTCGGAGCTCCCCGCAGCAACCGGGCGACATGCCAGACGACCTCCGCTCCATCCTACAGGCCCGCCCTACTAAGGCCGACATTGAAGACCTCGTCCGCCGGGTAGAAGAAGCCCACGGCCGTGAATTCAAGAGGTGAGGGAGGAACTGCAAACCATCACCACGCGGGTTGACACGGGAGAAGCGTCCATCTCCTCGCTGGAGCAAAGAGTGCTAGCGCTAGAGGGCTCTCAGGCTTTACAGGTAACCACCGCCATAGACCTACAGCTCCATTTGGAAAATTTAGAGGACCGCAGCCGCCGCAATAATTTGCGGCTGCGGGGTCTACCAGAGGCCACAGGCTCGGAGGACTTGGCGGTTTCTGTAGTGGCCATCCTCCAGGGGCTGTTAGGGGACCCACCCCTTGCCCTGGAACTTGACCGCGTTCACAGGACACTAGGCCCTAGATCCACAGACCTGGACCACCCCCGCAACGTCCTTTGCAGGCTACACCGCTATACCCACAAGGAGTTAATCCTCCGCAAAGCCTGGGAGCAAGGAGACACCAATTTCGATGGAGCTGCAATAAAGATCCTTCCGGACCTATCCAGAGCCACTTTACAGCGGAGAGCCATGCTGAGACCGGTCCTGGACCTCGCCAGGAGAACAGGCTGCACCTACCGCTGGGGCTATCCGCTGGCGGTCACCTTTCGTAAGATGTCCCTATCATACACCCTTCGCACGCCAGCGGATCTCCCAGGCCTTTTTACCTTCTTAGGAACGGAACCAGTGGACGTCCCGAATTGGCTCATCATTCTACCCCGCCAGCCAAACCGACCGTTTGCGGGGCCTCAACGAGGAGGCCTCCCCCATCGCCAGCAGAGGTCAACAAGGAGGGCGCGAGCTTCGTCCTCCATTGAAGGGTCACGTGAGTCATAAGTTACCAGGCGCTGCCCTGACATGTTCTTTTTGCACTGCACAGTTTTTTGCTCTGAACCCTTTCCCCCTCCTTTTCTATTGATTAACGGTTTTACTGCCTGCTGACACCTTGCCCCCCCCCGTGTGCGTTCATGCACCCCTACCCCCTGTTGTGGGCTACACTCACAGAGGAGACCCCACCTGGGCCATCTAGACTATGGGTTGACCGCCCTACTGGTCCTTGCCTAATAAGACTGCTACACAAGAAACTTGTCATTGAGCTCGCAGCTGGACTTACACACACAAAGTTTCCGCCGCGCCACTCCTGGAGGTCCCCACCCGGCGGAGGTTTTGTCTGGCGACCCCCCCCCGTCCGTGGCCCGTTATGGTCTCCAGTCCACCGCTAACTTACTTTGGCCCCTGGCTCCGGGGCGTTGGTCGGGTGCGGGGGTCAGGTATGGGGGCCTTGGGAGGGGGGTGCGGGGTGATCATGAGACGGGTGGCCCTGATGCCTGGACAACAGAACCTGCCCTGTACCTCGTTGGTAGGGAGGTGCTGGGATCAGGGGAATATTGGGAGGCTGGGAGGGCGCCCCCCTGCGGGAGAAGGGAGGGAGGTTCGGGCTGTTATGATGTTTCAAGGTTTAACTGTTTACTTTCATCTGTGCATTCTAACGATTTAAATCAGTCAATTGTAGCGCATATCTAATGTTAATATATTATTTGCATGCATGTTACAGAATTCTTGTTCGAGTTATGATATTTAGGGTTTTTCCTTTTTGGGAGCCGGGGTGGCCGGGGGCAGCCGGGGGACCTCTCACGGGCTGTCTCTTTCCATTTCCCCCACCTAGGACGACACTCCAATACCAGCTTCTGTTCTGGTGAGTGTCTAGGCACTGTTGTGCCCATTCTTTTAGTGTACCACACCTACGCACTTTTGTAGGTCACTTGACTGCACTAAGTCCCTTCTAGAAGGGGTGGTTGAGCTCTCAGCCACCTCCTTCTCCTTCCCCCTCCTCTTTCTCTCCACCTCCCTCTTCTTTCTACTCTCCCTCTTATACCACCCTCTTCCCCCCTCCCCACCCTCTCACAGACAGGGCGATGGATTCCATCAGGGTGATATCTTTGAATGCCAGAGGCCTGAACACGCCTGAAAAAAGGCGCATGCTTCTCAATGATTTGAAAGGCTCTCATGCCGACGTCGCTTTCATTCAGGAGACCCATTTCAAACATGACAAACTGCCTGTTTTAAAAAATAGACTATTCCCCCTGACTTACCACTCCACCAACCCCACAGCTAAATCCAAGGGTGTTACCATTTTTATTTCCAGCAAAGTGCCATGGAAATGCCAAGCAGAACTGACAGACCCAGGAGGACGGTTCGTCTTCCTGAAGGGCCTGGTGGGTACCACATTACTTACTCTTGCGACAATTTACGCCCCGAATGACCAACAAGCCAAATTCATCTCCCATACCTTAGATAAACTATCCGACTTCATGGAAGGCCAGCTGATCCTCGGCGGGGACTTTAACGTCCCCTTGATTCCATCCTCTGACACCTCATCTGGAAGCTCGACGATTCCCCCGACGCAAAGGAAAAGAATAGCCACTGCCCTACACAAAACACGCCTAATAGATGTTTGGCGTCTGCAGCACCCCACGGAACGGGACTACACGTTTTACTCCGCACCACACAAACTGTACTCCAGAATCGATTTCTTTTTGATTCCACACAACCAGCTCCACGCGGTGGCCGACTCGTCGATTAGCCACATTACCTGGTCAGACCACGCACCCATTTCTCTGACGTACACCTTGGACGGGGGCGCCGCAACTAGGCCTAGGTTTTGGCGGCTCAACGAGAGCCTCCTCCAGACCCCGGAGATCCTGGCGGATGTCTTGAGAGAGATCCCCCAGTATTTCCGAGAAAATGACACCCAAGACTGCGATCCTGGCTCGCTTTGGGAGGCCCACAACTCTGTAATACGGGGTGTCCTCATTAGACATGGGGCACGCATTAAGAGAGAACGCAATGCTCAACTTACTACATTGCTTTCTAAACTTCATGCAGCGGAATCTCGACACAAACATAGACCCACACCTGACTTAGAGACAGAATTGAGGACCCTACGCAAACAGATCACAGATCTCCTCCACTACAGGGCGAAAGCGGCGATTCAGAAATGCCGGAAAATAGGCTATGAATCGGGCAACAAATGCGGCAGGGTACTGGCCAGGGCGGTCAAGGAACAAAAATCGGCGGCCTATATTCCCCACATTGTCGGCCGGGGGGGAGGTAGGGCTACACTGCCACAACATATATCACGGGAGTTCAGAGACTTTTACCAGTCACTCTATAACCTGACAAACAGAGACCCGCCGCAAGCGGACATTGACGAGTACATATCGACCTCACAAATGCCATCCCTCTCCCCAGAAGCCCTAGAAGACCTTGAGGCCCCGATTACACTGGAGGAACTCCAGACGGCCCTGGGATCCATGAAGCCGAATAAGGCCCCGGGTCCAGACGGCTTCACCGTCCAATATTACAAATCCTTCTTCCCGACCCTGGGCCCGCGTATGGTCTCCTTCTTCAATGCAATAGGCGGGGGCTCGCGGTTTCCTAGAGACACCCTAAAAGCTCATATCACACTAATCCACAAGGAGGGCAAGGACGCGAGTGCATGTGGAAGCTATAGGCCAATCTCCCTCCTGAATACTGATTTAAAATTATTCACCAAAATCCTGTCCACCCGCTTGGCGCACCATCTCCAGTCCCTGTCTCATTTAGACCAGGTGGGTTTTATCCCCACAAGGGAGGCCAGAGACAACACCATTAAGGTCCTCAACCTGGTCCATCTGGCAAACACTAACCACATCCCTTGTGTCTTCATTAGCACTGATGCCGAAAAGGCCTTCGACAGAGTCAGCTGGAAATTCATGTTCTCGGTCCTCCGACACGTCGGGCTGGGGGAGAGGATGCTGTCCTGGATAGGGGGGATATACACCGACCCGACAGCTCAGGTAAAGGTGAACGGACTCTTGTCGGACCCATTCCCTATTACGAACGGCACAAGACAGGGCTGCCCGTTATCCCCCCTTCTTTTTGCCCTCTCCCTAGAGCCCTTTTTGTGTAGGATAAGATTAAACCCTGACATTCAGGGTCTCACTACGGGGACCTTGCAATGCAAGGTTTCTGCTTACGCAGATGACCTCCTTTTTTCCCTAACGAATCCAACAATCTCCCTGCCGAATCTAATGAAAGAATTCCACGAGTACGGAGCTATCTCGAACCTTAAAATAAACTATTCCAAATCAGGGGCGATGGAGGTAGCTATCCCCTCACAGCGCATTTCAGCTATACAGGCAAGCTTCCCCTTTCAGTGGTCCAACACGGCCCTCAAATACTTAGGAACGTTAATCCCAGCTGACCTGTCGAAGGCATTTACTCTTAACTTCCCTCCACTACTGATAACGGCCCGTTCCCTGCTCGATAAATGGCATAAGGGCCTGCACTCTTGGTTTGGCAGATGCAATCTCATAAAGATGTGCATTCTCCCCAAATTCTTGTACCTGTTCCAGGCCCTGCCCATCCAGATCCCTGCTCCCTTCTTTAAACAAGTCCAAAGCCTCTTTACACGCTTTATTTGGGCCCAGAAAAAACCCAGACTGAACAAAACCCAAATGTCTCGGGCCAAGCAGAATGGAGGCCTGGCCGTCCCTGACATCAGACGGTATTACCAAGCATCCCACCTATGCAGAATAATAGATTGGAGACGAAACGTAACACATAAACTGTGGACTCAAATTGAACAGGCTCAGACCGAGATTCCTCTGAAAAGTGCATTATGGTGCACTGGCGGTCTCCCCCCAGGGCTGAAGTCTCACCCACTGATAGGCTCCACGTTGAGACTTAGCTCCCGTGTGACCATGAGGGGGCTTCTAACGTCCGAGTCCTCACTGCTTTTCCCGATCCTCGGTCACCCGGACTTTCTACCGGGCCTCCACCCGGCGGAATACTCAGGTCTACGGGAGAAGGGATGGGAGCAAGCGTCTAAGTTCGTGACGTCGGGACGCTGGGCCTCATTGACTGAATTGACAGACTCCGCAGGTGAATATAACCTTCCCTTTTGGAATGCGGTGCGGCTGCACCACTTCCTTCACTCTATCCCAGACCCACAGAAATTCTCACGCCCACTGACGACATTTGAGGAATGTTGCTCTGAGACCGGATTAGTGTCGCAAACCCTCTCACAAATGTACTCACTTCTAAACTCACCCCCCACGCAACCTAGCTTGCGTTGCCTAGAGAAATGGGAGTCAGACCTTGACCAAACTTTCTCAGTGGAGCAGAGACAGCGCATCATCACCTTAGCTATAAAGTCCTCATCATGCACCAGACTTCAGGAAACTAATTTTAAACTCTTCTCCAGATGGTACCTTACGCCCACCAGGCTACACAAGTGCTTCCCCTCTACGTCGGACCGCTGTTGGCGGTGCGGGGTGGAGGCGGGCTCATTACTGCACATTTTTTGGTCCTGCCCAAGTCTGGCGAACTTCTGGACAGAGGTTCGCCGTATCACACAGACGTTTACGACATATGTGATCCCGGACGACGCGTCGTTTTTTCTCCTGCACCTGTCAACGATATCGGTTAAGTCCTACAAAAAATCGTTGGTATGCCACCTTGTGAACACCGCTAAGGCGTGCATCCCCCTCTGCTGGAAACAGCAGTGCCCGCCGACGGTTGGGTGCTGGTTGCGGAAGGTGGAGGAAACAAAAAAGATGGAGGATCTGATTCTCACTGCACAACATAAACACGAGACCTTCACTGAGATTTGGGGTATCTGGAATATTTTTATTTTCTCAGACGAGGGGACATCCCTACTCGGGACCTGAGGTCACCTCGGTCAGGAGCTATGTCGTCTGCTCCCCGATATCGCCCTGTCTGTGTCCCCCATTCCACCCTCTCCCTCTTCCCCTCTCTCCCTCTTTCAGCTTCACCTGACTTCATCTCTACTTCTAAGATAAAATCAAGCACGGGGAGGTTATGGCTCTTGGAGGCTACCTATAGGGCTATAGATTGCAATGTACATGTTGTTATGACTCCTCTTTAAGCGTGTCTATATACGGGGTTATTTTACAATGTTGGCTGAAATACGTGTATAACCCCTCTGTACTTGTTTTTTATGGACATGTATGTTTCTGTTGGAATGTTGTAATCTCTCCATGTGTGCTTTCTTAATAAAAACTACATATTTGAAAAAAAAAAGATTGATTACACCCATTTTTCCCATGCTCATTTATCCTACGCTAGGATTGATCACCTCCTGGTCCCTAGCGCACTGATTCCCAGAGTTCTCAAAGCGTACATTACCGATACGGTTTGGTCAGATCACTCCATAGTAGTTATGTCTGTTGAGAGGCTGCCTGTGATCTCCAACACGCAATTCCATTGGAAGCTTAACGAGTCTATCCTTTCTGACCCCTCCGTTAAGAATGAAGTACTCAGAAATAGCTTCCTCAACCTCAGTCCTAACGATACTGAGGAGATTTTGGCGGATTCGCTGTGGGCGGCGCACAAGGCCACAATTAGAGGTAAAATTATCCAAATCTCGTCCCGGCTTAAAAAATCTAGAAGACTTGAGGTGGAGAAACTTGAGAATTCTTTTCTGTCCCTTCAGAAAGCACACAAGAAAAACCCCTCCCTTGTGCCTATTACCCTGTTAGATAAGGCTCGTTTAGATTTAAACCTAGCGCTAACGGCTTCTGCAGAAAAGTCCATCAGATGGAATGGGGCAAGGTTCTATCATCAGAGAGACAAGGTGGGTTCGCTCTTGGCCTCTAAACTTACGCCCAGATACAAATCCCGTGTTTTCCCTAAGATTAGGTTGAGGGGGGGTCATTTGTCCTCTAATCCCGTTAGCATTATGGAAGAATTTCATAAATTCTATGAGAATCTTTATAGCTCACATGAAGGCTCATGTTCCCCAATGCAGAATTATTTTTTTGATAATATCCAAATCCCTAGTCTGTCCCCAGAACATAGGGATAAGCTTGAGGCTCCTTTCACCTCAGAAGAGGTACTAGAAGTAATTAAATACCTGAAGTCAAATTCGGCCCCCGGCCCAGACGGTTTCTCGTGGCTTATTACAAGACCTTCGGGGCCACAGTGGCTCCCTTCTTAGCCAGATTCTTTAATCATACTACTAGAGGTACCCCTTTAGAGGAACAATTGAATTCTGCGTTTATTACCGTCATACCCAAACCGGATAAGGACTCTTCAGAAGTGAGCAATTATAGGCCAATCTCCCTGATCAATAATGATCTGAAGATCAAGACCAAAGTGATGGCTAACAGATTGTCCTCCTTCATAAGTATTTATATCCATAGAGATCAGGTGGGTTTTATTCCACATAGGCAAGGACCAGACCAAATTCGGAGAGCCATTGACATTGTCTCACTTCTACAATCTGGCTGGGATGGCGGTCCTAAACAAGCGGGTATGTTACTGTCCCTGGATTTACAAAAAGCCTTTGACTCGGTGTCATGGTCTTATCTGTTTTCCCTTTTGGACCGCTGGGGCTTTGGTCCCAGATTTATGGGTCTAATTAATTCCCTTTACTCCTCCCCAGTGGCCAAGATTCGTTTACAGGGCCTTTATTCAAACCCAATTAAGATAGCTAGGGATACTCGCCAAGGATGTCCGCTGTCACCGTTAATTTTTGCTATCGCTATAGAATCATTGGCGATAGCCATCCGCTCGAATCCGGACATTGCAGGGGTTAGGGGCGGTCCCAATATTCATAAATGTGGCCTGTTCGCTGATGATCTCATTTTATTTATTACCTCTCCTATTACAACTCTCCCTGTGGTTTGCAGATTGCTAGACGACTTTTATAAGTTGTCTGGACTAAAGGTAAATTTTTCTAAGTCCCAGGCCCTTAATGTCTCACTCCAACCATCCCTGGTGACCCAGCTGAGGGACTCGTTCAGCTTCCAATGGTCTGACACTTATATTAAGTACTTGGGAATAAATCTCACTCCTGCATTTGAACAGCTTTATTCAGCCAACTACCCTCCGCTATTTCGGAAATTGCAGGCGGATTTAGATTCCTGGTCTAACACTGAATTTATCCTCCCCAGCCAGGAGAGCTCAATCAAGATGACCCTACTCCCCAGGTTGCTGTATTTCTTCCGGTCCCTTTCTACTTTTGGTTAGGAAAGATCAACTGAATTCCCTCCAGAGTCATATTGTCAAGTTCATTTGGGGCGGTAAGGGTTATAGATTCTCTAAACATGTCTTGTTCCGGATGAGGAAAGCAGGAGGCTTAGGCTTGCCTAACCTTTTTTGGTACTTCCAGGCTGCACGGCTAGCGCAATTATCCACAATATATTTAAAGCAGGGCAAACCTGATTGGGTGGACATGGAAAGACAATCGGTGCCTTCTTTTACTCTTGATTACCTTCCCTGGTGTTCCCCTAAATCTCGTCCCCCAATTCTATCCCCGTCCCTCTCTCATACTTTAGCCTTCTGGGATAAACTCAAACTGCCCTCCTCTTTGGTTTCTCCGTACAAACCCCTGGCTCACTTGTTCCATGACCCGGACTTTCCCCCGGGTATGGAGATAAAGGCTTTCAGCTGGTGGCTGAACAAGGGATTATTTCGCATCGGACACTTTTTCACCTCTACAGGCCCAATTTCCCTTACAACGTGTATCCAAAAATATGATCTCCCTATTTCTGAACATTTCAGATTTTCCCAGATTTCCCACTTTTTGCATTCAATTTGGAAGTCTAAACCTTGCCCCCCCCCATTTTTCCCCATATGAGATGTGGTGTGGTCAGGCTATGGAGCAGAGGGGTGGGATCTCGATAATCTATTCGTCGCTCGCCCTTTCTGATGTCAAACCTGGTTACATGACTGCTTGTGAGACTGAGCTTCAGGATAGCTGGAATGTCGAGGAGTGGCACGCAGCCTTCTTTCGATCCTATAAGGGTATACTCAACACCTCTTTAACGGAGGCTTGTCTTAAGGTTATAACGAGATGGTATTTAACGCCGTCCAGACTGTACAGAATCTTCCCTTCAACGTCCCCCTTGTGTTTTAGAGGGTGTCAGCTGGAGGGAACCATGCTGCATGTTTGGTGGTCTTGCCCTAGGTTACAGGTATCAGGGTTTCGGAGTCTCCTTTGATTGCTCTACTGAATTTCCGAATCCCCAAAATTCCCAAATGCACACAGAAACTTATATTTTTTTATTTTTTTGGGAGTTAAACTTACCATCGCTAAATCTTGGAAGCTCCCCTTTGTTTCACTCCGGGCCACGAAACTTAAAATTTCTTGGATTATGTCACAGGAAAAACAGGCGAGTTTTCTATTAGATACGTCTCAGCGGTTTGAGGAGACTTGGGAGCCCTGGATTACTTATTTGAATTCCTGATATCCTCGGTGGAGAGTCTTTTGTTGTGCTTTTGGGTAGTGGGTCCGGCGGAGGTGCTCCTTTTCTGGTATTCTTTTCTTCTCTCTCTCTCTTTTCTGGGCACTCTGTTCCCCTTTCCGTTCCCCCCTCTGTCTGTTCTTCCCTCCTTTCATTTTTTGTGGTTTTAGGCAGGATGTTTACTTTCTGTTTTTTTTTTTTCTTTATACTAAGATATTGTGTTTCTAGGATAGCCTTATTGTTCATAATGGCTAATGTCCTGTTGCCCTCTGCTCATCCACACAGTCTGATCCCTTTAGGGGTGTGGAGGATGGTGGGCCCCGGTTATGTGTAATATACCTTAATGTCAGTATTTTTGATGGAATGTCTCTCTGACTTTGTTCTAGCCCTATATACTGCTGCCTTCCTAGTTAGGGGGGCTGTTTTTCCCTCTACACAAGTTGCTTTGACTCTCTGTTTGTATGTCCTGTTCTCCTTGAGCTTTTGAAAGCTACGTTTTTGTATCTTCTTTATGTAAAATAAAATACTTTGAAAGTAAAAAAACTTAATTTTATCTCATGAAACAAAACAACGTTTTTCAAAAAAACGATGTTGCATACACACCATCGTTTTTCCAAAAAGCTCTAGCAAAGCGCGGTGACGTACACCACGTTCGACGGCACTCTGTTCCATTGAAGCTCCGTCTCATAACTTGCTACTGAGCATGCGCTGGTTTAAAAACGTTGTTTTAAACGTCGTTTTGCCCACATACGATCACTTTTTATGACACAAAAAATGACATTTTGAAAATTTTTCAGAAGACATAAAACAACGTTTTGCCCACACACGATCATTTTAAATGACGTTTTTTAAAACGTCGGTTTTTTTTCATCACAAAAAGTGATCGTGTGTAAACGGCATGAGACTGGGGGAGAATATTGCCATCAATGGGCACAGAAGAGAAATGGGAATTCCTCAAAAAGACTGTTTGTGAACCCCTTGCAAAGTATATTCCCATGGTCAATAAGTTTAAAGGGCTAAAAATAAAACCTTTGTGGCTCACGGCCAAAGTTAAAAAAAGCTATAAACTATAAGAAAAGAGCTTTTAAAAAATATAAAAATAAAGAAACACTAGTGTCGTTTAAATGTTACAAAGAATATAACAGGATATGTAAAAAGGAAATCAAAGATGCAAAAATTCTAAATGAATGACAGATTGCAAAAGATAGGACAAACCCCAAGAAATTCTTCAAAAATATTAATAGTAAAAGTGTCAAGTCTGAGCATGTAGGCCATTTGCAAAATAATCTAGAGTGGGTGACTGGGGACAAAGAGAAGGTTAATTTATTAAATACTTTCTTCAGCAGTGTATACAAAGGAGCATGGGGGAGCTCATGTCCATAATGGGGGTGGTAGTGACAAAGCCCCAAATGATGCACAATGGCTCAAAAGTAACGAAGTGAGTCTGTGCCTAGATAAGTCCTTTAATGCGTTAAAATGATCTTGGACAGGAAAGGCTTCTAAAACTTCTCTACTGTTGGAAGTAATCTTGTGGAGTGGTAAGTCAGAACAAGCAAGCATTGCCTGAGTTTTTTTGAGGAGACTGATTGCAGCTTCCTTTGTGGTTAGTGATTTCAAGCAATCGTCTACACAGAAATCCTTGTCCACAAATTGTCTGACATCTGACCCATACTCTGACTCTCCCCCTCTAGCAGAGTGTCTGAGGCCATATATAGTAGATATGTGCATTCCCATTCGTACAAATGTTATTTTCGTACGAAAATGTTAATTTTCGTACCCGCGGGATAATGTGTACATACGAAAAAATTAAAGCACCAAAATACGAAAACAACGGGATTACGAATGAGCCGCATAACGAACAACCGCAAATACGAACGAACGATCCGACGAAAATACGACAAAACGAAAACGGCAAAAGAACGAAAATGACATCTATAACAAAAGATTTGCATTCTGTATTTTGTTTGAATCCTTTTTCTGTTCGTATTTTCAGTCGTATGTTCATTGTTCATATGACATCTATAACAAAAGATTTGCATTCTGTATTTTGAATTCCTTTTTTCTGTTCATATTTTACATTCAAAATACAGAATTCAAATCTTTTGTTATAGATGTCATATGAACATACAACTGAAAATACCAAAAGAAAAAGGATTCAAGATACAGAATGCAAATCTTTTGTTATAGATGTAATTTTCGTTTTTTTGAATGGGCAGTGAGTGAGTGTAGTTAGTGAAGCAGCTTCTCTTTTGTGCTGAGTACACTAGTACAGTGAGTAGTACAGTAAAGCCAAATAAACTTTTATGTGGATTTTCATCTGAAGGGAGATCAGTTGGCCAGACTTTTGAACCCAAAAATGGTTTTCTGATGGAGTTTAAAAACAAACAAATTTTCTAAGAATGAACGGAAAACAATAGTTTTTATGTTTGTTGTTAAAAAAGTCTGACCAAGTGTATGGGGCTTAACAATAGTTAATATGGATGAGCCACGTGTTGAAAGTGCCGCGAATCCCGCAATATATTTACGAAAGTACAAAATGACGAAAATGCTTTTTCTGTTCGTATTTTCATATGACATCTATAACAAAAGATTTGCATTCTGTATCTTGAATCCTTTTTCTTATGGTATTTTCAGTCAAATGTTCATATGACATCTATAACAAAAGATTTGCATTCTGTATTTTGAATCCAAAATACGAACAGAAAAAAGGAATTCAAAATACAGAATGCAAATCTTGTTATAGATGTCATATGAACATACGACTGAAAATACAAACAGAAAAAGGAATTCAAAATACAGAATGCAAATCATTGACGAAAATTCACGAAAATTATTGTCTAACAAGTAACGAACATGAATTAAACAGAATAACGAACCATCCCGCATGTACGAAAATACGAAACAATCGGAATACGAAAAAATCGCATCGTACGAAAAACAATCGGGAACGAACAGGAAAACGGGCGTCTTACGAAAAACGAACGGAAACGAACCTGCGGAACGATACAAAACGGAACAAATTTTTTTTCTGTGCACATGACTAATATATAGCAACTGCAGGAGAAGGACCATTGCCAAATATGTGCACCCTCATGCGGTATTCTGTGATGTCTCCAGAGGGGTTGTTTTCTTAAACCAGAGAAATCTCAGACATTTTTTGGTGTTCTTCTTTAACAAGAAAGCAATAGAACATTTGCTATATGTCTGCAATGAATGTAAATCCTTGCGAAAGCAGAGAAGTGCTCCTTATAGTCTTGTTCAGGTCAGGGCCAGAGAGAAGGACATCATTTAGAGAGACACCCTCATGCTTGGTGCTGGAATCGAACACCACTCTAAACTGCCCTGGCTTTTTAGGGTGATAGACCCCAAATATGGGGGAGTACCAAAATTCCTCTGAGTCTTTGAGGTTTGGGGCTATCTCAGCATGACCATTCTGGATTATTTTCTCCATGAAGGTGTGAGGTGTTTATATGCTAGTTCTCTGTTAGGAAAACTTTTTCTTTGTGGTTTAAAGGGAAGAGGTGCAACCCAGCTATTAGTCAGGTCTTTCTCCATACTCCTTTCCATAACTTCTAGGAAGAGCCTATCCTCAATGGACATTGCTACCTGGTTATCTTCCTTTGTTCTCTTGAACACTGTGCTTCCTAAGTAGCTTTGGTTACCATCATATGTATTGCTGTCACAGAGAGGACTTGGGAAGGGAAGAGGTACAGGGTTGTTGTGTGGTAGCTCCTTTCTGAGGATGTGATTTTGACAGGGTTGGTTGAAAAAGAGGACAACGACCATTCTCGAGGGTACTAGTGAGCAGGTTATTAACGGATGCCAGTTTGTATGCACCTCCCAGGCAAACATCACCTATAATGACCTACCCGAGATCCAGCTTTTGGGCATATAGGGCGTTTTGAGGACCGTTGATCAGTTTTGTTACTTTGTGGACTTGCAAGATATCTCTCCCTAGGCGTAAGATTATCTGAGCCTGATCATCTAGTTCTGGTATGAGATGTGCTATGTGATTCAAGTGAGTCTGGTGAGCTGCTACATCTGGTGTGGGAATCTCTGATCTGTTATCTGGCATCTGGTTGCAGATGTCAGATTTTCTCCCTGCTGTTTCCACTGTACCTGCACAAGTCCTAAGGGAGCAAGGGCTGCTGGGGCCTTTAAGGGTTAGAATGTCAAAAAACACAGATCTGGCTAGTGACTTATTACACTGTGAAGTGATTGCTGTGGTGTCTGTACTAGAGTCTTTGGTCTCCCTGACTTGCTCCTTGTCACCATGGACAGGTGGGAAGGTTACATAGTTACATAGTTAGTCAGGTTGAACAAAGACACAAAGACACAAGTCCATCAAGTTCAACCATAAGAAATAAAATAATAATATCGTACAATCACATATACCCAATTCTATACCCAGAGTTGATCCAGAGGAAGGCAAAAAAAACAGCAAAGCATAATCCAATTTGCTACATCAGTGGAAAAAAATCCTTCCTCATTCCCCATGAGGCAATCGGATATTCCCTGGATCAACTTTACATATAAATGTTAGTACCCAGTTATATTATGTACATTTTGCAAAATCCAGGTATACCATGTCCACTGCCACGCATCTGTCCAAAGTTATACTTACCTCTTCATAAAAATAAATCAGGGTTGTCTGACAACTTCTGTCTTTCATGAATCCATGCTGTCGGTTGCTTAAATAGTTTTTTTTTTCCAGCAAGAACTCCTCTATGTGGTCTTTTATTAATCTCTCCAGTATCTTCCCAGCTATAGAAGTTAAACTAACAGGTCTAGTGTTACTTGGTAAAGACTCTGTTCCCTTTTTAAATATGGGCACTACATTGGCCCTGCGCCAATCCAGTGGTACTATTCCTGTCATTAATGAATCCCTACAAATTAGATGCAATGGCTTTGAAATGACAGAGCTCAATTATTTTAGGATCTGTGGGTGGATGCCATCAGGCCCATGTGCTTTATCCACCTTTAAATATTTCTGGACTATATCACTTTTAAGTCATTGTGTATCATTTGGGGCTTTGTCACTACCACCCCCATTATGGACATGAGCTCCCCCATGCTCTATTTGTATACACAGAGCTGAAGAACATATTTAATAAATTAGCCTTCTCTTTGTCCCCAGTCACCCACTCTAGAATATTTTGTAAAGGGCCTACATGCTCAGACTTGACCTTTTTACTATTAATATATTTGAAGAATTTTTGGGGGTTTGTCCTACTATCTTTTGCAATCTGTCATTCATTTTGAATTTTTGCATCCTTGATTTCCTTTTTACATATCCTGTTATATTCTTTGTAACATTTAGGCTTCATTTCCATGGATGTTTTTACAGCCACTTTTCTGAGCGTTTTTTTGCAGCTTAAAAACGGCTCTCCATGTTAGTCTATGGCCTCATGCCCACCATGACGTTTTTGAGCTGTAGATGGCTGAGCCGTTTTTAACCACTTCAATACCCAGCCATATACAATTGCAGCCTGGGATAGGATTTACCATCCTAAGTGGCCGTCAATTGACGGCCTGGGTATTGCAGGCGAATATCTGGATGATGCCTGCAGCCAGAGGCATCATCCAGATATCCTCTTCTTCAGCCGGCGATTCTGCACAATGTAAGAACGATCATAGCGGCGGTTCCGCCGCTTGATCGTTCTTACAGGCCGCGGGAGGGGACATCCCCCCCCTCCCGCCGCCATCCGGTGCTTCTCCGGGCTTACCTGTACCTTCGGGGGCCCGGAGAACGAATCGTCGGCGGCGGCAGGAAGCATAGAGATGACTGGTGACCAGATGGTCACCAGTCATCTCTATGACCGTCGGAGGACCCGGGCGCGATCTGATGATGTCACGCCCGGGCCCCTGTATGTAAACAAAGCCGCAATTGCGGCTGTAAGTCACCATTCATGAGATTGGTGAATTTTTTTTCACCGATCTCATGGTTTCCAGCCTGGAGGTGAGATGTGAGGTCTTATTGACCCCACATCTCTCCATAAAGAGGACCTGTCACACACATTTCCTATTACAAGGGATGTTTACATTCCTTGTAATAGGAATAAAAGTGGAAAAAAAAAAAAAAATGAAAAAAAGTGTAAAAATAAATAAAATATAAGTAAAAAAAAATAATAAAAGATAAAAAAAAAATTAAAACGCCCCTGTCCCCGATAGCTCGCGTGCAGAAGCGAACGCACACGCAAGTCCCGCCGACATATGTAAACGACGTTTAAACCACACATGTGAGGTATCGCCGCGTGCGTTAGAGTGCCAGCAACTAATCTAGCACTAGATCTCCTCTGTAAATCTAAACTGTAACCTGTAAAAAATAAATAAAGCGTTGCCTATGGAGATTTTTAAGTACCGAAGTTTGGCGCCATTCCATGAGTGTGCGCATAATTAAAGCGTGACATGTTGGGTCTCTATTTACTCGGTGTAACATAATCTTTCACATAATACAAAAAAATTGGGCTAACTTTAGTGTTTTGTTATTTTTTTAATTCATAAAACAATTTTTTTTACAAAAAAAAGGCGTTTGAAAAATAATTGCGTAAATACCGTGCAAGATAAAACTTTGGAATGACCGTCATTTTATTCCCTAGGGTGTCTGCTAAAAAAACATATATAATGTTTGGGGGTACTGTGTAATTTTCTAGCAAAAGAATGATGATTATTACATGTAGGAGAGAAGTGTCAGAATAGGCCCGGTATGGAGGTGGTATAAAAGCCTAGTATTGAAGCGGTTAAGCTGCAAAAAAAAAAACAGGACCAGTGCGTTCTGAAGCTCCAGCGTTAGAGCTGTATAAAAGCCAGGCATTAAAAAACGCTCAAAAATGTGCAAAAATGCTCAAAAACACTAAAAACGCTACCGTTTGGACAGGCGTTTTTAAGCTGTAAAAAAGGCTAAAAAAAGTGTCTGTAAAAACGTCCATGGAAATGAAGCCTAAAACGACATTAGTGTTCCTTCATTTTTATATTTTTTTAAAAGCTCTTTTCTTATAGTTTTCAGGTTTTTTAACTTTGGCCGTGAGCCACAAAAGTTTTTTTTTTTAGCCTTTTAATCTTATTGACCATGGGAATATACTTTGCAAGGGGTTCAAGTCTTTTTGAGGAATTCCCATTTCTGTTCTGTGCCCATTGATGCCAATATTCTCTCCTGGAGAGCAGCCCTCATCCTTGAAAAATTTTCTCTCTTGAAATTAAGTGTTTGTATCTTTCCTGTATGTGGTTTTTGCTTACAGCTAACATCAAATAAAATCATGCTATGGTCATTGCTACCCAGGTGTTTTTTTATCTGGACCTTAGTAATACGCTTTGCATGGTTTGAGATTACCAGGTCAAACAGAGCATCATTCCTAGTTGGAGCCTCAATAAGCTGGACCATAAAATTGTGCTGCAATAGGTTTATAAATTGTTGCCCTTTAACTGTCCCAGCAGTGACATTACTCCAGTTAATTTCTGGGTAGTTAAAATCCCCCATTATTATCACCATCCCAGCCCTTGCAGCCTTTTACATCTGTGCAAGGAGCTGAGTCTCCTCATTAACATTGGGTGGTCTATAACAAACTCCAATGATTAACTTTGAACTATACACATCTGAATGCAGATCCACCCATTATGCTTCAGACTCATCACACTCTCCATCCACCATATGCTCTTTCACACTTGCTTTAAGATCACTTCTCACATAGAGACAGATCCCGCCACCTTTCCTTTTTACCCTGTCTTTCCGAAAGAGTGCATAGCCAGGAATATTAAGAGCCCAGTCATGTGAGGAATGAAGCCAAGTTTCAGCAATACCCATTACATCATAGCTCTCCTGATGCACCAGAGCTTCCAACTCACCTATTTTGCTTAGCAGACTTCTGGCATTGGTGAACAAACAATTTACTGCATTATTTTTTTTTGACCGGTCACATACTATGCTTTTGGGTGTTGAAGATTGCAACTAGGACCTGCTACTCTACTTACCTTGGGTTTATGTGCTTTGGTTACCCTACCACTAATGCCCCTAATACTACCCTCTTAAAATATGTTCCACACTGACTATCTCTGGACCCTCCCCCCTTTGCCTAGTTTAAAGGTTCTTGGAGTAGGCTTTGGGTGTAAAGCTGTGTTGTGCTCTGTGCTCTGTGCTGACACACTCTGTGCATTTGACACTGACCTTAAAGTCCTTGACGAAGTGTGTGGACGAAGAGCAGCACTGTCACATACCTGATGGTTGAGCCCGGCATGCAAGGAGTGGCTGCCCTTGCTCCTCTGATCCCGAGACCCCTGATAGAGTAGATCAGGGATGCAGAGTCGCACAAGCGCCGGTTGCAGCGCAGGTGCTGGGCTGGGAGGAGCTTCTGTGGATCCTGGGCTGCGTAGAGAAGCAGGTGCAACAGGTGGCTGCGGATGGCAGGTAGAGGCACTGGAACAATAGAAGCAGCAGGAGCGGGGGAGGTGTACCGTAGTACGACAGATGCAAGTCCCAGCAGATGGGTCCGCCGACCGGTAGTGGATCAGGCACAGGCGTAGCAGGCAAGATTGTGGTAGTGTTCAGGCCGGGTCGGCAACAGGCGGGCAGCAGAAGATACAGAGGGTCAGGCAGGCGGATGGTCAGACAGGCCGTGGTCAGGGCAGGCGGAAGGAAAGGAGGAACAGGTACAAGCCGGGTCAGGAACAGGTTCAGGTAAGAGTAGGGTACTTGGTAATCACGGTAACGCTGTAGACTGGACAGCAAGAGGTGCAGGTCTCAGGACCCTTTTAAACCTAAGTTTGGCACCAGAACGGCGTCCTCACGTGCCTGCGTGCCACCGCCGCCGGTGCGCGTGCCCGGGCGTGTTAAGGTGCCGCGATTGCGCGCGCCCGTGCACGCCGATGCGCGTGCGCGCGCCAATGTGCCGCTACTGCCATCTGGTGGACAGGGCTGCTCATGACAAGCACAACACAGATGGTGTTCTCTTTGAGGTAAGTCTTGCGATCCTGGATGGTTTTTGTCCTGAAGGCTCTGCATTTCTGAAGAGGAATGCAGCATCCTATGTAGAGGGCAGAACTTAGTAGAGTCAGTGTCTTGATCCTCTGGCTGAGACTCTGCAAATCTGTGGGAAGAAATGTTAGTTTTGTGCACTGCTATTTGAGCTCTGAGTTGTTTAGGGCCAGAAGAAGTGGTATAAGACACTGGAAAAATGAATCTGGTGTCATATTTCATTCCTGCTTGTCTGTATACAAAGTCCACAAACTCACTAAAGGGTGGAAATGGCACATTGTGTTATCATTTGTAGTTACAGCCATGAGCAATCCATCATAACTCATAAGGAAGTTTTTGTGCTAAGGCGTTAATACCTCTAGCAGAGTGAAGATAAGATGCTTTATTCAAATTATTGAAATGTAGCTTTATATCCTATGTTATCACCAAGTATATTTTGATATTATTTTGCGCAGAGTTTTAGTAAATAAATATATATATTTTTACACAATATTTGTTCATATTTTCTTTTGTCTTCAACTTGGAGCGGATAAAAGAATTTGAGTTGTTTTATCGATTTGTGGAAACATCTCCTAAATTTTAGATTGATACTTATTTCCATAAATAATTGTTTTAAATATTTCAAGATAAGAAAGGCCAAGTTAGTCCCCTTCTGCTTTAGCCACTTGTAACTCCATACACAGGTCACTGATTTCTCTGAGGCCTCATATACACACGATAGGATCGACAGAGGACAATGGTCTGATTGACCATTTTCATCGGTCAAAACTGATCGTGTGTGGGCCCCATAGGTTATTTAACCTTAGGTTAACCACTTATGGACCACCGCATGTACATATACGTCGGCAGAATGGCACGTACAGGCACATTGGGGTACCTGTACGTCCCTGCCTAGACGTGGGTCGGGGGTCCGATCGGACCCCCCCCAGGTACTTGCGGCGGTCCCCGTGGCTGTCTGAGCGATCCGGGATGTGGGGGCGGCTGTTGTTTTTTGTCCGTCCCCTCCGGATCGCTCCCAGCCAATCCACACGCTCCCCCTGCGTGTCACTTCCTCCTCCTGTATAAACACAGGAAGGGGGAAGTGATGTAATCTCTCCTCTCAGCCGTATTTTCAACAGCCGCTGAGGAGAAAAGACTCACACAGTAAGTCTGCACCAACACTACACTGACACACACTACACATAGGCACATTAACCCCTTGCAATCACCCCCCACCCCCTGTCACAGTGTCACTAAATGCAGTGATCATATATGTACTGATCACTGCATTGAGTGTCAGTGTGACAGGCAGTGTGACAGGCAGTTAGTGTTAGGTTCAGGGTAGCCCCCAAACCCCCCCTAATAAAGTTTTAACCCCTTGATCACCGCCCTAGTTAACCCTTTCACTCCATATTGCCAGTGTCACTAAGTGATCATTTTTCTGATCGCTGTATTAGTGTCGCTGTTCCCGCTAGGTAGCTATTTTTTTTATTGCAATTTTTTTTTTACTAAAGACATGTGGCTGAATAAATTTTGGCCTAAATGTTTGACTAAAATTTAGTTTATTTGATTTTAACAAAAAGTAAAAAATATTGTTTTTTTTTTCAAAAATGTCGTTATATTTTTGTATATAGCACAAAATTTAAAATCGCAGAGGCGATCAAATACCACCAAAAGAAAGCTCTATTTGTGAGAAGAAAAGGATGCACATTTTGTTTGGGAGCCACGTCGCACGACCGCGCAATTGTCTGTTAAAGTGATGCAGTGCCAAATTGTAAAAACCCCTTGGGTCATTTAGCAGCATAAGTGGTTAAAAAAAGCCAACTTCCTGTAAAATTAACCTATGGACTCCTAACCGATAGGTCAAAAACGATCGTTAGTAGGAATGACCATCGGTTAAAAATCCACGCATGCTCAGAATCAAGTCGACGTATGCTTGGAAGCATTGAACTTAATTTTTTTCAGCACGTCGTCGTGTTTTACATCACCACGTTCTGATACGATAGTTTTTTTAACTGATGGTGTGTAGGCACATCAGACCATCAGTCAGCTTCATCGGTTAACCTATGACAACGGTCCTTCAGACCATTATCATCGCATGGACTGATCGTGTGTACAAGGCTTTAGTCTTTGGTAACCTCTGCTAGGTATATTTGGGAAGTCCTCTATCCTTTTAAACAGTGTACTTTCTATAGCCTATCTCTCTCTTTTTCCTGTCTCACCTCAGGAGAAGCAGCAAACTGTATTCTGGGTGCAATTCCACATATAACCATGGCATGTGTAAGCAATATATCATTTAGTGACAGATTTTTGTAATTTTTAATTTTTTTTTGTCATTATTCAATCACTTGGGACGAAAAATAAATAAAAATACTCAACATGCCTCTTAGCAATTTACTTGGGGTGTCTACTTTCAAAAATGGGGTCATTTGGGGGAGGGTTGTACTGCCCTGCCATTTTGGCACCTCAAGAAATGAGAGGCAGTCATAAATTAAAAGCTGTGTAAATTCCAGGAAATGTACCCTAGTTTGTAGACGCTATGGCCCAGATTCACAGAGCAATTACGCCTGTCTAACTGGTGTTAGACAGGAGTAATTTCAAATTTCGCGCACCGTATCACTAGTTTGAATCCTCAAACCATGATACGGCGGCTTCGGGCTTCGATCCGAGAGGCTTACGTCTTCGTAAGCCTTCGGATCTACGCTGCAATATTTTTGCGGCCGCTGGGAGGAGTTCGCGTCGTTTTCATGCGTTGGGGTATGCAAATTAGTTTTTACGGCGATCCACGAAGGTACGAGTGTCCCTCGCAATCGCCTACGTCATTTTTTGGCTGCGTAATGTTAGAGGAGCTTTTTGCTGGTCTAACAGTGCGTAACCCATGTAAAGTATGGCCGTCGTTCCCGCGTCGATTTGAAAATATTTTTTTTTTTTTTAACGTAACTCGTTCGGGAATAGGAATGTACGTAAACGACGCTACTACGACGTGACGATGTGTTTTCGCGCAATGCACGGCGGGAAATTTGCGAACGGAGCATGCGCAGTTCGATCGCCGCGGGAACGCGCCTATTTTAAATGCTTCACGCCCACTACTCGCGCAGATGGATTGCGACGGAAGAAATACACTACGCCGCCGTCGTTTACTGGACAAAATCTACCTGAATTCCACGTAGAGCCAGGTAAAAAACGGCGGCGTAGTGTATTTCTGATACTCTACGAGAATCTAATTCTCTGTGAATCTGCCCCTATAACTTTTGTGAAAACCAATAAATATACGCTCATTGAGATTTTTTTTACAGACATGTGGCTGAATACATTTTGGCCTTAATGTATGACTAAAATTGAATTTATTCGATTTTTCTTATAACAAAAAGTAGAAAATATAATTTTCTTTTCAAAATATTTGGTCTTTTTCCGTTTATATCGCCAGAAATAAAAATTGCAGCGGCAATCAAATACCATCAAAGGAAAGCTCTATTTGTGGGAAGAAAGGGACGCAAAGTTTCGGTACAACATTGTATGACCACGCAATTACCAGTTAAAGCAGTGCAGTGCCAAATTGTAAAAACACCTCGGGTCCTTAGCTGGCATATTGGTCTGGGTCTTAAGTGGTTAAAACAACACCACATCTTCACTGCTGGAGATGCAGTGAAATGTGATTTAATGCACATTCTATGGGATTGTCCACATTTACAAACCTACTGGGCCACTATATTTCATATCTTGACAGATATCACAAAATGCCACATTCCTCCCAAAACGGCACTAGCAATACTGAGTTTAACAATAGAATTAATACCCACCTATCTCAGACAGGTGGTAACACATATTCTACTTGCAGCCAGGCTAAGCTTAACAATCTATGGAAAAACTAGCCAGTCACCATCTATAGAAAACACTCTGGAACTAGTAAACCTGCACTACAGCTATAAATTAATGATAGCCTCTAGAAAGGGTATGATGGTCAAAGCACAAAAAGATTGGCACCCCTATGTAATACAGTATCAATGTTGGTAACTTCCGAACTACCTCCTGATTGTTGAGCTGCACTACATGTTTTGATTCATAGAAGTTGGAACGTTAACTCTGTATTATACCTGACACACGTTTCTAAGATGGAGCCAATCTTTTCTCGGGTCACAAAAGTGTTACCAATTGGGGTGCCTGAGAGAAAGGGGATCCATGATCTCAATATTATCATAGAGTTAAGAATACAGCATAAGTCATATCTAGATCAGTAATTTATGTTGGTTCTTATCAGATATATATAATTGTACTTATAGATGTGTGTATATATAACCACATAATGTACGATGAACATTGTCCACATTGTTATCTACTTGTTATTGTGAAAACTCAATAAAAATTTAATAAAAAATAAATAAATAAAAAAGAATATGTACTAGTTGGTACAGTTGTACCAATATATAACTAATATGACCTGAAGTATAATGCTGTGTGTGTGTATATGTGTGTGTGTGTATATATATATATATATATATATAAACTGTCAGAATGTTTTTAGATAACACTATTAAAGTATCTCTATATAACAGAAGAGTAAACATTAAATGGGTTGTAAAGGTACAATTTTTTTTCCTAAATAGCTTCCTTTACCTTAGTGCAGTCCTCCTTCACTTATCTCATCCTTCGATTTTGCTCTAAATGTCCTTATTTATTCTGAGAAAACCTCACTTCCTGTTCTTCTTCTGTCTGTAACTCCACACTGTAATGCAAGGCTTTCTCCCTGGTGTGGAGTGTTGTGCTCACCTCCTCCCTTGGACTACAGGAGAGTCAGGGCGCTCTCTAGGTTGCAGATAGAGAAAGGAGCTGTGTGTTAGTGGGTGTCCTGACTCTCCTGTAGTCCAAGGGATGGGGCGAGCATGACACTCCACACCAGGGAGAAAGCCTTGCAGTACTGTATGGAGTTACAGACAGAAGAACAGGAAGTGAGGATTTTTCAGAAGAAATAAGGACATTTAAAAGCAAAATGGATGTATGAGGTAAGTGAAGGAGGCCTGCAGAAAGGTAAAGGAAGCTATTTAGAATAGTTTTTTTTTTTTTTTTTAACCTTTACAACCCCTTTAACATAAGTATAGTGCTAATCCTGAACAGAGAAATGTGTTTCATATAAATTTGCTTTGTAGGAGGACATGGGGAATTGGTGTTCCTGAAATTGCCCATGAAAATTTTAAAACAAGGGCTTATGTGTTTGCAGACCCTTGTTTATGACATAATAATTTCTTTTTCATATACCCAAATGCATTAGGTACTGTATATTCATTTTTATTTGTTTGCTGCTTATAAACATGTTCCATTTTCAGTATAATTCCTTTCTGTTTTCTCTCATTTTTATAGAACTGAATAGAATTGTTTTTGGGTTTTATATATTAGATGTGTTTGAGGTTTAAATAAAGTAATCTTTTCATATCCCTTCTGTCTTTCTGTGGTTTCATACAACATTGAAAGAGTGAACAATGACCAGTAAGCAGTTAAATTTCCTCCCCTGTTCATTCAGGCTCATACTTCTACATCTACAAAGGATTGTGCTTTTGGCTATTGTGAATCCTGAGTATAAATTTATCATCGTCAACATATCAAAAATGGACATGTATCTCAGGGAGGTGTCACAGAGCAAACAGAATACAATGAATAGCTAACCCAGAAAAAAAATGACTCCCCTTCGAACATAAAGACAAAGGAAGGCTTGAGCTTTGTGCTTGCTACTGATGAGGCTTTTGTGCTGCATGACAATGTTTTGAAAGCATTTCTACAAAAGGGCCTGGACTATGACAAGAACATTTTTAACTGCAGATTGTCATGTTCCAGAAGTCAAGTAGAAAATTAACTTGGCATTTGAGCCTACAGGTTCCTAACAAAACTGAACCGGTGATATATGTGTGTTGTATGCTTCACATCTTTCTTAAGAGACTGTTAAAAAAAAATCTCTTTCTTTGAAAGAATATGTATACCGCATTGGTAATATGATATTGCAGAATAGTTCCGCAGATATTTATATAATGTAAGGATAGGCTATTTGTAAGTATTTACAGTGCCTTGAAAAAGTATTAATACCCTTGAAATGTTCCACATTTTGTCATGTTACAACCAAAAACGTAAATGTATTTTATTGGGATTTTATGTGATAGACCAACACAAAGTAGCGCATACTTGTGAAGTGGAAGGAAAATGATAAAGGGTTTTCAAAATGCCCCTTGTGTCAATACTTTGTAGAACCACCTTTCACTGCAATAACAGCAGTCTTTTGGGGTATGTCTCTAACAGCTGTGCACATATAGAGAGATTTTCTTTGCAAAAAAACTCAAGCTCTGCCAGATTGGATGGAGAACATCTGTAAACAGCAGTTTTCAAGTCTCTCTACATATTCTCAATTGGATTTTGGTCTTGACTTTGACTGGGCCATCCTAAGACAAGAATATGCTTTGATCTAAGCCATTCTATTGTAGCACTGGCTGTATGTTTAGGGCTGTTGTCCTGCTGGAAGGGTAACCGTTGTCCTAAGTCTTTTTTGCAGACTCCAACAGGTTTTTTTCTAAGATTGCCCAGTATTTCACTCCATCTATCCTCCCATCAACTCTGACCAGCTTCCCTGTCCCTGCTGTAGAAAAGCATCCCCACAACCTGATGCTGGAACCACAATGATTCACGGTGGGGATGGTGCATTCAAGGGTGATGTGCAGTGTTAGTTTTTCACCACACATAGCATTTTGCTTTTAGGCCAAAAAGTTAAACTTTGATCTCATCTGACCAGAGCAACTTCTACCACATGTTTGTCTGTCAGTTTGGTTGGGTGGCCATATCTTGGTAGGTTTGGAGTTGTGCTATACGCTTTCCATTTTTAGGTGATAGATTGAACAGTGCTCTGTGAGATGTTCAAATCTTGGGATATTTTTTTTTTTATATAAACTAACCATACTTAAAACGTCTCCACAACTTTATCCTGACCTGTCTGGTGTGTTCCTTGGCCTTCATGATGTTGTTTGTTCACTAAGGTTCTCTAACAAACCTCTGAGGCCTCGTACACACGATCAAATCTGTCCGCTGGAAACGGTCTGCTGGACCGTTTCAGCAGACAGATTCGATCGTGTGTACGGCCGAGCCGACGGATTTGGCCACCCGACAGATTTCAAAGCATGCTTTGAAATCTATCGGGTGGGAATCCGTCCACCCGACATGTCTGCTGGTTAGTACACTTACCAGCAGACATGTCGTCCCGCACCGCCGCCGAATGGATTCGGCGCATGCGCGGAAGTGTTTTACTTCCTGCTGCGCGCCGTCTGCTGGCGGGGATTTTGGTTTGCTCGTGTGTACACACGAGCAAACCAAAATCCCAGCAGACAGATTTGTTTAAATCTGTCAGACAGACAGATTTGAACAAATCTGTCTGCTCGTGTGAACGAGGCCTGAGGGCTTCACAGAACAGCTGTATTTATACTAAGATTCAGTTACACACAGGTGGACTCTATTTACTAATGAGGGGACTTCTGAAGGCAATTGGTTTAACTAGATTTTAATTAGGGGTATCAGAGCAAAGGGGGCTGAATACAAATGCACGCCACACTTTTCACATATTTAAAAAAATATATATTGAAAAACATTTATCATTTTCCTTCCACTTCACAATTATGTGTCAATTTGTGTTGGTCTATCACATACAATCTCAATAAAATACGTTTTTTTTTGGTTGTTACATAAAAAAAAAATGGAAAATTTCAAGGGGTATGAATACTTTTCAAAGGCACTGTAATTGCACAGACAGAAATGTTTTACTTCCATCCATCCAATAGTGGAAAAAAAATAACTTTTGGTACATGTTTGTTAAAGATGTGTCCCGCAGTTATCTAATTTTTGCCTAAAGCAGACATAATAAAGGGGTGTTCCAGCCAATATTTGTGTTTATTAAAAGTCAGCAGCTACAAAAAGTGTAGCTGCTGGCTTTTAATAAACAATCACTTACCTGCTCCAGTGTTCCAGCGACGCCGCCGACTGGGGTTTCGCTCCTCTCCCCCCCTCCCTTGCCGGCGTTCTCATCGCAACTGTGGGCACCTGGCCGTGACAGTCTTCGGCGCAGCCCGGCGCTGATTGGACAGGCGATCGCATGGGACCTGTCATGTGTCCCATGCGATCGCCTACAGGGAGGGGCTGCTGTAGGCGATTAAGCTTAATCGCCTAACCAGCCCCTCGGTGGAAGCAGGAAGTGGGACAGGAAGTCCCACTCCTCCTGAAGCCCCCACTCTCCCCTTAAAAAAAAAATACATGCCAAATGTGGCATGTAAGGGGGTGAGGAGTGGGATTAGCGGTAGCTCCATTTTTGGGTGTAACTCCGCTTTAAGGCTGATTTACTAAAGGAGTTGAGAATTGTCAGAAATTAGCTTTTCCCATGAATGGATGTTTTATTTTTTCATCCACATGATTGGTTAATCAGAGTGAAGTTTCTCAACTTTTGTAAATTGGCCCAAAATTCCCCAAATATATACCTCTATAGGGCCTTACATACAGTATCTCACAAAAGTGGGCACACCCCTTACACTTTTGGAAATATTTTTTTATATCTTTTCATGTGACAACCCTGAAGAAATTACACTTTGCTACAATGCTGCAAAATAACTCACACAGCCATTAATGTTTAAACCACTGGCAACAAAAGTGAGTACACCCCTAAGTGGGCCCAATTTGGACATGTGCACTTAGGGGTGTACTCACTTTTGTTGCCAGCGGTTTAGACATGCGCTAAGTTATTTGAGGGGACAGCACAATTACACTGTTATAAAAGCTGTACACTCACTACTTTTCATTGTAGCAAAGTGTAATTTCTTCAGTGTTGTCACATGAAAAGTTATAGTAAAACATTTATAAACATGTTAGGGGTGTAATCACGTTTTTAAGATACTGTATATTGATCCCAGAGACCTTTTTTAGAACCCTAAAGAAAATGTTAAGTTCCTGCATCTGGCTGAAATGGAAAATACGTTGCCCATACGCCACCATCATCAGACACAAAACTGCAGGAGGCATTGGCTTTTCCTACACAAAAGATTACTACATTGCTGTGTTATTTAACCTCAGACATTGGTTTATGCCAACTTTTAACAAGCAATGGAGACATAAAGAGCAGGACCCAGATTCACGTACATCTGCGCATTATTGGACCGGCGTAGCGCACCGCCTTTACGTTAGACTTGCGCAATTTTGCCGCGTAATCACCCTATTCTCGTAGCTTTTGCGCAGGAAATTGCGCATACGTAACGTTTTTCCAGAGGCGTAAGGAGGAGTAATACAAATTGGGAAGGACGTGGGCGTGTTACATTGAAATGAGCCGTGACCCCATGCAAATGAAGGGCCGGCCGGCTCGCGCATGCGCGCTTGAACGAGACCATGTCAGCTCCGATGTGCGCATGCTCACAACTCGGGAGCGGCGCAATCAGTGAAATTGGAAATGGACTAGGGCAACGTTGTGAACTACGCAAACAGCATAAATAGACACACACAAACGCACTTCCTTTGCAAAAGTACATCCCTTTGTCCCTTCCCATTTAACAAAGTGCTTTTGTTCTTGTTGTTCGTTGCGGTGTGTTTTGTAGTTGTCAGATTAGTGTTCTGTGTGATCAAGTGGTTGTTAGTAGATTTTTGAAAGTGGTTTTTGATAAGTGTTTGAGAGACTGTTTGTTTGATTGATTGATTGATATATTTCTTTTTGTTTCTTTCACTGACCAGGTGAATTCTGCGGGGCAGGGGGAGACACGGACCAGGTCTGGGATTGACAAAAATATCAATGACCTCCGGTGTCTGGTCAAAAAGAAGTTGGCCAGAATGCATGCCCATGCCAGGGGCACAGGAGGGGGCCCACCATGCCATATTAGCCTGACAGCGGAGGAGCGTGCGGTGGCCCTGACCTTTCATCGGCATGAAGTTGAGGGCCTGCCCGGCTTTGACTCCAGTCCCCAGCCCGTGGTGCCAGGTAAGTTGTTTTCTTTTTTAATATCAGGTGTGTAGCATGTGTGGGGGAGGGGGTGAAAGGGAATATGTGGCAAGTGTGTGGATCCTCCAACCTGTGAATGTTTTGTGTCATCCACAGATGTACAGGAGGGTGCAGGGCCATCTGGCCTGACCGCACCAACCCCAGGACAGCAGCCTAATGAGGCCCCCCCAACAAGGCCGGAGTCCGTGGAGGAGGTTCAAGAGGAGGAGGACAATCATGAGGAGCAGGACAATCATGAGGAGGAGGAGAATCATGAGGAGGAGTCCATGTCAGGCACTGGACGTTTGGGTTTTGAGGACTCCTCCACTCTGGCTGCCAGCAGGCAGGCCTCCCTAAGGGGGAGCCCCCCCCTCCTCCCCCAACATGGCTCCCCTCACAAGGGCCTCCCCTTCTCCCCGGCCACAAGCATCAGCTGGAGGCAGGATGTCATCCCAGACCACCAGGGGGTTGGCCGATCTCCTGCCCGCCACCCTGAGAAGGGACCAGTTCCTCCAGACCCGCCATCTGGGACAGGTCAGCCAGACATTGGTGCGGATGGAGGAGAGCCTGTCCTCCATCAAGGATACGCTGGGGAACCTGGACTCCCACTCCCGGGCTTTCACAACCTGCCTAAATGAACTGCAGACGACATCAGCAGGCGTTGGGCAGGATGTGAGGGCCCTTACCCTGGCTATCCAGGCCAACACGGCAACAGTTGGTGCTGCCCTGGACAGAATTGCCGTGGCCTTGGAGGGCAGGCCACCAGGTGGGCAGAGATCAGGGGCTGATCCTCCTTCCCCGGTTTTACCCCTTCCCCATGAGTCTCCCCTGAGAAGCCGGGGCCGTGGCCGGGGGCGCCCCAGGCGTGGCTCACGCAGAGGGCAGTAATTTGTTTTTCCCCCAAATTATTTTTTTTTTCCATTTTTTTTTTTTTTCCAATTTTTTTTTTTTTTTTTTTCCAATTTTTTTTTTTTTTTTTTGCTGGAAATTTTTTGATTTTGCAGGTCATTTTTTTTTTTGGGTTGTGAATTCTGTGTGAATGTGGGGGTGACATTCCTGCCGGAAAAGGGGTGTCACCCTCTATTTTGGTGGAGAAGGGTTCCCCAGGACCAGGGAGAAGTGATCCCCAGGTCCGTGTGAATGGTGTATGAAATGTACAGTGACATAATTGGAGCCTTGGCGTGGCGTTGCTGCTCACAAGTCCTGCATGGTGGACTGGTGCCAATCCAATTTGATGTGGATGTGGGGTGTGTGTGCTAGGGACCACAGTGTTGTGCATGCATGCATTCTCATTGTGCCATGATTAATGTGTATGTTTAACGTGCAAAGATGCCCAATGTGAGCTGTCTCCTGGCTGCTCTTCCCTCAGAAGACGGGTTAACCTCGGTTAGGGGGGATTGTCTGGTTCAGGGGTCAGGTCATCACGTAGGTCAATCTGCAGGCCCTTTCTTTCTGCAAAGCTGTGCAGCATGCAACATGCACCGATGATCTGGCACACAAAGTTTGGGGAGTACAAGAGGGTACCCCCAGACTTATCCAGGCATCGGAAACGTGACTTTAGGATGCCAAAGGTGCGCTCCACCACTGCTCGTGTTTGAGCATGTGCTTGATTGTATCTTTCCTCTCCTGGAGTTTGGGGGTTCCGATGGAGTCGAGATGGGGTCCCAGTGGATATGCAGAGTCACCTGTAAGGGAAAAGACAAGGATGTTAGTCTGTGTGCCCCTTGTGAGTGCAATGGGAGGGGATAGTCTGCCTCACCCATTCACTCACCAACCAGCCAGGTTCATACACGCTGATCGAATTCAATCGGTGTGGCATTGATTGTATATGTAGCTCAGTGGACCCTGGGTTTGACGGACGTGATTGAGGCCTTGGGCATCGACTATCACCTGTACATTGATGGAATGCCATGCTTCCGATTGCTACATGTGCTCTGTCTCCTGGGGGGGCTGGAGTGCCATTGCAATCAATGGCCCCCACAATGCGTGGGACTGGCAACTGTAGAAATCTGTCATTGTTCAGCCGCAGGTCCTCATGGTGGGTTTGATGATTTGGTTGGCTGCTCATATTGGGGACAACCTGGTGCACACATGTCATGAGGACTGTGATCCCAGCCACCACTCCACTTGTACGCTGAAAAGAGCCACTGGCAAGGAAATGGAGTGTTGCCAGGACCTTGACCAGTGGCTGCACTGCATGTGAGCGGTGTGTTGGGCTGGTGATGTCATCCTGCAGGGTTGTGGTTAATTCCAGGATGGCATGAGGGGTGAATCTGAAGATGCGATACACCTCAGAATCACTCATGCCAAACAGGTCTATGCGGGTACGGTATATCCTCACCCGTGCCATCCTCCGTGCCATCCTCCGTGCCCTCCTCCTTCTTTGTTCATCTAAAGTCAGTAGTATAGCTATGCGCGACGATGCCCCTGGCATGTTGGCATACAGATTGTTGAGCAACACGTGTGACTGCTGAGCTGCTCACTAACAGTGTTGCTTTATCTAACAAGTAGACTTTTTTTCTTTTTTTAGACCAGCTTTTATCAGCTCTAATTTTAGACATGACATTTTGCTGTTGCGCACACTGCGTCGCCTGCGCTGCTCCCAACGTTGTTTTGTGGATCCCCGTAAGTCCCTCATTAGCATATTTGACTAGCAAATCAATGGTGTGTCTATCGCACTTTTGCGCGGACGGATGCGCCAGTCTAACGAAATTACGCGGGACAAAAATTTTTTTGCGTATCTCGTTCTGGGGATGCCGCGCAACGAAACGCAGGCGCACATTTAGACTTACGCACGTGCATCTCCTGTTGCGCAGGCGTAATCGCTCTGTGAATCTGGGCCCAGGTGTTTATACCTTAAAGTGATTTAAGCACCCTTCTCTTATCCCAATCCGTGACCAACTCAACTAGAAAACTGTCCCACCCCACAATTGCAGCAGGTTTATTGGCATGGAAGTTTTTTTCTCTTCCAACAATAAGATAGAGCACATGATACGAGTATCCTAAACCCCATTGGAAATGTCTACTTCCTGAGGTGTCACTTAAGCATCGGTCATGCTTAAGAAACAAACCTGTGGTAACGTTAATGAAAAGTTACCAGATTCTCCCATGCCCGACTCTACAGGCCAAGTTTAACATACTCCCTCTGCAGTTAGGGCAAGAGTAAAACAATGTAAAACTAAAGTTAAAGAAAAATCTAGATTGTCCCTCCAAAGGTAACAATCATTGTAAATATCATGATCACTCAATAGTAAGCATTTAAATAATCAATGACAAGATCAATGTAAGATATTTATCCTTCCAAAATGGCTTCTGGCTCACAATGGTCCTTACCAGAGTCTCTTAAGATGGCTGCCCCAAAATGGTGGCTTGTTAAGGTGGAGCTTGCATCTTGTGTACCTAAAGTTTCAGAGTATGAGGCACGATGATGAGGGTATAAAGTATAATGGATGAAGTGTGGAGCAGGGTAAGCAGGGTGTGTAGTGATCAGTGTCTATGAAGTGTCCTTCTCCTATATACCACTGTGAACAATATGGCCTGGATTCAGAAAGCACTTGCGCTGACGTATCTACAGATATGCCATGTAAGTGCACGGATGCGCCGTTGTATCTATGCGCCTGAGTCTGTAAGCAAGATATGCCTAAAATTTGGCTTCATACAACCGACGTAAGTGTCCTAGGCCATCGTATCTTGGGCACATATTTACGCTGGCCACAAGGGGCGCTTCCATTGATTTACGCGTCAAATATGTAAATAACCGAGATACGCCGATTCACGAACGTTCTGTAATATACGTCGCTGTAATATACGCCGTTTACTTATGGTGTACGTCCGGCGTAAAGTTATTCCACCTAAAGGTATGGACGTGGGAACAGCCGTCGTATTTTACGTATTTTACGTAGTACTACGTGAATAGGGCTGTGCGTAGGTTATGTTCACGTCGTAGGCAGTGTATTGACGTATCTTAGGCAGCTATTTTGACATAACTGTGAGCATGCGCACTGGGATGCGTCCAAGAGACGACGCATACGCAGTTCGTTTTTTGAAGCTCAGCCCATCATTTGCATGGGGTGACGCTTCATTATAATATATCACGCCCACTTCCAGCCCACTTCCACCTACTTTGACTTACGCCGGCTTACTCCGACAACTATACGCTACGCTGGTGCAACTTTGAGCGCATATTCTTTGTGAATAGCATGCTTGCCTCTCAACGTTGTGCTGGCTTAGCCTAAAGACGATGCGCTACGCTGGCATAAGTATGCGCTGCTCTACGTGAATCCGGGCCTATGTTTATAAAAAATATAATAAACCTAGCCCAGAAGGTGTAACTTCTTATCATTAGTTGATTCAGATAACAATTAGCTTTCTTGTAATTCCGTTGTTTGATTAGTCACTAGGGATGGTCCCGATGTTTGAGTTGAGCGTAAGTTTGACTCAAACATTGAGTGTATGTTTGTTCGCAGAACAAACAAACAACCTTTTTGGGCGTTTGCGACTAATTTGAGCACCCCATAATGCACTTTGAGAGTGCATTGATGGCTGCTGATTGGCCAAAGCACACACCTGACCTGCATGTTTAGTTAGTTGATTGATAGAGCGTGTAGTCAGTGTTGTGTATATATACTGTATATATATATATATATTGTAAGGGTGGGACTCTGTGCTATGTAAAAGTCTGCTGGGTTACGCCAGATTTTGGAGAGAAAGACACACTAATTGCACAGCTGTGTCCTGGGTTTTTTAGTTCTGACCTGCCATGGATCAGAGCCCCACCCCACAGACAGGAGTGCTGGGAGTCAGGTGACGCCCAATCCCGCTGGGAGAACTCAGAGGCTGTATGCATGTCTGAAACAGGCAGATGTCATTGATGATTGAGAAGCAAGACGCTGACAGGAGAAAAGCGAGGTTTGAGCTTATCCCTAGAAAACTGTTAGTTCTGAGGAGCAGAGACAGGTGCTGCAGGGTTGCCAATGGAAACCGTTAATGAGCCTGTAGTGGTAAAGCAAGTGGTTTCCCAGGACAACTGTGAAGCCGCCCTAGTGGGCAAAATAATTCCTTTAGAGAGGTAATGTGATGTGCTGAATGGCATGCAGGGTCCCATGCGTTATGACAAAAGACAACCTGATAGAGATTATAAAACTGCTATGTTTATGAATGCTGATATTGTTGATGATACATGTACTTATGGTGATGTGTTCACTAGTAATGAGGTAGGGGTGATCGTTAAGCAGGATAAGCGATTCCCCCTTAGCAACAGTATATAAGGCTGCAGAGCTGTCCTTAGAAACCTCCAGGGAGCTCTGTGTGTCGGAGCCAGAGGTTGCCGGGGACGACAGATCGGCGAAAAGTTGGTAATTATATGCTTGAAATTGCAACGTATTTTTGTGCCTTGCTGCATTCAGTAGTAGTTCTTTGGTCCCGTAGTAATGACATTTTGCGAAGAGTATCGCGTGGCGGGCCATCTGTTTTTTTTTTTTGGAGTGAGGGCTCTGTGTAGCCTATCCATTTCAAGTCGCTCCACTGGTATTCCCGGTTGCAGTTCCTGAAAAAGAGCAGTCATTGTGGCTTGTAGATCAACCACTGTTTCTGGGATTCCTCTAATGCAAATATTTGGCCTTCTCGCATGATTTTCATAATCTTCCAATCTGGTTTGTAGAGTTAAATTTTCCTCCTTAAAAGGTCACTAAAGGGAAAAAAAAAATTGGCTGAAATGACTGTTTACAGGGTATAGAGACATAAAAGTTAACTGATTCCTTTTAAAAATGATTAAAAATAGATAAAAAATCAATCATATAATGTGCCTGCAGGTTAGTTTCACTTTTAAACTGGCTTCATGTTTCTATGAAGAAGAGAGAGACACAGAACAAAAACAAACAAATCCAGGGCAGTGTTTTGTTTTTAAAATGAATCTGATTGGTTCTGGGAAGTTTTAGACACACAGTAATGACAGCTTAGACCACAGTGAGAAAGCTCCCAGTACTGTAGTTATAAGAAAACAGACAAGCAGGAAGTGTGGAGATCAGAGCAGGATTACAGCAACATCAAAGCAAAAACGAACAATGAGGACATGAAAACAGCACTGCAGTAAGGTAAAGGAAGCTATTTAGCTAAAAAAATATATATATTTTAGTGACCCTTTAAGGTTATCGATTTCTGAAGAGAAATCAGCTCTACATTTTTCCAAAACGTCAGTCCTTAATTCTAGTGCTGAAGTTCGCTGCCCCAGTTCCCTTATCTCCTTAGTAAGGTTTGTAGTAGGGATGAGCTTCGAGTTCTAATCGAACTCCTGTTCGACTCGAACATTGCCTGTTTGCCTGTTCGGCGAACATCCAACAATTAGGGGTGTTTGCGGCAAATTCTAAAAGCCGCGGAACACCCTGTTAAAGTCTATGGGAGAAATCTAAAGTACTAATTTTAAAGGCTATTATGCAAGTTATTGTCCTAAAAAGTGTTTGGGGACCTGGGTCCTGCCCCAGGGGACAAGCATCAATGCAAACAAAAAGTTTTAAAAACTGCAGTTTTTTTGGGAGCAGTGAATTTTATTGTTTCACTTTTAGCATTATTAAAGTGTAATAGTACTTTAAATTTTGTATCTAGGGGGGGTGTAAAGTCAGCATGTGAAAAAGCGCATGTTTCCCGTACATAGAACTGTCCCTGCAAAAAATTTAATTTCTGAAAGAAAAAATGTAATTTAAAACCGGCTTTGCGGCTCTAATGAATTGTTGGCTCTGGCAATTCTTAGAGAATTCATTCATAAAAAATCAAGCGTGGGGGTCCCCCCAAATTCCATTAACAGGCCCTTCAGGTCTGATATGGTTATTAAGGGGAACCCCGCCGTCAATTAAAAAAAAAATGACGTGGGGTTCCCCCCAAATATCCATACCAGACCCTTCAGGTCTGGTGTGGATTTTAAAGGGGACTCAACCCCAAATTAAAAAAAAAATGGCGTGGAGTTCCCCCAAAAATCCACACCAGACCCTTATCCGAGCACGTTAACCTGGCCGGCCGGAGAAAAGAGGGGGGACAGAGTGCGCCCCCCCTCCTGAACCGCACTAGGCCACATGCCCTCAACATGGGGAGGATGTCCCCATGTTGATGGGGACAAGGGCCTCATCCCCACAACCCTTGCCTGGTGGTTGTGGGGGTCTGCGGGGGGCTTATCAGCATCTGGAAGACCCCTTTAACAAAGGTGACCCCCAGATCCTGGCCCCCCCCTATGTGAATTGGTAATGGGGTACACTGTAAGAAATGTCAAAGCATCGGCCGCATCATTCCGCTGGGCTGTGTCCAGCGGAGAGAGAAGGACGGCGACGCTGCTCTGGATGGATAGTCTTCTCATCGCTGGACCGGAGAGATCACCCGTCGCTGGATAGAAGACAACGTTGGAGCAGGGAGCTGCATCGAGAGTGGATTACCACCGCTGGATTTTTTTTTTCTTTTTTTTTTATCATTTAAAGGAATTTTTTCTACGGTGCCTGTGCTTTTTTAAACTATTTACACTTTCTTTGTGAAATGGTAGGGGTACAGTGTACCCCATTACCAATTTACATAGGGGGGGCAGGATCTGGGGGTCCCCTTTGTTAAAGGGGTCTTTCAGATTCTGATAAGCCCCCCACCCGCAGACCCCCACAACCACCAGGCAAAGGTTGTGGGGATGAGGCCCTTGTCCCCATCAACATGGGGACATCCTCCTCATGTTGAGGGCATGTGGCCTGGTGCGGGTCAGGAGAGGGGGGTGCACTCTGTTCCCCCCTCTTTTTTGCGGCCGGCCAGGTTAACGTGCTCGGATAAGGGTCTGGTGTGTTTTTTTGGGGGAACTCCACGCCATTTTTTTTACAATTTGGGGTGGAGTCCCCTTTAAAATCCACACCTGACCTGAAGGGTCTGGTATGGATATTTGGGGGGAACCTCACGTCATTTTTTTTAATTGATGGCGGGGTTCCCCTTAATATCCATATCAGACCTGAAGGGCCTGTTAATGGAATTTGGGGGGACCCCACGCTTTTTTTATTTTATTTATTTTTTTATGAATGAATCCTCTCTGAATTGCCAGAGTCGACAATTCAGTATAGCCGGTTTTAAATGACTTTTTTTCTTTCAAAAATGACACTTTGTGCAGGGACAGTTCTATGTATGGGAAACATGCGCTTTTTAACATGCTGACTTTACACCCCCCCCCCCCCCAGGTACAATAACTTGCATAATAACCTTTAAAATTAGCACTTTAGATTTCAAATGTTCGAGTCCTATAGACTTTAACAGGGTTCTAAAGTTCACACGAACATTTGGTGTGTTCGCAAGTTCTGGTGCGAACCGAACAGGGGGGTGTTCGGCTCATCCCTAGTTTGTAGTGATATAGTCTGAGGTAACCTTTAATGATTTTTGCAGCAGCAGCTCTATTTGTTTCAATGTTATTTGTGGTGGCAAGTCCTTCTGTAATGTTTTACCACAGTTCTCCATTTTATTCCCTGGAGGGTATTTATTCTGGCTTTCTTCCTTTAATGGGGCTGGAGCTTCACTGTGAGACACAGCAGGAGGGGCTGTCTGTCAATTCAGCTCCCTCCCTGCTATGTCTGCATAGGATGGCTTCAGTGCCATGACAGAAGCACTGAGACCCTGTGAGGCTGTGAGGCAGCTCTCACACTGATTTTCGGCACAAAATGCGCTCCAAACCCCCCCGAAAAAGGGTACCCTTGTCAGGTAGGTGGCTGTGGGGTCCCTTTGGGTAGCTTTTTGGGACGATTTTGGGTTTACCTCTGCCGTTATTAGGCTCCTCTGGTCCGTGGTGTGTGGAGCTCTAGGCAGGCATTACCTCACCACTGAGCTCCCAAGCTCCTCTCCAGCTTAAGTGATTTTATAGCGGCTTGCAGTTCTAGTTCAATGATAGTATTTTCTAGAGTTTCCTGTTGGGATAAGGAGAGTGAAGGAAGATGAATGGTGGATAAAAGTGTAGTCAAATGAATTTGATCAAATGTATTAGTATCCTTGTGTAGTTCAGAAAGTTTTTTTATGGAATACATTAAGAATTTTTAATAGATTACTAGTATAGACACCGTTAGTTATTTTTAAACGGATAGGTTTTGGGGTATAATTGGTCTTTCTTAATGCCCAGGCCAAAAAGGTGTCTAGTTTGTTAGCTTTCATAAACAAAGTGCGTTTAGATCTACAAAGCGTTTTTTTTCCCGATAGAAATATGTCAAGTTCCAATCAAGTTTTGTCATAAATAAGTTTATTTGATGGCGAAGGTGTAGTCTGAAGTTTTTCAGAGGCTTTATAAAATGCTTCTTCCAGACCTTTGTGTATGTGTTGTTTTTTCTTGCGATGATGGGATGCTTGACAAATTCAAACCCCTTTAATATAGGGTTTGAGGACTTCCCACCAAGTTATGGGGTCTGTATCAGTAGCATTGTTGTGGATAAGATAATGCTTTATGACTTTCTCTAACTCCAATTAATATGAAGAATTTGCCAGCAAGCTATCATTGATGTACCAAGTTTGGTGATTGGACTTTGGGACCAAGGAAGAAAGGGCCAATTATCCATCAAGACCCGCAGTTGAATAAAATCATTCCACCAAGACCAACCTTTATCTATAGACGAGCCAAAAGGATACGAGATGTCATCGTAAAAAACGTCCCAGACCCCCCACAGAAATTAATAAAAAAAATCGATCAAAAGGGGTTCTATAGGTACGGGAAATGCAAACCGTGCACACTCACCAACAAAGTAAGTAAAAAAATCGTGGAATTCCAATCGAACACCACAAAAGAAAAATACAAAATTGAAAAACTTATAACATGCCGGAGTACACACGTAACCTACCTTTTAGAATGTAGTTGCGGACTACAAAATATGGGACGCACTAAAAGGGAACTAGCAGTAAGATTAGGGGAAAATGTTGGAAACAATCAAAAAGGGGTACAAATACCACAGTGTTTCAAAGCACCAGAGAAACCCCAAACATCTAAAATTCTTTGCCATAGACAAAATAGAAAAAAGCTGGAGAAATTCTAATATGAGAAGGGAGATTTCCCGTAATGAAACGTATTGGATATTTAAATTAAATACAATGACACCATACGGAATGAATATAGAGCTAGATGTCAACTGTTTCATAGATGATTATTAATACTTTTTGGACACTATCTTATAGCTATTTTAAATTATATTCCATTTTTACTTTTTTATTTTTTGGTACAGATATATATACTTTCCGTACATATGCGTGCATGTGTTTCACATGTGACACCACGTGCATATATATACATACAAAGGCTTATTTAGCAGTAAAATATACTGGAAATAGATGGTGCCATTTAAAAAAAAAGTATGTGCATATATTGATGTGAATTTTTAAATTTTAAAGACACTGTAAAAGTGACCCAATTGTGTATGCAAAAGGATTACTGCACTAATTGAATACCCCCATACGAAAAATAGGAAAGGGGAAAGAGTAATACACATTTTATAATATAAGTACTGGTAAGAGAGGGATATAGCAAAATGGCGGTAACAGCATTTCCGGTTTGGAGATTATCTAACATCTGGAATAGAAGTAACAGCACTTATCATTTGGAAAGGGATTAAGCAAAATGGTGGCAATAGTATTTCTGGCCGGAGAAATTACCATATCCGGCGGAACAGTGTCACAACCTCTTGTACTGCACAGCGGCGTTTCCGCAGTACATATAAAAAACGGGTGCACCAAGATGGCGGAGCCGCCACATCCGGTCGGACGGAGCACGCTGGACGATTGATAAAAAACAATAAAGATAGAGGGAAAAGGAACTAGAAGGTACACGACAATATAACTAGGACATCATCTAACTATAGAAAGAGTAAGCCACTTGAAAGGAGGAAAGGAACAGGGACTAATGACACTAATAGGGCGGCAGTTCCAGAAACCAATATGGTGAACACAGCACTTCCGGTTGGCACATTGCAGAAACCAATATGGCGAATGCAGCACTTCCGGTTGGCACACTTCCGGGAAAACACAGGGGGTGGGCACTATTAAATTAGAAGGGCTATAAATACAGTCGGATGAGAACAGTACAGCAGCTTCCTGAGGATGCAATACTGATTGCGAAACGCGTAGAGGATGCTGAACGATAACATCACACATACAGACTGTAAGACAGTTGGGAGAGCGTAAGAGGAACGGCTTTTTCATCCCATCCACATTTTTTACATACACGGCTGGAGAAGCTTGGTGTCGGTATATAGGCACCACAAAATGTAAGTGTATTACTTATTTTAACAAAATAAAAATCTTGTTTAATTTAATACACTATGAGAAGCACCTTTTTTTCCCTGTGAGCACTCATAGGAGAAGGTGACTATATTCCACATTCAAGGCACCAGGCAGCAGGCGGAATACCTAAAATAGGAGTGGTTATCCTGAGTAATGAACCAAAGGCTCTAATCAATACGACATCTGGTGAGTGACCATTTCAAACGGTGATGGGATATCACTAAGTGGTGACAACTTGGTAACAATTTGAATATACCACAGAGGAAAACACACCAACTATATGTATACTTGATCACCTACATGGGACACTGATTAGGAGGAAAATACTGGACTACCCACCTCATATGAATTTTTAATATTGTGTTTATGTTTTTTTTTTATATACATAACTATAGGTGTAATATGTATGTTCACTCAACATAGAGGTTTATGATATTTAAGAGCACAAACTAGTGCACCAAATATAATAGTTTTTTTGCATATTTATTTTACGTTTATCTTTATTTACTTTATTTAATTATATTGTGCACTACAGTGGAGTACATTGTCTTTGGAGGGCAGCACCCCACTTTATAATACTAGAAGGTGATTGTAAAAATATTTAACACTAGATCACATGTAACATAGGGGAGCGCAATTTCACCACACAACTATAAGTTATGGGGTCTGTATCAGTAGCATTGTTGTGGATAAGATAATCCTTTATGACTTTCTCTAACTCCTATTAATTTGAATAATTTGCCAGCAAGCTATCATTGATGTACCAAGTTTGGTGATTGGACTTTGGGACCAAGGAAGAAAGGGTTGTTACTAGGTTTGTCCCGATACCACTTTTTTAGGACCGAGTACAAGTACCGATACTTTTTTTCATGTACTCGCCGATACCGAATACCGATACTTTTTAAATGCAGCCACGTGTCCCCAAATGCAGCCATGGTCCCTCTGAGTTCAGCCATGGTCCCTCTGAGTTCAGCCATGGTCCCTCTGAGAAAAAAAAAAAAAGTACAAGTACTAGCGCAAATACTCGGTATCGGTCCCGATACCGATACTAGTATCGGTATCGGGACAATCCTAGTTGTTACTATAACATTATGATCTGACCAAGTGCATGGAATAATTTGTGAGTCTAGCATGAGAGCTACAATGCTCTGTAGAAGTACAATCAGGAATAAAAAGATGATCTATGCGGGAAAAGTCTTTATGAGGATAAGAATGAGTGTATTGTCATTATGCAGGGTTATGTTCTCGACAAGTATCAAAAAGAACATATTGGTTTATAAGCTTCTGGTAAGAAGTTTTAGGTGCAATAAGTGAGGTTGGGGATTTGTCAAGGAATGGGTATAATACTTGGTTTGAGTCACCACCAATTACGAGAGTACCTATTTTTGTGTTTTGATAACTGAAAAAGGATTGGAAAGAAATGATACAGGATTTTTGTTAGGGGCATAATAATAGATGATCATAATCTCACTATCCATTAGTAATCCAGATAGGATCAGGTATCTACCTCCAGGTTTTGGAGTAAACGGTGTTGAGCGTTTGAACTCCCCTCTTTTTAGTATTAGCCGAGGCTGTGTAAACTTGGGGATATGTGCGGCTAAAATATTTTGGTGAAGCATGTGGGGTAAAGTGTGTCTCTTGCAGGCAAACTACATGTGCTGATAATTTATTTAAAAAAAATTAACGCTTTGGTGCATTTCTGGGGAGATATAGGCCCCATTAATGAAACTGCTTGAAGAACCCCTTATAATTTAAGAAGATTTGAATTGAATATATAAAGTAATAAAATTAAAAAAAATATATTATTTATATATAATATATATACAGGTACTCCTCGCTTAACGACCGAGTTCCGTTTTCAATGACTTGGTCGTTAAGCGAATTGGTCGTTAAGTGAGGAACTGCATGTATTGTATACAGTAGTACAGTATATGCATAGTATTTGACAATATTGCATTCTTTTGCAAAAATAATTTACTGCTGAAATGTGAATACTGACCATGAAACCAGCAGTACTACGCTCACGATCGACGTACGTTTCGTATTGTAACTTTTTCAGGAGCCGCTCTGGAAAAAGTTACAATACGAAACGTACGTCGAGCGTGAGCGTAGTGACGCACGTCAGCACGTTAGACACGCACCCGCACGTTTCCGGTTTGCCGTCTAGGCTGGTTGGAACACACGCCAGCGCTTCTGTTTTCGAAGGGGGAACTGATGCAGCGTGTAAGGTGCTGCTGACAGGACACGAATTCTGATTTTTATATTTTATCATTTTTATCAGTTTTTATTTTGCTCATTGTGGTGTATGCCTTCTCTCATACCACCTTATGTAATGCACTTGGATTGTGCACAATAAAAAAAAAAACCTTTTTTCACTACACTATGGGAGCCTGTCTTTTCCTTTTTTCCGGTGGAGTGAGGATCTGATAAATCCAAAGGATACATCTTCCCTGGAATAATAGCACTACTGGAGGATACCGGGACCCTTCTGTGACTACACGTCTAATACCCCTGCAGGGGTGATTGGCTCTGGTGAGTGGGGAATCTGGTGGGGAAGCACCGGACCACAACGTTACCACCAACTTACACCTTTGATGGAAATTTGCATCTAGGATTATTGCACATCTATCAACGATATATATGTTTGGATTTTTGCAATTTGATGGACTTTAATTTTTATCACTAAGTTTGCACTTTGCACTTTACCACTTTGGGCCAGATTCAGGTAGAGTTTTAAGCCGGCGTTTTTGTTTTCTGTAACCAGAAAACAAGAAACGCCGGGTTGGAGTTCCGATGCGAGCGGCGTAATTGAATTTCGCCATCGCAACTTTAATTTAAAAATGGCGCTGGGGGCGTTCCCGCTGATTAACGCCGAAAAAATATGTTAATCAGCGGGAATCGGCAATTCACGATCGTATTCGGGCGCGATGCAGTGACTTTCCGACGTTTCCGTAAGCGATACGCGGCATAAAGATAAAGCAGCCCCCTATTGGAATATCCTATGTTAAGTATAGCCGTCGTCATCGCGTCGAAAAAAGAAAAAAATTTGCGCCGCTTGCGTAAAACGTCCATGAATGGGGATTTGACGTCATTGACGTTCACTGACAGAATTTGGAGCATGCGCACTGGGATGCATTGACAGTCGACACATGCGCAGTACGTTCGCCGCGGGATCGTGCTTAGTTTAAGTAATACACGCCCCCTACCCGCCCAATTTGAATTCCACCGGCTCATTTTCGATACGCTGCCGCAACATTAGGAGCAAGTGCTTCATGAATAACAGCACTTGCTCCTAAAATTTCGCCAGAGTAACGTAAATGAGAAGCGTTACTCCAGATTAAAGATTCGCCCATCTACCTGAATCTGGCCCTTTATGTTCACTATTTAGTGTTATTATATTTGTATTATTATTGTTATATTTGTAACATTACTATATGTAAGGATTTTGCAGTATTTACTGTACTAGTTACACACTGACACAGGCACCTTTATTACAGGGTGTGGGACAGCGCCACTACCCCTTTCACACACACCATTTACCCAGGTACCTCACTTGTGGGGTTTCCTTTTTCTGGGGGGCTGCGGTCCTAATATATATCTATTCCTAAGCGCACTTTCTTATTATCATGGTATGAACTATACTTACCTGACTATCCTGTATTTCATGTTTTATTATTAAAACATGCAGTACCTGATCTCTTCCCTGACAGAGGATCTAGACCACCAAAACCTGTTCTGGTTGACAGAAGTGAGGAATATGAATTAGAGGACATTCTAGATTGTAGGAGATGGCGAAAACCAAGTACAATACCTAATAAAGTGGAAAGGTACCGTCCAGAAGACAATTCCTGGGAACTCGAATGTAACATCCACACAAGAAGGTTTATTCATGCTTTTTTTTCTTGCCCATCCAGAAAATAAAGGGCAATTAGGCATCCGAAGGCTGTCCATTAGGAGGGGGCAATGTCAGGGAGATGGAGGTGCGTGTGTGTGCGCGCATGTTCACACAGGTTCCAGTCGAACATGTGTGTGCGTGGGGGCATGCTCCAGATGCGCATGCACGCATGCTAGATGCTGCTAGGCACCAATGCGCCTTTAACCCCTTCCATACAGGGCATTTTCACCCCCTTCCTGCCCAGACCAATTTTTAGTTTTCAGCGCTGTTGCACTTTGAATGACAATTGCGCGGTCAGGCAACACTGTACCCAAATTAAATCATTATGTTTTTTTCCCCACACAAATAGAGCTTTCGTTTGGTGGTATTTGATCATCTCTGCGGTTTTTATTTTTTGCGCTATAAACAAAAGAAGAGCAACAATTTAAAAAAAAACACAATATTTTTTCCTTTTTATTTAATACATCTCACAATATTTTTTTAAAAAAAAACTTTTTTCCCCTCAGTTTAGACCGATACGTATTCTACGTATTTTTTGTAAAAAAAAAAAACGCAATAATCGTATATTGATTGGTTTGCGCAAAAGTTATAGCGTCTACAAAATAGGTGATAGATTTATGGCATTTTTATTTTATTTTTTGTACTAGTAATGGCGGGGATCTGCGTTTTTTTTTTTTTTTTTGTGACCGTGACGTTGCGGCGGACATATCGACACTTTTGACACATTTTTGGGACCGTTCACATTTATACAACGATTAGTGCTATAAAACTGCACTGATTACTGTGTAAATGTGACTGGCAGGGAAGGGGTTAACACTAGGGGGCGCTGAAGGGGTTAAAATGTGTCCTAAAGTATGTTCTAACTGTAGGGGGAGGGGGACTCACAGGGGGAGGAGATCGATGTGTGTTCCTCTGTACTGGGAACACGCATCAGTCTCCTCACCGCTGACAGGAGGTGGATCTGTGTGTTTACACACACAGATCCACACTCCTGACGTGATTGCCGGAAATTGCGGGTGCCCGGCGGCAATCACGGCCGTCGGGCACGCGCGCGGGATCGCGAGTGGTGCCCCGGGCGCGCGCGCCCTAGAACGCCGTGAAGACTGGACGTTGTGCAACGTCCAGTCTCATCGGCGAGGGGATCACCATGACGTGATTCCCCTATGGGCTGGAAAGGAAGGGGTTAAAAGAACAGCAGCTGCACTGGTGCAGTGCTGTTTGGTCTGCAGCTTACCGTGTCCTGAAACCTGTGCCTGTTGGCTGATTACCTGTATTGACTTGGCTCTGCTGACTTAACTGATATCTCCAATCCTGACCTCAGCTTGCCTTGACTCAGCGTGTTGACCCAGCCTGTCTGACCCTGGTTTAGTCTGCTGCTGATCTTGCACAATCCAGCTCACTAAGTTTTTGACCTGCATCTGCTTCTGCTGTCATCCGCATACCGGTCCTTCCTAGTGGTTCATCATCCGTTTGTCTGTGACAGCTACCACAGATCTCACACAGGCACTCCTACTTCACTGCACTTCCGAGGCCACTGTGCCAACTCCAGTGGCTCCTGAGCCAGGGCTGTAAGAGAGGTCTCCTCCTATAAGTCAGTTAATTTTATGAATGAATGGAATCTTAATACAGATTCCATGCATTAATTCAAGTAAAGTACTACAGAGAAAGGGACTATCTTCACTTCCCTTTTCTTTCTCAAAAAAGTGACCTCTGATAACTCACCAAAGACCTCTGGAGGAGAAGCCGTAAGACAATAGCAAATATTAATTCACTATTGTCCCAAGTGGGTGGGTTTAGGGTGCAATGCTCTGTGCCCCGAGCCCAACCTTTTTTAAGCCAATTAGAGCCTCAGTCTCTAATCATGTGGCTTGAAAAAAACTCAATACAAACTTATGAGTCAGGCACTCTGTAAGGCGAGGGCGCCCCAGCATCCCTAATGTACTCGCCGCACCTGGTAAGACCCCTTTCACATGGAGTGAACACGGTCGAGAAGATCAGCGGGGAATCTGTCTGCCGATGACATGTCTGTGTCCGCTCTGCTGATGCAGAGCGGAAACGGACACAGCCTGCTGTTCTCTATGGGGTGGTCTGTCCGCCTGTCCATTTCCATCCAATACCATCCGATTCGATCTTCTAGATGGATGGGGAATGGATTTTGGATCGTATGCAGGCGGGTGTAACTGACACATGTCCATTTACATCAGCCTCTATAGAGAACAATGGATGATCCTGAAAAACAGACAGGCAGACCCGATCGATCTGCTTGTGTGAAAGGGACTTAAGGCCTTGTTCATACAGAGCATACACAGCGTAACTTTACAGGGAACCACAGGTTTTCGATGCATTTCTGTGCAGGCCGTCCCATTGATGTAATTTGGGATGTAGCACCTGCACGAACAGAGGCCTTGCTCCCAATTCTAGGTTGCCCCGTCAACTGCAACACATTGCAGATTGTCATTTGCCACGTTACCTGCCACAAGTTGAGAATTGTCACTTGCCACGTAACCTGCCACAAGTTGCGGATTGTCCACTTGCCACATCACCTGCCACAAGCTGTAGATTGTCACTTGCCATGTCATCCGCCACAAGTTGCCACAAGTTGCGGATTGTCCCTTGCCTTCTAAGGTGGTGTTTGTCTTTTGCTGTGTCCCACCCAGAGTCGGGCAGCAGAGAAATTATGTAATCTCTGGGCCTGCACAGTGAGAGTGGAAGTCATTGTAGGGATTCAGGGCAGGTGTGGGGCTGTGAGAGATAATGTAATTTCTCTGCTCCCCTGCCAGCCGGCTTGCTAATTGGCCAGCCGCCCACTCACACACAAGCTCACACAGGAGCTGGCCAGCTGACTACCGGCGAACGTCTCGCCTGCTCACACACCGAGCTGCCCAGCATGTCCAGTCTCTCACCCGCACGCCCACACATTGAGCCACCTGGCAGTCCGGCCTGCCCACTCTCTCACCCGCATTCCCACGGAGCTGCCCGCTCTCTGCCCGCTCTCTCGTCCTGCCTCACCTGTCTCCCCTGACTGCACGCCCCTGGTGTTAGTCACCAACTATATTCATTCAATTGTATTATATACACACAAATCATTCGTACGAATGGATCACTCCTAGGATATATATATATATATATATATATATATATATATATATATATATATATATATATATATATATATATATATATATATATATATATATATAAAAAAAATTCAAAGCTTTCAAAGTTCTAAGCTTACAAAGTTCTTCATAGGTACAGAAATGGGCCCAAATTTCCCTGCTCATACCAACAATACCCCCCCCCCCCCAACACCCAAACCCTCTGTACAAATTAACATTCCCCATTACTAACCGTGAACTACCAAAATTACTTAAAGGGGTTGTAAAGGTTTTTTTTTTTTTTTTTTTCTAAAGCAGCACGCGTCGCTTACTAACCCCCAGCCAGAACAGCTTTGATGATGGGGGCAAGCTTACTGAAAAAAAAACGTTTAGAAGGGAAATCGAAGGAAACGGTAAGTGAACCAGCAATGCACTAGCTTAAAGGAACCTATTTAGAAAATAAAAAACAAACCTTTACAACCCTTTTAATATTAGTTGTGTTTTGTGAAAGATAATTTAAATACAGAGCACTGCACATTTAGTTATAAAAGGACAAACATTTTGAGGAACTTTACATATTATTTTAAAAATTAAATTAACAACTACTGTAGCTGGTGACTTTGAAAAAATGGGTACTTACCAGCCCATTAAGTTCACTACCTGATTCTTCTCACTGCTGTTGGATCTATCATCTTTGATTTGCAATGCAGTTGGCTTCCCAAAATTGATCTTGCAGCCAAATGACGTGCCACTTTTTGCAATTCGGCACTGCGTCACTTTAACTGACAATTGTGTGGTCATGCGACGTGGCTCCCAAACAAAATTGACGTCCTTTTTTTTCCACACATAGAGCTTTCTTTTGGTGGTGTTTGATGACCTCTTCGGTTTTTATTTTTTGCGCTATACACAAAAATAGAGCAACCATTTTGGAAAAAAGCAATATTTTGTACTTTCTGCTATAATAAATATCCCCAATTAAAAAAAAAAAAAGTTTTTTTTTCTCAGTTTAGGCCAATACGTATTCTGCTACATATTTTTGGTAAAAAAATCGCAATAAGCGTTCATTGATTAGTTTACGCAAAAGTTATAGCGTCTAGAAAATAGGGGATCATTGTATGCCATTTTTATTAATATTTTTTCTTACAGAGGGCGCCTTCTATTGAAGTCTATTGGATGACGAAACCGGTCAGGGCGGGACTATTACGGTGATCCCGAAGTGACGCGTGCGCTCCATCGGTGGCTCATACAGGAAGGAAGTCTGCACGCTGTGTGTATTACTGACTTCTGGGGACTTGGACACCTAATTGGAAGACACTGTCATCATTTTTGCTCAATATATATCTACTAACGGTACGTGCATTTGGATCGGGGGTTACCAACTGTGTTAAGTGTTACTGGTTTTAATAAAGCGGGATTACACTATTTGGTGCCTTCTTGTGTTTTGTATGTGGAGCATTAACCCTGGCTGGCCCCAGCTATAGTGACAGATGTTCCAGTGAAAGATACCGCTTAAGGCCCTTATACATTGGCCCTCTGTTGAGTGTGTACCCCGAAAGGGGAGTGTGCCCCACTTGTGGTGTGTAACTGGGAAGAGGTGTAGGATCCTTCCCAGACTACTTTCACTGTTTATTTTTGGAGACTCCGCCACCATATGAATGCCTCTATGAAGTTGGACATTTAACCAATTACAACTAGCGCTGTTTATCATTTGGACTTTTCAGTTCTATTTTGATCTCTATGTTTGTATTTTTTCTATGGGCCTTATGACTCTTAGATTTTAAATAGCTGCTGTTTTGTTTATATACCTTTTTAAAGGGAGTGATATAGACATTTGATTTTATTTGGTCCGATGCTTATTTACTTACTATTTACATTTTTTTTTTTTTTTATTAATTTATTTTCCTTGAGACAACTTTGCACTGTAGCGCTGAGAGGTGCCACTAGGCCTGGTGTTGCACTTTTTCGTTTGATAACGTAAATATACGTTGCTTTGTGCAGCTGTGCCATTCTGCCAACGTAAATGTACATGGTGTGGTCGGCAAGCAGTTAAGTGAACTTCAGTGAGTGTTATATATATATATATATATTTTGTATGATTGGAGTGATTAGACTCCAGCGGTAGCTGCGTTTTTAGAGAGTACGCCAGTCTAGAACTGAATTTTTATGGGCCTGGTAGCCCACTTTTATTTAAAAGAACAAAAAGTTCACAAATGCATCAGTAGCCCTCACAGGGGGTTCCACCATTACTCCAGAAACGCTCCTCCGCAGTAAATAAAGCAGACATAAAACGGGTGAGAATGCAGTGCAGGGAACATATACTAAGGACAGGCTGTGTCACTTATATCCACTCACCAGAGGGTGATGGATGATGGGCCTATCTCCCACGAACAGCGAGTTCGTTCTTGGTCCGGAACCAGTACAGGTGGCACTCTTCTATGGTCTGGCCAGATGGTCACTCAAGATGGTGGGACTTACAGATGGCGTACATGATGAAAGAGAAATAACACCATAGCGCAATCCCGCAAAATATAAAACATTTATTAAAAGAATAACACTCACAGTTAAAACGATCCAATGGGGCATGAAACAAACAAACGTCAGGTGGATCACTCTGCGTCAGGCATGTGGACTCTGTAGCTTCCTGATCCCTACGCGTCTCGTCACACCACGTGACTTCCTTTTATATCTTGCGGGATTGCGCTATGGTGTTATTTCTCTTTCATCATGTACGCCATCTGTAAGTCCCACCATCTTGAGTGACCATCTGGCCAAACCATAGAAGAGTGCCACCTGTACTGGTTCCGGACCAAGAACGAACTCGCTGTTCGTGGGAGATAGGCCCATCATCCATCACCCTCTGGTGAGTGGATATAAGTGACACAGCCTGTCCTTAGTATATGTTCCCTGTACTGCATTCTCACCCGTTTTATGTCTGCTTTATTTACTGCGGAGGAGCGTTTCTGCTGCTTGCCCTGCTGAGGAAATTGCTCTTCTTTGGAAGTGCTGTTTTAGGCTATCCGTGCAATAGCCTAGAGGTGAGGAGCTGGGGACCACCTGAGGTGTTTACCACTATCACCCTTTCCTGACATCACCAGCCCATTCTGGACTTTTTGGGTTTTTCACAAGAGACTTTATCTATTTGCGTATATATGCACCCTTTTGATGTATATATCTCTATTTGTAGCAATTTGTTTTTTGTGTATCCAGAGGCATTTCCCCATGGAAAGTTTTCTGGTCCTATAGTTCTACTGTTTTAGCATGTGCATTTATTTTCACTGCATGGACTTTCCTTTGGTTTCACATTACACAGGCTAGTGTATATATCACCGCTCTGTGTTATTGGTATCACCCCCATTGTTATACTATATTCACATTGTCCTTTTTCATGTTGGTTATGATGTTGTTTTAAGTTTATTTTCCCATCACATTCACCCATCCTGACCCAATCACCTTTCACCCACCATTACAGCGCAGACATCACCCCCTCCCCTTTTTACTTGCTATCTCTTTCTGCCAAGGACAGATTGTTAGGTGTCCGCTGCAGTACCCCCCAGCCCACGTCCCAGTCCATTCCCCTCGGTAGCGCAGGAGCTTCTCCACCATTTCCACCATTACTGTATCTTGCATACTCAGCAGTTTAGCCTCCTGGCTTTCATACTTGCCATCCGGCTGTTTCAGGCCTTTAGCCTTGGCCTAAGGTCTGCACCTCAGAACAGACAGAGTTTCCTAGAGTTAAGCTCTCCCCTAGCTTACTCCTGATCAGTGCCTTGCTGCTCAATCACCAATGACATCTGCCTCCTGCAGACATGCATACTCTGGCTGCGCCCATGCAGCCTCCGACTCCTCTCAGAGGGATGGGAGTCCACCTGACTCCCAGCACAGACTTCCTCTCTGTTGGGTGGGGGCCAGGGAGTCAGGTAACTAAATAGCCCAACACACAGCTGTGCAATTAGCGTACCTTTCTCTCCAAAATATGGTGTAAACCAACAGTCTTTAAGGTTGCACCACCACAAAATATATTATATAGTAAGATTGGGGTGATCAGACTCCAGCGGTAGGTGTTTTTTTTTAGTGAGTACGCCAGTCCAGAACTGAAGCACAAAAAGTTCACAAATACATCAGTAGCTCATGCAGGGGGTTCCACCATTACTGTATATTGCATATTCAACACCTTAGCCTCCTCGCTTCCATTCTTGCCATCCGGCTGTTTTTTAAGTCCTTTAGTCTAGGCCTAAGTTCTGTTCCTCAGAACAAACAGAGTTTCCTAGAGATAACATCACTCTTAGCTCACTCCTAGTCAGCGCCTTGCTGCTCAATCACCAATGACATCTGCCTCCTGCAGACATGCATACTCTAGCTGCACCCATGCAGCGTCTCTGACTCCTCTCAGAGGGATGGGAGTCCACCTGACTCCCAGGAACAGACTTCCTGTCTGATGGGTGAGGCCCTGAGCCATAGTCAAGTCAGAACTAAATAACTAAACACACAGCTGTGCAATCAATGTGTCTTTCTCTCCAAAATCTGACGTAAACCAGCAATCTTTCAAGTAGCACAGAGTCCCACCACCACAATAAATTGTATATATATATACACCTGGAATATGAAATGCATGCACTGTAGGGAACAGAACACTTCTATGTAAATAGGCCAATATTCTTTTTAGACTATGGATTTTGCTTCTTGTTTCAACATGATTAGCATCTAAATAAGTATAGTTCGGTTATTTACAAAAGACAACGCTAATTAGAACTTAAGCTTTTCTTGAAGACATCATTAGCTAAGTGAATGCAGAGGCAGCACATCTTATTATTCGCTGTGCAAAAAAAATGCCATCCCATTTCTGCAGAGAATGTTAATATCTTTATCTGAATATAGCAAATATAGCCACAATGAAAAGAATGATGAGATTAACAATGTTATTTTTTAGAGCCATGTAGAGATTAGCAGCAAATGCACTTCATTAAAGAAAAAAGTGATTTCTTTGCATATTCTCTCAGCAAAAAAATAAATAAAAAATCTGCTCTCAAGATAAAAAGTACAAGAGCTTCCTTGTATATTTTATTTCTGCAACTGAAAAAATATGTCTTCAGATAGGAAATCAATGTATATACAAGTGCGCTTTGAAAGAAAAATAAGTCATTAGGAGGAAAATTTGAAAGAATCTCAAGAACTTTGTGAATTGCAAGATCAGAAGAATATGAAAACTGTGAATTGCAAAGGTGAAACTATATTTTAAGGATTATACACGTTTCATAATTGTGTATCTTAAAAATTTGAGCAGCGCTTTATAAAATGAAGAGGAACAGTATAGTTACTATACAGTTATGTATATATGTATGTGTGTGCTAAATCCGGCCCTCCTATAGTAGCACTGCTCAGCGCTTAGGAATTTTAAATCTAGGTCTTTCTATGTGCAAACAAAACAACTAGCCCTTCCTAAAATCAAAGCGCTTGTAAAAGAGAGGAGAGAAACTAAATGAAAATACACAGAGGGACTATAATCACCTCCCTCTAGGAGAATATAAAAAAAACAGTGATAGTAAAAAGCTGCCACCTTATTCCATCTACTGATAGGCAAATTTATAGCAATACAACATACAATGCATTAACAACACATTACATATAAAATGTCGGCGCTACCTAAAAGCATATCTATATATATATTTTTTCTAATAAACACTATGGGCCAGATTCTCAAAGTTACGTCGGCGTATCTCGAGATACGCCGGCGCATCCTAGAAATTACGCGGCGTATCTATTTTCTGTATTCAGAAAGCAAGATACGTCGGAATTTTGCTTAGATCTGACTGGTCTCTCGACAAAAACACAAAAAGACAAAAGAGGTAGCCCTGGGACTTTGAATGAGGAGAGAGAGGTTTAGCCAATGTTCACAGTGAACAATAAGACAAAATCAATTTATTATTTTCAAAGTGTTATGTAACAGAGCGGCAACAACAATGATTGTGAGTTACCTGGCATGATAGTTAATGTACACAGCACAGATGAAAGTAAATATATAAAGATTTATTACAAATGATATACATCAATGAGCAACAATAAAACTTGAAAGTTGCTGGGTTAGTGGATACACATACAGTATACAATAAGGAAATAAAATGTACATACTTATAAACAGGAACATATGTAGACATAATGCAGACATCAATAATACCCAGCATTTACAGGCATAAAACAAGCATCAGTAAAGCCCTACTAGTTTTGCGAGACCCTGCTTGCTTTTTCAGGGGCGGATGCATGAATGTTGTAACTGCAATGTAAGTAATAAAATCAATAGATGTATGTTGTTAATAAATAGGGGCAGGCGGAATGATTCGCAAGAGAGGTCTGAAGAAGGACCTCATACTTACCAATGGGCTGAAATGAATTGCCAAACGCTGACTATCAGGGTGGCGGCCATGTAGTGCATCCAGCTCGGGAGCTGAGGAGACGGAGCAAACAAAAGCCACAATAGGGGAACACATGGGGGATCAGCATGGTCTGGATGGGGGTATTTCTCACTGCCATCTCCACTAAGCCCCTGTAATCATGTCTAGAAAATATCTGCAAGTATGCACATGTAAAAAGGCATCATGGTTGCAAAATGAGCTTAATGTGTAAGGTTATACTAGATAAAATGTAATCTATATATAAAGATGTAAGTGAATGAAGTATGTTAGCATAAAAGACTATCTGAGATGTGGGATATGGTATATACATGAATGCAAACCAACATGGTTACAAAGTTGGTATGGGCAGTGAGACTACGCACAATGTGGAAATTATATAAGTATTACATGTGTAAAAGAACTATGTAACAGGCCCAATAGGGGTAAAAAAATGATAAAAGTTGTACCTCAGTTTGTTCTTAAAGATGTGACCGCTCTATTCAACCATCAATTTGTGAAACAAAGTTCCAGCCGTGCTGAACATCCACAAGGGCCCAAAGGCTCCGCCCCCAGCTTCATGTACAGGCTTTTTACTCACAGACAGGCGTTCCTCCCAGCGGCCTTGTAGCCAATCTGATGTTCTGCGCTCCTTCACATATGGCTAATACTCCGTGTCTGCAACACATGCAGACAACAGGGATTAATTAGTCATATGCAATAGAGGCAGGAAAGATGCCAGCAACACCAGGCAGTAAAATATGTGTTATATCACTTAATAGATAGCATCTTGACATCTTATCAGCTACATTATTCACATAGGCCCGGATTCACAAAGCACTTACGCCGACGTATCTCGAGATACGCCGCCTAAGTGTAAATATGCACCGTCATATCTGTGCGCCGTGCCCACAGAACTAAGATACGCCTAAAAACTGACTTCATCCGGCCGACGTAACTTGCCTACGCTGGCATATAGTGGGCGCATAGTTATGCTGGACGCATTTGGCACTCCCATTTATTTTCGATGCAAATATGCAAATGAGGGAGATACGCCGATTCACGAACGTACTTGCGCCCGGCGCATGTTTTAAGCGATTTGCGTAAGGTTTACGTCCGGCGTAAAGTTATTCCCTATATTGGAGGCGCAACTCATGCAAAGGTATGGACCAGGCAACGAACGCCGTAGAATTTTACGTGTTTAGTTTGTGATGAGCTGGGCGTAGTATTCACGTGAGGCATATTCACGAGCTGGCCCGCGTGTTTTAGGTTTGCGTAAGGTTTACGTCCGGCGTAAAGTTATTCCCTATATTGGAGGCGCAACTCATGCAAAGGTATGGACCAGGCAACGAACGCCGTAGAATTTTATGTAGTTTATGTAGTATGTGAATAGAGCTGGGCGTAGGTTACGTTCACGTTGTAGGCAGTGATTCAACGTATCTTAGCCAGTTGTTTCGACGTGATTGTGAGCATGTGCACTGTAATGCGCAGTTCATTTTAAGTACTTGTCTGAAGCTCAGCCCATCATTTGCATGGGGTCACGCTTCATTTAAATGTATCACGCCCACTTCCAGCCCACTTCCACCTACTTTGACTTACGCTGACTTACACCTAAGACTATACGCTACGCCGGCGCAACGTTGGGAGCATTTGCTTTGTGAATTCCATACTTCCCTCTCTGCGTTGCGCCGGCGTAGCGTAAAGAAGATACGCTAAGGCGGCATATATGTCTAGCCTTGTTATGCCATACTATAAATGCTTATATATACCAGCCTTAATGTGAAAACATGGTAATCAAAACAACCAAATAAAATAATGAGTATTCGCGAATAACTCGAATATCGCGGCGAATATTCGTATTTTTTCAAATTTCACAATCAATTTTGCATTCGCATTAGCGAAAGTTCGCATTAGCGAAATTTCGCAATTTTTATTTTTTTTATAAAATATAGCGAATATTCGTAAATATCGAATATTCGTGATATTTTATAAAAAAAAATTTTTTTGCCAATGCGATATTTCGCCAATGCGAAATTTCGCATTTTTTTTATTTTTTATAAAATATCACGAATATTCGATATTTACGAATATTCGCTATATTTTATAAAAAAAATAAAAATTGCGAAATTTCGTAATGACTCGTGACCCTGCATAAATGACACACCGAACGAACGGCGCGTGCGCCGTCCTTGAACGTATGCCAGTGCGCATGCTCGAAATCACGTCACAAATAGTCAATGCTCTCGACGTGAACGGAACTTACGCCCGGCCCTATTCGCGAATGACTTACGCAAACAATGTAAACGGCGGAAAATTCAACGCTGTCCCGACGTCCATACTTAACATTGGCTATGCCTCCTATAGCAGGGGTAACTTTACACCGGAAAAAAGCCTTACGCAAACGACGTAAAAAAATGCGCCGGGCGCACGTACGTTTCTGAATCGGCATATCTAGCTCATTACCATATTCAACGCGTAAATCGACGGAATCGCCACCTAGCGGCCAGCGTAAATATGCAACTTAGATACAACGGCGTAAGAGACTTACGCCGCTCGTATCTTAGCAAAATTCCAGCATATCTTGCTTTCTGAATACAGAAAAAAGATACGCCGGCGCATCCTAGAACTTACGCGGCGTATCAATAGATACGCCAACGTAAGTTCTTTCTGAATCCGGCCCTATGTATATCGTGACATACAAAAATGCATACATATACGATCTAAATTAATCAACTACAGTAAAAATATGCATAAAAACAGAATAAATATACATATGTAATATGAAGAAAAATGTAGTGCTAATGGTGCAAGAGAGACAATGATGTCTCACTAGATCAATGTGTAATCCCTTACATAAAAGTTACCTGGCCCAACTCTGGCCCATAAAACATTCTTCAAAATATGTGCACATAATTCCTTAAAAAAATGTTTCTCGTTTGTTCCAAGTAGAACATTTATATATTTATTTATATATTTATTTTGTATGCCTACTCTCTCCCTATTGAATTGCCTTTGAAAACTATTTATGTTCTGTACAGAACATCAATATCTTTACTAGACTACTAGAATGTGTCTGATTATTTCTGGCTGAAACATAACACCTCATGCATTCTAAATTACTTAATTAAGCTTTAATGTGTATGAAATCTGTGAAACAGTTATTTAGTATGTCTTAAAAAAATACATGGTTTAGCTAGAAAAAATTATAAAACAGCTTTCCACCTCGAATTTGCCTAATCTCAAATTAGATTAAGTTCTGAAAATGTGTACATTTTCCAATATTGGTGTGCACCAAAATACAGCTCCTTTACAATTTCATGCTGTAATAAGCCGACTCTATGGCCCGGATTCAGGTAGAGAGGCGCATCTTTGTACGGGCGTAGCGTATCTACTTTACGCTATGTCGGCACAACGTTGAGAGGCAAGCATGCTATTCACAAAGAATATGTGCTCAACATTGCGCCGGCATAGTGTATATTTCTCTGCGTAAGCCGACGTAAGTCAAAGTAGGTGAAAGTGGGCTGGAAGTGGGCATGATATATTATAATGAAGCGTGACCCCAAATGATGGCCACAGCTTCAAAAACCAAACTGCTCATGCATCGTCTCTTGGACGCATACCAGTGCGCATGATCACAGTTACGTCGAAATAGCTGCCTAAGATACGTCGAACACAGCCTACGACGTGAACGTAACCTACGCACAGCCCTATTCACGTAGTACTACGCAAACGGCGTACGCAACGTAAAATTAGACAGCGTCGTTCCCTGGCCCATACCTTTGCATTACCTGCGCCTCCTATATGAGGGGTAACTTTACGCCGGACGTAATCCTTACGCAAATCGCGTATATGAAGTGGCCAGGTGCATCTACGTTCGTGAATCGGCGTATCTTACTCACTTGCATATTTTAAATGGGAACGCCGAATGCGTCCAGCGTAACTATGCGCCCACGATACGGCAGCATAGGCAAGTTACGTTGGGCGTCTGAAGCCTTGTTTTACGTCGTATCTAGCTTCGCAAATCGGCGTAACAATACGATGGCGCACATTTGTACTTATGGCGGCGTATCTCTAGATACGCCGGTGTAAAACGTTCGTGAATCCGGGCCAAATCAGCTGCCCATTAAAAAAGATTTGATTTTCTGTCTGTGCTGTCAAGTATTTAAATTTTTACATTTTCTGCACTGATAAAATAAATATTAAGGTGAAATATGCTTGCTTTCTCTCTCAAATAGTCTGACAGGACTGAAAAGGTTTAAAAAATGTGTGCATCAAATCTGTAAAAAATTTATTTGAAAAAAAAACAAATATTTTTCCAGGTGCAAATTGATTTCTCTCTATCCTTCCAAAAAGTACAGCCTACCCGAAAAAGGCTTAGTTGTCCTTAACCACTTAAGGACCGCCGCATGTACATTTACGTTGGCAGAATGGCACGGACAGGCACATCAACGTACCTGTAGGTGGCTGCCTTGACGTGGGTCAGCTGTCCGATCGGGATGAGGGGGCGGCTGTTCGTTCCCCCGTGTGTCACTTCCTCCTCCTGTGTAAACACAGGAAGAGGGAAGTGATGTGATCTCTGCTCTCGGCGGTATTTTCAACCGCCAATGAGGAGAGATCACATCACACAGTATCACATCACACAGTAAGTCTGCACAACACTACACGGACACCAGTACACGCAGGCACATTAACCCCTTGCGATCAACCCCCCCCCCCCACCCCCCTGTCACAGTGTCACTGAATGCAGTGATCATATATGTACTGATCACTGCATTTAGTGTCAGTGTGACAGGCAGTTAGTGTTAGGTCCAGGGTAGCCCCCGTACCCCCCCTAATAAAGTTTTAACCCCTTGATCACCTCCCTAGTTAACCCTTTCACTCCCTATTGCCAGTGTCACTAAGGGCTCATTTTTCTGATCGCTGTATTAGTGTCGCTGTTCCCGCTAGGTAGCTATTTTTTTTTTATTGTGATTTTTTTTTTACTAAAGACATGTGGCTGAATACATTTTGGGTTAAATGTTTGACTAAAATTTAGTTTATTTGATTTTTCTTATAACAAAAGCTAAAAAATATAGATTTTTTTTCAAAAATAACGCTTTATTTTTGTATATAGCGCAAAAAATTAAAATCGCAGAGGTGATCAAATACCACCAAAAGAAATCTCTATTTGTGGGAAGAAAGGGACGCAAATTTAGTTTGGGAGCCACATCGCACGACTGCGCAATTGTCTGTTAAAGCGACGCAGTGCCGAATTGTAAAAACCCCTTTGGTTATTTAGCAGCATATTGGTCCGATCCTTAAGTGGTTAAAATGTATTTTATTTTGAAGTCTTCAATCTTAGAATATAGCACAAAATGATATATATTTTTTTTTTCAAATGAAATACAAATAGAGAAATAAAGTCACAAACATTGGACACAGCTGCCGTAAACACCAATAGGTGCAATATGAATATAAATCACATTGATTAAAGTAGTGCTCAAAGAAAGAACAGAACTAAAAACACAAAGAACAATGAGGTACATTTTCATCCAAGTAATACCAGCAGCAAAATTTAAAGATTGACTTCAGAAGTAAGCAATGAGTGATTTACAGTCACTAGCAGCAACTTAGATAGCATAACAAAGTAACCCAAACGTACAGGATTTTGCGAAGGGATGAAGTGAGTTAGATTGCAAAGCAAGTATTCTTTCATACAGATAATGTTGGTAAGTAGTGCGCACAGCTTCGGACAGATCAGGAGCTAAAACTCTCCTTTCCAATTGTTTCGTAATTCAATTTGACTGACAACAAAAGGCTGGCTACAATCTTGAGATATGGAGAAGGGAATGAAATAATTCCTAAGTTTAAAATAGTAATCACAGGATTTGGGGGAGTTCAAATAAAATTTTGAGAGAATTTTAAATATTTAAGTGACCAAAATTTATGTATGAGGTTGCCCATAAGGCTACATCCCCTCCAGCACAGGGAGGAGCTAGTAGACAAAAATGTGGCTAACCTCTAGGGATTAAGGTACCATCGTGTGGTAATTTTTAAAGCTAGTTCCCAATGAGTCACATAGTCTGAACTAGTATATGTGTACTGTATTGCTAGAAAAAAAATCAGCTTCCCACTTTAAAATAGAACTGGTTTTAGAAAATACACATTTATTTTGTAGTAAGATATAAAGTAACAATATACCCTTAGAGTGTTTTAAATGGTTTCCCACACTTTAGGAAGGAGATAAATAGTGGGCAAGGACACTTGTATTCAGAAAATTATGCTTGAGCAAAAGTGCCTCCAGAGTACCAGGCTCACCATCTAGAAATAAATCCTCAACCCAGTTAATGCCATAGTGGTCTCATCCATTCAGATCTGAGATTAGGCAATCTGAGTGCACTGTGGGGTGATTTATTGTTCTCTGTGCCATGATGGATGCTTTGGTAGTGAATGGCAGGGCAGCAACTTCTAGTGGAAATTAACCAGTATAGGTGCTTTCAATAAGGATTTCCCAATGTCAGCCAATACAGGTGCAGCAAAGGTGCAAAACCAGTGCTTTAGTTAAGAGTTTCCGTTTCAGAGTGTACCGCTGAGTAATAATCTTGGATGTCAACTATGCCCATCCAATCAACTGTCCTGTGTCCTAAAGCCACGTCCACACAATCAGTCCATCCGATGAGAATGGTCTGAAGGACCGTTGTCGTCGGTTAACCAATGTGATCTTGTCAGAAGGCGGACACGTAAACCACGTATGACGTCACTATAAAGGGGAAAGCCAAAGCCTTTAGCCCCACCCTTGAAGCTGCTTTTCCTGATTCCGTGCTAGCGCATGTTAGTGAAAGTTTGGTTAGAGCCCTTTCGCGCTTTTCAGTCTCAGTGCTTTGCATATTGTTTTTTCGGGTTCAGTTAGTGCTTGTGGGTTCGTATCTGTTTTTCAATGTTTCCAGTCAGGTCGTATCTGTTTTGCAGTGCGTTCCTGTCTGCTCGATTTCTGTTTTTCAGTTTGTTCTTTACAGGCCTTGTTGTACTTGGTTGCTTTCTGTTTTAAGTGTTCTGTCATCATACAAGTGATACAGAAGGTCTATATTAAGGTAAGTTGTATCCTTTCACATAGCAATCTATATATGTCTTAAATGTATGCTAATGTCTTGTATTTCTTGCATCCTTCCCTAATTACGATTATTGTAATATGCTCTGAATTTCCCCATTGTCCCTATGCATGTTGTAAGCTTTGAATGGTCTTTTTTTTGCCTACATGCATATTTCCCTTTACTAACCTCTGCAACATGCTATCCTAGGCCCAAACACACCTAGCCTAGTCTGTTTCCAATTTTTTTTTTGTCTGCTCCATTGTAGTTCTGCCCCCCCCCCCCCCTTAAAATGTGTCCTAATGTATATTTTCTCAGTCCTTTTTCCCTCCATTTTCCTTTATTGTTTTCCAAACAAACAAGGTGATATACATATAGAGGGTCATCCATCTGACCGTAAAGTCATTACAACATTCAGAAATAAAAACAGTAAAAGAAGAAAAAGTAAATACCCACATAATACAAAATCAAATCATTTAAACAAAGATAAAAGAGAAATGTTCCCCAAAACATATCTTGTCACCTCTCTCTTGGGCTACGGTTCATCCTCCGTACTTCTAATTACCTTTAATATCTGTGGGTACCTTCCCCTTGCTACATCAGGTCAGTAAGCCCCTCCTCCCTAGAGGGAGGGGCAGTTGGACCACCCCCTGTAAGATCACCCTTTGCATTATCATCCCAAACCCTCCCCCCTTCGAACAAACCACCCCGAGAAAAAAAAAAAAAGAAACACAAGCAAATAAAAGTCAGATATATATAGTAAAACCCCCCCCCCCAAAAAAAAAAAAAAGGGGGCCCCCCCTCCTCCGTCCGTCTCCTCTCCTCCGCCGAGCCGGATTCCTCTCCTATCAGAGAACTACTCATCTATCAAGACCCTTCCTTCTTCTGAATATTTGAACGTGTTCCATTCAGTCCACGTATCAAGGTACACCTTACGTTTCTGTCTGGAGGTCCATACAAGGTCCTCCATTCTGTTTGTATCCTCTACTCTATTAAGCCACATCTTTACCGTTGGAGGTTGTGTCTGTTTCCACATTCCTGGAATACAGGCACGGGCAGCATTTAGAAGGTGGCAAACCATAGATTTCCTATAACATTTTACAGAGAGCTCGGAGTCCTGTAGTAAATAATAAGACCATTCATCTGGTAATTTTTCTTTGCTAAATTTCTGTACAATTCCTTGAACCTTTGTCCAGAAGCTTAAAATCTTTGGGCATGACCAGAAAATATGTAACAACGTTCCCTTTTTCTTTCCACACCTCCAGCATCTATCCGAGATGTCTGGGTAGCATTTTTTTAATACTACCGGAGTACGATACCACTGAGTTAATATCTTGTAATTCATCTCCTGTGTCTTCACACAGACCGATGATTCAAATATATTCCGGAGTATTTTATTCTTTTGTTCTTCTGTAAAGGGTCTTCCCAGCTCCACCTCCCACCTATTAAAGAAAGGAATTTGGGAGTCCTCCATTGATACATTTAATAATTCATTAATTCTTGAGAGGGCGTGTCGAAGCACTCCACTCCCACTACAATATCCCTCAAATCGTGTTAGTTTACGCCCATATCTTATAGGAGGTTTCAAAGTGTTTAAGAAATGCCGTATTTGTATTGCCCTCCATGTATCCAATTGGTAGGGAATCCCACCCGATACCATCTCCTGCGTAGTGTACCAGGAATCTTCTTTAACAAAATAAGATGCCTGTACCAGGCCCTGATCTATTAATCCACTAAAAGGTCCCTTCATCAACCCTGGTATAAACAGGGGGTTCCCCAGAATTGGATAGAGTGGTGAATCTAAAGTGGACAAGGTCCCCTTCGCAAATAGCCCGTTTCGGCAATATACTCATTTTGACGATATTGACTCGCCCAAACCAAGAATGGAACCCCCTCTTCCAGCCATCCAGGAGGACCCGCGTTTCCACCAATAGTGGGACAAAATTAAGTTTGAAAACCTGTGTCAGGTCCGCCGGGATGGAAGTACCCAAATATTTAAGTGACCTGTCAGACCATTTAAATCTATGTTTAGACTTCAGGGTCCGCAGATCCTCTTCCGGGATCGCTACTCCCATTGCTTCTGACTTGTCATAATTTATCCTAAAATTTGATAGACTTCCATATAATTGCAATTCCTGTATCAATTTAGGGAGGGATTCCATCGGGTTCATCAAAGAATACATCATATCGTCTGCGTAAGCTGAGATCTTATATTCTGCATCTCCAAAAGACACTCCTTTAATATCTGGATTTAATCGAATCCTGTTTAATAGAGGTTCTACAGATAATGCAAACAAAAAAGGGGATAACGGGCATCCCTGTCTTGTCCCGTTAGACAATTTAAAGGATGGGGACAGTATTCCATTCACTCTAACCTGTGCCGTTGGATGAGTATAGTTACTTGTAATCCATTGTAGCATCTTATTGCCAAACCCCATGTGTCTCAAAACCATAAACATAAATTGCCAATCTATCCGATCAAAAGCTTTCTCGGCATCAGTACCGAGAAAGACACACGGGGTTTGGGAAGTTTCAGCCAGATGGATCAAGTTCAGAGTCTTAATCGTATTGTCCCTGGCTTCCCGCATCTGGACAAATCCCACCTGGTCTTTGTGTATAAGCCCGGGTATATATTGTTGTATACGTGTTGCTAAGATTTTTGCGAAAAGCTTCAGATCTTCATTAAGTAATGAAATGGGTCTGTAGCTCCCACATTGAGAGGGATCTTTACCTTCTTTTGGTATAACTGCTATTACCGCTTTCAGGGTTTCCGTATGAAAGGAACATGAATCACCCAGGCCATTAAACATTCTGACCATAAAGGGGCCTAGAACAGGAAAAAAAAGTCTATAGTAAGCGATGGTAAACCCGTCTGCTCCCGGTGATTTCCCTCCTTTCCCCTTTTTCACTGCCTCCTGCAGTTCCTCTAAGGTTATAGGTTTTTCCATTTCTTGACTCATCTCTACTGTTAGGGTCGGGATACCTGAGGTTTCTATATAATTACCCATTGCCTCATATTGTTGTTGGGGACTTGTTTGTAAGTTATATAAAGTACTATAAAAGTCACTGAATCTCTGTGCAATTTCTCTGGGTAACATATGTTCTTCGCCTCCTGACCCCTTGATCATGGGAATATAAGTCTTAGTATGTGGTTCCCTCAGTGAGTTCGCCAGTTGCTTCCCACATTTATTACCATATTCATAGTTCTGCCTTTTACCGTTTTGTATCGCCCTCCTTGCTCTATGTAAGAGCAGTTCAGTAATTTGTCTACGTGCCATCCCGAGCTCTCTCTCTACTTCTGGATTAGAACCCTGTTTATGCTTCCTTTCTAAGTTTGTAATCTTTGTCGTAAGGGTTGTTATATGCCGCTCCCTATCCCTTTTAACCCTGGCACCATGCTTCATCAGGACTCCCCTTATGACTGCCTTATGGGCCTCCCATACTACTCCCGAGTTACATTCTGGGGTGTCATTGGTCTCAAAGTACCATTTTAATTCCCTCTGAACATCTTCCAGTACCACCTCATCCTGTAACAATCTCTCATTTAGTCTCCAGCCCCCCGATCCAAAAGGCCTGGAGTCCCCTATTTTATATTTCAAAAGGATTGGGGCATGATCGGTCCAAGAAATTTCACCTATTCCAAATTCTGTAACTGCATGAAGCTGGCTGTGCGGCACAAAATAGTCAATACGTGAATATATTTTATGTGGGATAGAGTAAAAGGAGTAATCTCGCTCTCCCGGGTGCATCATTCTCCATATATCTATCAATGTTTCTTGTTGTAGCAACTGTCGGATTCGTTTCCGTGTGCCCCCTGCAACTGAAGAGGCACCGGTTGACGTATCCAAAGTGGGGTCCAAAGGGACATTTAAGTCCCCTCCCATAATCAACTGGCCTTCTTGAAAACCTGTTAGCTTGTCCAAGAAGTTCCGTAGGAACTGATCCTGTTGTACATTGGGGGCGTAAAAAGTAGCAAACGTAAATATCGCTCCTCTTATCGTCCCCTTTACCGCTAAATACTGCCCTTCTGTGTCTACCAAGGAGTCTCTTAGGGACCATGGCGTGTTAATAGATATAAGTATTGATACTCCCCCTTTCTTTGCCGCAGGATTCGTCGCATGATATACTGTCGGGAAGTGTCGGTTCTTAAGAAAGGGGAACCCCCTTTCCTAAAGTGTGTTTCTTGTATCAGAGCTATATTCCTCCCTCTTTTTTTTAAGTCCTGCAATAAAATACGTCTCTTTTCCGGAATATTTAATCCCTTAACGTTGATTGTAATCACTGAGAGGGCGTCCATTCCTGGGCGCACCTCCGGTCCCTATGAGGGACCCAAGTACCCGAACCCTGCAATAGGGGAGGAGGAGAGGAGAGAGAGAGAAGAGAGAGGAAAAAAAAAAAAAAACCCCACCCAACGAACCCCCCTCCCCAACCCTTAACCCCTACTCTAAACTGGAACCCTAAGAAAGAGAAGAGAGGAACTGGATTGTCCTCCTCCTCTTCGAGGGTATCCCAAAGCAAAAGCTTTGGTCACTCAGAAACCCAACCCCCTGAGTGATGGCCTAATCGGGGTTATTGACCCACGCCTCCCCCGGTGAGGGGTCTCCCGCCGCCTCCACCCGCTCCTTCTATCCACATGTATAAAGCATAAACTCGTTCTGGACTAAATTGCCTACCACAGGTCTCTTAACAGATATCCCCTGATTCATATCTTATCTTGGAACCACTTGGGCCCTCTTGGGGGCTCTTCCTTTCGAATGGTTATCCTATGGTTATCCCATGGTACCTGGCCGCCGCGCTACAGCACCCCCCCGCCCCTTCCCCCTACGACACCAACCCTTAAGGGGATGGGTCTAACCCCCCCAACCCAAACTCCCCCCTTGCCCTCCCCAACCTTCGCAATGCCCATGTGAGCCCCATTGACCCCAATGACCACTGCAGGAAACTGCAGTGGATGAAAAACACACACAAAAAAAAAAAAAAAAAAGAAAAAAAAAAAGTATATTTCAAGAAATCGCTCCCAGTGTCAGTGTAGGTTGAGCACTCTAGTGTGCACAATGTGTCGTTCCCTGCCCTACCTCCCCCCTATCCCCCTAGAGGCTGGGAACTCCCATAGATGATGGGTGAACCCATACATACCCCCCTCCCTAACCCCCCTCCCCCAAATCTGCAATATCAAACCCCCCCTCTCCCCCCATATACACTGTGAGAGAAAAACAATAAGCAGGCTGCTGCCTGTAAATCTAATAGTGAGTCCTCTTAGTCCCTCCTTCCCCAGCAAACCTACCCTACCCTTCCCTGCCCTTCCCTCCCCTGCCATCCCACCCCCCCCCCCCCCGTAGCACTGCCCTAGGCGCCAGATAGGTCCCCCTATTTAGACCTTGTTGCCCGGTTCCCTGCGACCCCTGCATAGGGGGCGCAGGGAAAGGGCAACACCGGTATCCAAAACAACACCATATATATAGCGTACTAAGATATCCTAAGGTCCCCAGTATAATCCGAGATACTATAAAATAAAAATGTTTAGGAGCAAAAAATAAAATAAAAAATAAAATATCCATTGCTCCAATTCAGACCGGGCTCCATTTAACCCTTTAAACACAAACAAAAAACGGAGAAGAAAAGAAAAAAACAAGTCAGACATTCTTAAGGTCTATAGATCTCGGATTTAACTGTAACCAGTTCGGGACTGGAAACGGTTCTGTTTCCAAAAATAAAAACAAGTCAGGGAGGTCCGCTCTAGAGCGGAGCCAAAATGAAAGTGAGGCTTTCTTAATAAGGACGGAGATGGGGAACCTCCATCTATATGTCCCTCCCCATGCCCTTACACGATCTAATATTGGGCGAAGTAGGGCTCTACGTTGAAGGGTAGCCCCAGATAAGTCCGGTAAAATCTTAAGCTGTGTCCCCTCGAATTCTATTGAGCCGGCCTGCCATGCTTTCCGTAAAATTGCCTCCCTATGTGAAAAATAATGTAATCGACATATCACATCCCGAGGACGACCCTAGTCTTTCAATTTTGGGCCCAAGGCTCTATGAATTCTGTCCATCTCAAAATTTGGTGAACTAGTGAGCCACGGCCTGAAGATCTTCATGTCCTTCCATTTCCGGGACCCCGCGTATACGTATATTATTACGGTGTTCCCTGTCCTGGAGATCTTCTATCTGTAGCTGCAGGGACACCGCGACATCTATCTGGTTGTGGTTCTCATTCTCGATCGCCTCAACACGTTGCTCTAGGGTCTTTAACCCAGCCTCCCCCTCCCCCACGCGGACCTCCAGGCCCTGTAGTTCAGTTCTAACAGTCTCCAGGTCCCTGGAGTGTGCTTCCTCCACTTTTGAAATTAGTTCAGTTATGTCAGCCCTTGTAGGGAGTGCTTGAATTAGGGCTTTCAGAGTTTCCATTTCATTTTTGAAGTCTTCCCGGATAGGGGGGGGGGGTGGCGGATCCTGCCAACATATTATAGATACGTGAACTCTGTGGTGTGGTCTGCAGGGTCTCTACATCTGCTCTCACTGCCATAGGGGGTTGAGATACTATCTCCAAGGAGTCGCTAGTGTCACCCCCTTCTGTCTCCAACTCAGCCCCCAGTGACCCGCTCTTGCGACCAGTGGGTCGTACCGTGCCTTGTGGGATAGAGAAGTACCGGGAGATCTCCAATTGCTCAGTAAGTCTGGGTACAGGTGTCTTTAATGTCTGTGATGCTTGTATTCCTGCTGCCTTACGTGAGGTGCGACTCTCCCGCTGTCTCAGGCCGCGTACACACGAGGGGATATGTCCGCTGAAAACGGTCCGATGGACCGTTTCAGCAGACATCTCCGCTCGTGTGTATGGGCTAGCGGACAGATTTCTCCACCCGACAGATTTCAAAGCAAGCTTTGAAATCTATCCGGTGGGAATCTGTCCGCCCGACATGTCTGCTGGTTAGTACACTTACCAGCAGACATGTCGGCTCCCACCGCCGCCGCGCCGCTGCCGAATGGATTCGGCGCATGCGCGGAAGTGTTTTACTTCCTGGTGCGGTGACGTAGCGGTGACGCGGCGGCGTCAACGTCACCGCCGCGTCATCGCCACGTCACCGCGCCGTCCGGCGGCGGGGAATTTGATCCGATGGTGTGTACACGCCATCGGATCAAACTCCCGATCGGACATATCCGATGGAAATGGTCCGCGGACCGTTTTCATCGGATATATCCGATCGTGTGTATGGGGCCTCAGAGATCGCATCCCTCACATACCCTGTATGCCACTGTGTGCCTGGTTCAGTTTAAACAGTTCAGACAGTCAGGTCCCAATCCCCTTTGGGTTTGAGATAGTCCAATGAGTCTAACAATATCCACAGAGAGTCCACAGAGAGTCCTATATCCTATATCTCTATCCACTCCCAGAAAATAGTTATAATCACATTCACTGACCCCCTTTAAATGTCTTTTTTCCTATTATCTTACGACTGAACGACAAAAAAAAAAAAAAAAAAACGTCAGAAAAAAATAAAGAGGCTGATAACAGCTGTCAATGTTCCTCTCTAGCCTCCTCTTATAACAGTCACCCCCTCCCTTCCACTATCCAGCAGAGTACCTTTAGGTGTTATCTTCTGGTGGTTGGCTTCTGATTCCTAGGTTGCCTTTCAGGAATCCTCCGGGAGGGGGGAGAACGAGGAGCAAGGAGTGAGGAGTGGAGAGGAGACAATAGGAATAGATAACACGCCACCAGACCTGTCAGCAGCAATTCTCAGCTCCTGTTCCAGCCGCAGCCGCCGCCCGCAGTATCGTGTCCCTGGGTCTCTGGGTCTCTGCGTCTCTGCGGCAGCTGTTCCGGGTCACGGGTCACGGCTTCCAGCCCCACATCCGTCCAAAGTATCAGAGCGGCATTCCAGCGTTCCAGCAGGAGGTATGTTTCTCCCTAGAGCCCCAGGATAGAAGACCAGGGGGAGCCGTGGATGCCGTGGATGTCGGCAGAAAATCAACAGGTGATCCGGTGATCAGAGCGAGCATCATGTTAGGATAGCGGAGTGGAGGTGGAGGTGGCGGCGCCAGCACTGCCAGTTCACTTCCTCACCACGCCATGCGTGGTCCACGCCCCCAAACCCAGTGTTCTCACCCTTTCTCATTTTCTTCCAGTCTCCTAGCGAGGGTTTAAATTGGATGTCGGCAGAGGCAGCCCAGAGCGAGCATCAGTTAGCTCATTCCTTCACTTCCTCTGCGTGGTCAAAACCCACCCCACAATATTTCTCAGTCCTTAGAGTGCCCCCAAATATATGTTTATTGGCCCATCAGAGGGGTGAGTAGTCTGATAAGTGGGCCTTTTTTTGTTCTGTCATGAAATTCTCACTCCACTAATAAATGATAGACTGATGTTGGACAAGGATGTCTTTTGTGTTGTGATTGCAATGTTTATGTGCCAAAGTACTATGGGCCAGATTCAGGTAGAGTTGCGCTGGAGTATTTCGATATGCGCCGCGTAACTGTGAATATGCGCCGTCGTTTCTATGTGGCCGTACCCACTAAACTAGATGCGACAGAAAACGGGCCATTTCCGATCGGCTTAACTTTCCGACGCCAGAGTCTCGTCAGCGCATAATTTCGCTTGGCGCATCAGTCGCGCCTATTGATTTCCCCTGCAAATGAGGGAGATTTCCTGATTCGCGAACGGATTAGCACCATACGCTGACTACATGCGCCACGCGTATCTCGTCCGTCCGGCGCAAAGTTATTTCTACAAATAGCTGCTTTATCTTTACTCCAGACGGCCACAGGTCAGCAGGAGAGCAGCTACAGCAGCGTTACCGACGATAAGAGCTAGCTGAGCACCCCCACTTGCAGGACAATACCTCTGTCCATGCTTGTCTGTCAACTTTTACAGCCATTGAGGAAGACATCATAGGTCTCCATAGCCGAGATGACGGCTGACAGCTACTGGCCTTTAGAGTTCAGCTTTCTCCTGTGTGTTTGCGGGGAACGGGAGCAGCCATCTCAGAACAAAAGTAACTTCACTGCGGGGAGGGGGAACAGGATATACTTTAGTGCCGGAATGGCGCATCTACGGGCGCATTTAAACGCCCAACGGAACGCATTGCGCTGACGTTTCCCGTGAAGTTGTGCCGACGGAAGTTGTGAGCATGCGCACAAGGGGGCGAGTGAAGCCTCACTTACTGCGCATGCTCCGTGGATGATGCGCTGAACGTAAGCCTCTGCGCTGGGCTCCGCCCATCATTTACATATGATCACACCCACTTCCACTTGCGTCGGGTTGCGCCAGCGCATTATCGTTACTCTGGCGCAAGTTTACGCGCAAGTGCTATGTGAATAACAGTACTTGCGCCGAAAGTGTCGGCGGAGTAACGTAAATGAGAAACGTTACTCCAAAGTAAAGAAGCGCCCATCTACCTGAATCTGGCCCTATTTTTTTTTTGTTTGACTCCACAGTTTCCTTGCACACCACAGGAATGGCAGACTGTGGCTTCCCAATTGGCCCAGCGGCAGGACTTCTCTAACTGCGGCGGGGCAATAGATTTGTCCCGTTCGTCCCGTTTGGGGTCATACTATTTCAACTACAAAGGTTTTCATAGTATTGTGTTGATGGTGGTGGTGTCGTCACAGTACGAGTTTTTGTATGTGGACGTGGGGAAGAACGGGCAGATGACCAATGGCGGAGTCTTTGCGCAGATGGAGTTTGCCCAACGTCTCCCGACTGGTGGCCTGGCCCTGCCAGGGGATGAAGACAATGTGGGCAATGTGTTTTTTGTCACAGATGAAGTTTCGAGCTTGGACTACATCTCATGAGGCCGTTTTCCCAGAGGACTCTCGTCCCGGAGAGGAGTGTTTTTAATTTCCGGCTGGCCAGAGCCCAGAGGGTTGTCGAGAATGCCTTTGGGATAAGGGCCAGACAATTCCGCCTGTTGCAGATAGCCATCCACATGGCGGACTATAAACTGAAAACTGTAATTTTACCTGCTGCATTTTTCCTAATTTTAGGCGCAGACATTCAGAGACATACCTTTCAAACATTGGGCCTGAGGCCAGACAATCATCTGATAACCTGCCTGGCCTAGACACTGGCCGTACTGGCTTTGCCCCCCGAACTGCTCAAGAGTCCCGTGATATATACGTGGAGTACTTCACTGGTAGGGGGGCCATTGCTATGCCAGACCAGAGGCGCATGTCCCAGCTGGAGGAAGAGTGTCTGCAGGTCATTAGGGAGGCAGCTTCCATCATGAGGGCCCCCTTAACCCTGTTGAGGACTACAGCACCTACCTTGCTGACCAGCTGCAAAAAATGGAGGAGCTATAACAGGCCCTGGCAGAGGATATTTTAGCCCAAGAATATGATGTGATTTAGTGTCAAATATCGCAATGTAAAAATTCTGTGAGATATAACAAATCCATCCTATTATAACAATAATGTTAGGGCAACAAATGATCAATTGATCACTTATATGCAGACCTGGATCCCAGAGAAAACTTCCAACATGATAAGCAATAAAATCAAAAACATCAGGAATGCTTACAAGAAGCGTTTTATACAGGTCCGTGCTTCTTGGAGGTCAGGAGCAGCAGCAGATGAAGTACAGGAGCCCAAGCTGTGGTACTATAAACATCTAATTTTTATGGACGATCAGATCGAGGCCAGAGAATCAAACTTTACAGTCTTCCTTCCACCCTTCCCTCCACTGTTCCTTCCACTGTTCCCCCCCACCCCTGCAGAGGGTGCCGCAGAGCTGGCTGAGATTTAGGAGCCAGATCTGAACATCTTCTGTCAGGTATAGTAGTTTACAGCATATTTCTTGGCCTCAAATTATTGATGGTTTAACAAGATGTTTTTTGAACCAAATTGAAAGCTTGAAAACCCAAACAAAAGTAGTGTGCAGAAAATATAGTGACAGGGATGCCAACTGCAGGGGTCAGAATGAAAGTCTGTTCAATTTACCAAAAAAATCTAAAAAAATAAAGGCAGTCCCTTTTTTAGACACGGGAAGAGATCAGCCAAGAGGAGGAAGGGATGAGTGGCAGTCAGCAGGTGCACAGGTCCAGTGGCATCACGGAATCACAGGTGCCTCCTCTCCAGATGCGCCCACCAAAAGAAACAAGGTGCATGACCCAGCTGGAGGAGGAGTCACTGCGGGTCATTAAGGAGGCAGCAGAAATCACAAGCTATGTCTCATACATTTCACACGAGCTGCAAGAAATGGAGCAGCAACAACGGGGCCTGGCCCAGGATCTGATAGCATCTGTAATACAGAGGGTAAGAAGGGGCCTGCTGACTGAGACCACACAATTCAGTGACCCGGCCCAGTCTCCTCCTCCTGCTGCCACATTTTCAACACCTGCAAGGTGGAGGAAGCCGTGGAAGGAAAGCTGCAAGGAAGACCAGAAAGTGACTCCCTGGCTTCAAGCTCATTTGGCAAAAAACAGAGGTTGTTGTAGTACCACAACTTGGGGTCATGTATTACATCTGCTGCTGCTGCTTCTGATTTCTGGTATTTGGGGAGCACATTGTGATATTGTTGTTGATCATGCTGGAATGTGCCTTTCGTGTCCAAAGTCTGCATATATTTGGCTGATAGGGCAATCATGTTGCTTTTTTTTTTTTAACCAGAATAAATGGAGATTTAATTTAAGTTAAATATTTGTCAATTGTGTTTTTTTTTTTGTGAATACCCCTTAAACATTTCCGAAATGCAATGTGTAATTAACAAAGCACACAACCTCTTTGGGGGGGGGGGGGGGAAAAAAGTTAATGGGATAGCTTGAGGGGAAAAAAAAGAAATTTCTCCAAAAAAATAAAAAAAATATGTGGAGTACAACATTTTTTTTGGAGATCTGGCTTTCAAAAAAACCCCCAAAAAACATGAGATCACAAGCAAAAAATAAAATAAGTCAGTATGGGAGAACTCTGTCTAAATAGCAACAGCAAAACAATGTGTGTTTATTCTAGCAATAGAACAAAGAAAAAAAGGCGCTCCAATAAACGAGGCACTAATTTTAGAAATGTAGAATATGCCATCTCCAAAACTAACGCTAGTTTTACAAGAACGAGCGCTCCCGTCCCCTAATTTAGTCTGAGCATGCATGGATTTTTAAAAAGATTAAAGCAAGTTGGCTTTTTTTTAACCGATGGTTAAATAACCTATGGGGCCCACACACGATCGGTTTTGATCAATGAAAACAGTCCATCAGACCGTTGTCCTCTGGTTAACCTATCGTGTGTATGAGGCCTAAGTGTTTGTCACAAATTGGTGAGAAGGGCAAGGGTCTGGCACCGTATTTCTCACAGTTCCTACAAAGGACTGGTCAACACTACGCTGTCACTGATACGCAACAATGACACTCTCAGCTTTCGGCTTCACGGCTGGGCACCCACTGCGCATGCACGAGCGGCGCTGCGCCATCCGATTGGACAAGCAATCGCCTGGGACCTGTTACATGTCCCAGGCGATCGCCTACAGGGAGTGGCTGCCAAAAGACGATATGACTATTCGCCTTAGCAGCCCCTTGGCGGAAGGAGGAAGTGGGACAGGAACAGGACTGGTGCAAGGATTTTCGACACTCTAGGCAAAACCTAATTTTGCCGCCCCCCTTGGCTCCATCTCTAACCCCACACCCTTTGCCCTGCCCATGTATACCCCACCTTTCTAATGAAGCGCCCCATCAAATGTAGCCTCACCAGCGCCCATCAATGGAACCTACCAGTGCCCATCAATGAATGTTTGCTTGCTTCCATTCATTCTGGAGTCTGGACACAGACACAGTCCTCCGCCAGGCGCTGTGCCTCTGACACTATCTGTGAATGGAGCAGTGGCTGCCTGCTAATGCTGAGACTTGCTTTCTGCAAATAGAAGAGAGTAGAAACACCAGTGGCTGGGTGCCCTAGGATCTCTAGTTTGCCTAGTGGTAGCACCGGCCCTGTTCTCACCTGTACCCATTAAATACAGCCTCACCCAATGCCCATCAATGCTGCTTCACCAGTGCCAATCCATGCAGCCTCACCTGTGCACATCAAATACAGTCTCACATGTGCCCATTAAATACAGCCTCACCCAACGCCCATCAATGCCGCTTCACCAGTGCCAATCAATGCAGCCTCACATGTGCACATCAAATACAGCCTCACGTGTGCCCATTAATGCCGCTTCACCAGTGCCAATCAATGCAGCCTCATATGTGCCCATCAAATGCTATCTCACCTGTGCCCATTATATGCATCCTCACCCAGCGCCCATCAATACCGCTTTACCAGTGCCAATCCATGCAGCCTCACATGTGCCAATCAAATACAGCCTCACCTGTGCCAATCAAATACAGCCTCACCTGTGCCAATCAAATACAGCCTCACCAGTGCCCATCAATGCTGCTTCACCAGTGCCCATCAATGCTGCTTCACCAGTGCCCATCAATGCCGCTTCACCAATGCCAATCAATGCAGCCTCATATGTGCCCATCAAATGCCATGTCTTACCTGTGCCCATTAAATACAGCCTCACCCAGCGCCCATTAATGCTGCTTTACCAGTGCCAATCTATGCAGCCTCACCTGTGACCATAAAATGCCTTCTCACCTGTGCCCATCAAATGCCATCTGACCTGTGCCCATCAAATGCCATCTGACCTGTGCCCGTCAAATACAGCCTCACCAGTGCCCATCAATGCTGCTTCACCAATGCCAATCAATGCAGCCTCATATGTGCCCATTAAATGCCATCTTACCGGTGCCCATTAAATACAGCCTCACCCAGCGCCCATCAATGTTGCTACATCAGTGCCAATCAATGCAAATCAATCTCTGGGGGGGAGATATTTTAATATGCACATATATTTAAAAAAATTACATTGTCATCACATACACAATGTACTGTACACAGTTTTACCAACTCATCACACCAACTTGAACGGTGAACCCTGTAGTGGCTGCCTGCTACTTGCTCACATCACCTCTGATGTGTACCTGCCTGCTGCCTCTGTGTCAGTAGCACGGTGCCTCTTCCACCTGTCCCCCAAAGCCTGGACTAATACCATGATGCATCGCACAGCATCCTCCATGTTTGCTCCAAACTGACACGGCCAGGAGAGGGGGGGGGAGAGGCGCTGTCCTGCTGTACACATGTCTCACACAGTCAGTGTGGACAGAGAGCAGAGAAGGGAGGGGCTGCTGCTGCCTCGGCTCGTTCTGAAAAGTTCATCTCAGTGCGGAGCATACAGGGGGATGCTGGACACAGTGACACACAGAGGACATGACAGTACTGTATTGTACAACAGCAGAGAGCGCCCTGGGAGGAGGAGGGAAGAGGGGGTTGCAGCCGGGACCTATCCATGCTGATTGTGACACTGATGTCGGAGAACTCGAGCCGCGCTGTGGGGGGGGGGTCCGTCTGCCTAGCGGCGCTGCTTGACATGTCGGGGCGCTGGTGGATTGTGTGGAACTTGAAGCTCTGTGGAGGTCAGTGCAGGAGTAATACAACTAGCGGCCGGGCGCCCTCTGTGGCAGTGCGCCCTAGGCGGTCGCCTAGTCCACCTAGTGGTAGGGCTGGCCCTGGACAGGAAGTCCCACTCCTCATGAAGCCCCCACTCCCCCCAAAAAAAATTACATACCAAATGTGGCATGTAAGGGGGCGAGGCGTGGATTAAGCGGAAGTTCCACTTTTGGGTGGAACTCAGCTTTAAGGAGTTTAGACAATGCTCCCAAATAGGGTTGTTTAAGGGGAATGTATAAGGTTCTAAACAGGTATAGGATTTGGGGTAGTACAAAGCATTTTAAAGGCAGGCAATCTGCCCACCCACAATAATTCAACCCAGGCAAGACGACAATTCAGCAAAGAATGGTTCCAATTTAGCAATAAATGGTTTACCAGGGCACCTTGAGTGGTGCTTTAAGTGGTATGGGGTATAGTGAGCATATCTCATCCAGAGTGGCCTGTCTCAGTGTTTTATTCCGATTCAGCATCAATTAAGTTTATGTTTAATCAGCAGCTGTTTTCCTCACAGAGGAGCATCAGGTCCCTGAGGGCCCTAAATTCATCCATCGTGAAATGTTTCATTTGCTCAGTCAAAAAAAGTAATTTAACCACTTAAGACCCGGACCATTATGCAGGTTAAGGACCTTGCCCCTTTTTGCGATTCAGCACTGCGTCGCTTTAACTGACAATTGCGATGTCGTGCGATGTGATTCCCAAACAAAATTGACGTTCTTTTTTCCCACAAATAGAGCTTTCTTTTGGTGGTATTTGATCACCTCTGCGGTTTTTATTTTGACAATTTTGACACATTTTTGGCACCATTGTCATTTTCACAGCAAAAAGTGCTATAAAAATGCACGGTTACTGTGAAAATGACAATTGCAGTTTAGAAGTTAACCACTAGTTGGCACTGTAGGGGTTAAGTGTGACCTCATATGTGTTTCTAACTGTAGGGGGCGGGGCTGGACGTGTGACGTCAGTGACCGTCTTTCCCTATATCAGGAAAGAGACGATTACTAACACTGCCACAATGAAGAACTGGGAAAGTGTTTTTACACACATCTCTCCCCGTTCTTCAGCTCCAGTGACCGATCGTGGGACACCGCCGGCGATTGGGTCTGCGGGTCCAGCAGGCGCAGTCATGGAGCTTCGGACAGGGGTCGCGAGCGCGCCGGCAGCAGCGCGCTCGCCACCCCACGGCTGGGCTTAAAAATACACATACAGGTACGTGATTGTGCACAGCCGTGCCATTCTGCCGACGTATATCGGCGTGAAAGGGTCATTAAGTGGTTAAAACTACATGTGTTCTCCCCCAGTTCATTACCAGGTACTTTGGGTCTGGTATGAATATTAAGGAAAACCCCTAACCAAAAAAAATACGTGGGGTCCCCCAAATTCCATTACCAGGCCCTGCAGGTCTGGTATGGATATTAAGGGGAACCCTGCGCCAAATAAAAAAAATGTGTGGGGTTCCCCCAAAAATCTATACCAGACCCTTATCTGAGCACCCAACCTGGCAGGCCGCAGGAAAAGAGGGGGGACGAAAGAGCGGCCCCCCTCCTGAACCGTACCATGCCACATGCCCTCAACATGTGGATGTCCCCATCAAGACAAGGGCCTCATCCCCACAATCCTTGCCCGGTGGTTATGGGGGTCTGAAGGCGGAGCTTAGCGGAATCTGGACACCCACTTTAACAATAGGAACCCCCAAATGCTGCCCCCCCATGTGAATTGGTAATGGGGTACATTGTACCCCTACCATTTCACCCAAAAAAGTGACAAAAGGGTAAAAAAAACACACACACAGCTTGGGACAAGTCCTTTAATAAAAAAAAATTCCAGAGCTGTAATCCTTCTACGACCCGGACCCACCTCCACAAACTACACAGCCTCCATAGAATGACACGTGACCCGTCTGACAGCTCTTAAATAACCAAGGGTGGGGCAACCCGTTACGTGGATGGGTGACCCCGCCCCCCTCTGACGCAACAGGGTTTCCAGCGGTTTCACTGTGATGTTACGGGTGACCCCCGCCCCCCTCGGGGGTTTCCTGCGATTTTAATACTGTACCAACCCCCTCTTTAGCTTCTACCAATCTCACTTATAAGCCTACCCTTATTTCCTTCTCTCTTTTATATGAAGAAGATCTATATGACTTTTGGCGCTGTATACATGGCAACAAAAGAGACTATACTTGTCACTCCTCTATGCATAAAGTATATTCTAGAATAGATTTTTTTTCTAGTTGATAAATTGACATTGCAAAAAGTCACCTCTGCTAAAATAGGAGACATAATGTGGTCTCATCAGGCACATACAGTTGTGCTCATAAGTTTACATACCCTGGCAGAATTTATGATTTCTTGGCCATTTTTCACAGAATATGAATAACAAAATCTTTTCTTTCACTCATGGTTAGTGTTTGGCTGAATCCATGTCGTGTAACTGTTTCAAGATGCACAATAAGGAGGAACTTGAAGAAAGATGGGCTGCATGGTCAATTCACTAGAAATAATCCATTACTACGCAAATACCACAAAGTATCCCACTTACAATATGCTTAACAACACAGAGACAAGCCTCAAACCTTCTGGCACAAAGACATTTGGAGTGATGAGACCAAAATGAAGCTTTTTGGCCACAACCAAAACACTACATTTGGAGAGGAGTCAACAAGTACACCATTCCTACTGTGAAACACGCTGATGTTTTGGGGATGTGTGAGCCACAAAGACACAGGAAATTTGATCAAAATCGATGGCAAGATGAATGCAGTATGTTATCAAAAAATACTGAAGAAACATTTGCATTCATCAGCCAGGAAGCTTCACATGGGAGGTACTTGGAGTTGCCATCTCAGTCTCCTGACCTCAATATCATTAAGCCACTCTGGGGAGATCTCAAATGTGAAGTTCATGCAAGACAGCCCAAGAATGTACAGGAACTGGCGGCTTTTTGCCAAGAGGAATGGGCAGCTTTACCATCTGAGAAGATAAAGAGCTTCATCCACAAATATCACAAAAGACTTCAAAGCAGTCATTAATGTTAAAGGGGACAAAACACAGTATTAAGAACTGGGGTATGTAAACTTTTGATCATGGTGATTTGGGTAGTTTCCATTATCATTATGATTTAACCACTTCAGCCCTGATATGATTTACCCCCTTCCTGACCAGAGAACTTTTTGTGATACGGCACTGGGTCATTTTAACTGACAATTGCATGGTGGTGTGACATTGCACCCAAACAAAATTAGCAACCTTCTTTTCCCACAAATAGTGCTTTCTTTTGGTGGTATTTGATCACATGACAACATGACAGAGATCACTGCTCCCGATGACAGGGTCAGTAGATCCCTGTCATGTTACTAGGCAGAACAGGCAAATTGTGCAGCTCTGTGTCACGATCGCGGGCCCCCGCCCACTAAACCGTGATTTAAAGGGGACGTACAGGTAAACCTATTTGCCCAGCCGTGCCATTGTGGCAACGTAAATCATCGTGTGCTGGTCGACAAGGGGTTAAAAAGAGTAAACATAGTTGATTGATAATAAATGGCTTCAGCCAATCATTAACCAGAGTGAAAGAAACACTTTTTTTGCGTTATCATTCATATTCTCTGCAAAATGGCCAAGAAATCATAAATTCTGCCATGGTACGTAAACTTATGAGCACAACTGTATATTTATAGATCTAGTACTTACTCATACATCCTGTTCAACCTTACCCTGGAGGCTCAATTCTTTAATCCTTATCAATCCTACCCAAAGACAACAGATTGACATGAAATACCAAGTAGTACCACATCTCACTATTTCTCTAAGGCTGCTTTCACACTGAGGTGCTTTGCAGGCGCTATTGCGCTAAAAATAGCGCCTGCAATACACCCTAAAAGAGCCGCTCCTTTCTATCCAGTGTGAAAGCCTGAGGGGTTTCACACTGGAGCGTTGCACTGATGGGACGCTAGGAAAAGTCCTGCCAGCTGCATCTTTGAGGCGCGGTAGGAGTGGTAAAAATACCGCTCCTACAGCGCCCCTGCCCATTGAAAACAATGGGGTCGCTTCTCCAACCCGCCCACAAAAAGCTGCAAAGCGGCGTTTTGCAGGAGTTTTTAACGCTTTTATCGGCCGCTAGCAGGGGTTAAAACTGCAACGCTAAGGGCCGAAAATCGTGACAAACACAACGGTAAAACGCTTTACCGCCAGTGCACCCAGCACATCAGTGTGAAAAAAGCCTAAATAATATAGCTGAGAAGGGATCTTGCCGCTCCTAATTCTTAGAATCTATTATAGTTACATCTCTAAACCAGGTAAATCTACAGACTCCCCAGCTAATTTGCATTGCATCTCTCTCTTAAACACTGACACCAAACTATATGCCAAGCTAATAGCCAACCTTCTTGCCAAATTGACCCCTATCCTAGTACATCCAGATCAAGTTGGTTTATCAATACAATGGGCAGAACACTACAAAATATCTTCCCTACTAATCTCACTCGATGCTGAAAGAGCATTAGACCAAGTGCATTGGCTCTATATGGCTGGTGGAAATTTCTCGGCGACCTGAGCCCACCCTATTTTGAAGACTATTAGAGCCTCTGGCTCTAATCAGGTGCTTAAAAAAAACTGCTGTCCTGAAAGGGGCCAGATGCATGAATTGGGGGTGGCCACCACGACTGTGGATATATATTCATGCTATGCATGAATATATCCATTGCATATAGGGGGTGGTGTGGACAGAGGGGGCAGTGCCCGGGCACCCCTAATGGATGGGCCACTACTGATATAAATGCTGTTTTGTCCAAGTTTGGCTTTTCCAGACAGATCCTATCAGCTATCCATTCTCTCTACACACAACCTAGTGCTAGGGTATGGACCTCAGGATTTTTGTCTTCCTCCTTTCCTATAACACCTGACAGGGGTGTCCAATCTCCCCAAAATGTGTTTTGATAATTATGGAGCCTCTTGCGAAACATATCAGAGCACATCCTTCAATATTTGGCTTAACCATAAACACAAGATGGGTTTATATGCCAATCTGGAACCAATCTGGAACAATCTCTACCGCCACTATACAACTTGCTTAATCATTTTGGACTAATCTCTTTGTACAAACGTAATCATTTCAAATCTCATATGTTATCCATTGGCCTAGATGCTCCCACTAAGAGAAGCAGGCAAAACCCCACAAAAGTCATCCATCTGCTATAGCAAGGCCTGGGTACTGAATCTAGAAGTCTCTTTTGGTCCCAACAGGGAACTTTTGAGAATCTATGAATTTGTGCTGAGACCTTCAACACTGGTTAAAAGGTGAATCTCTGAATCTCTGGGGAGGTGGGGTTACTGTATATAGAGGAGGACTTCCTGTCTTTAATTGCCTGTTTCCATTCACCTGTTGGTGGCACATAACACAGGTGGTGATGTACAAAAAAGATTTTGGGCAAAAACTGCCTACTACAAATCATGTTAGTGGTGGAGTTTATGCTGCTGTATGTAAATAGTGAGACATGCAGTTTATGTGATGCCAGAATATGGTGCCACTGATGCTGTCCCAAAGCACCATAAGGTTCTATAATTACATCTGCAGTGTAAGGCAGCCCTCAAAATGTCCACTCGCCTACTAGCATTTGGCAAATGGATTTAAGCTGGGGGCGAGTGATGACAGGGCTGCATGACCAATCTCTCTCCAATCTGTGCCTACACTTAGAGTCCCGATGAGATTGACGGTCGAAGAGGAAAGGTGCATGCTCGGGAAAAGTAGTCTGGTGACCCGCGCACAGGCAGAGCAGTACACAGGTGCTCTCCTTACAATTCTCAGTAAGCCATGGGACCTCATCTCCTCCCTGCCAGCCTGAATAAAAGGGGGAAGTGGGGACATGCAAGTGTGGAGCCACACACACAGGTTCCTGATGATGAGATGAGATAGATAGATAGAGAGAGAGAGAGAGAGAGAGAGAGAGAGAGAGAGTTGCAGAGGAGACAGCAAGAGAATGGGGAAAAGAGTGCCCTGTCCCTCTGGTCTGCCCCCTGTGCCCTGTCCCTCTGCCTTGCCCCCTGTGCCCTGTCCCTCTGGTCTGCCCCCAGTGCCCTGTCCTATCTTGTTAAAGTTTGTTGTTGGTAATATTTAATTGTGTAACTTGATTCTGCATAAAACATTTAACAGTGTCATTCCATGAGATAATCTACGAGGGCGTGTTTACAGGTGCAATTAGGCGCAGGGCAGTGTATGAATTAGGTGGGGCAACTGGTGGCGAGTAACTCTTGAGGCCTGGCTAGTAGCTCAGGACTTGAAATTTTGAGCCCTGGTGTAAGGTATTCGCCAAGCATGCTATTCAAAGGAATAAGACATTTAAATTGCTTTTTGAGACACTCTAAAATGGGGTATTTCCGCTGCAAAGATATAAACGTGTTCAGCTTTTTATTATTTGACAGACATGCTACTTGCATTGTGCATTTACAAAAAAAAATATTTTTGTCAAAAAAAATAGTCAAATTTTTGGTTATAATTTCATCTTTCACTGCACACCCAATCTACGATAATCTGGGATACAATTTGATGTTCTTAATATGTGGATAAACTCTGGCCCATATCTGTTCCTCATTAATGTCTTCTGCATAGCGGGGCAATTATTGGAAACAAAAAAAAAACAGCCTTCAGTTCTTTAATCCTTTTTTAGTTTGTTCATTGAGGGTGTAAATTGACTGTGCACCTGTTTATAACTATCACTCTTGTTTTTAATCAGTGTTCTAAAGATATGCATTTCTCATTGAAATAGTGCATCGAGTAGAGAATAAGACAGGCTTTAACTGAATTGTGTTTTCATCACCTTGTAAGAAATAGGGTGATTAACTCCAAAAAAAAGAGAGAGGGTTTTCATTAGACTTTCAGTTATATATTGCACAGTTATAGCAAATGAATAAGGGTATCCCTGCTTGAAGATTAAGAGTGCTCAATCTCATCCTCTACATAAAGAAAAAAGGGAAACTTTATATTCATGTATTCATAAAATCCCCTAGAAGCTAGAGGGTTTTTGAGAACTAAACATTTCTATTTTCATCTTCAAGTGTTTTATTTGTTGCCTTATTTGTTTCTTACTTTCTATTACTTTAAAAGATGAGAAAAGGAAAAGGTCTATTAACATTACAAAATGTATAGGCAGTAGACAGCTAACTATGAATCTTATCTGGATAGCTGAACCTTATGAGAGTTGTTTTCAGCAGCTGCTATTTCCTAGGGTTGTTCATTTCCGTTTTCTTTTCTTGAATGGATAATTTTGTATTTGAAGAGTCAACAATTAGCACAAGCTGTTTTCTTACAGCATGCCAAGTAGTTATCTTTGAAAGCGTGCACTAAGCTAAATTCAATTGATAAATTGAACATATAGAGCCGTGCTTACCAAACTGAATATCGAGGATCACTAGAAGCTTATTTTTTTGCCAGATGTCAAAGCTTTCAGGGCTGTGATCAAAGATGCAGCAATATACACTGCTCATCGAGGACCTTCCAATTTTCCGATAGGCAGTGCTAAGGAGTTAGTCTGTGCAGAACAATGCCTGTTCTAAATATTGAAAATGGAATGTTCTATCTAATATACAGCACTAAGTTCAAAAACACCACCTTAATAAATAAATATATATTTACGGTAATTATAAACAAATATATATTATATTTAGGTCTGTTTTTTTTTACCCTAGAACTGTTTATTTTTTATTTTTTTATTAATTTTTTAAAGTGTATTTTGTGCGTGTACTCGAGAGAGGAGCAGGACTGCAGGAGTTGGAAGTAGGCAGACCTCCCCCAGAGGCAATCTGCCATCTTTCTCCATGCCCCCGGGTGGCAATGGCGGGTGTGAGGGGGTCCTCCCACACAGCCCGCCCTACCTGCTCCGCTTTGAAGCCCAACGGGGCAGAGGGACTCCCCTATGAGGGAGTAAGAGGATCTAGCCCGCTCAGCCAGCCCTCTAGAACTGTTTATCACTAAAATATATTCAGATGTGTTATATTATATAGATACATCTGGTTAGGCTTTAGTTAGAGTATCAGAGCAGAGTAACTCTTGAAATTAAAAAGAGAATGTTTGTTGTATTTTTTCCAGCAGATGATGGGTGAAATCTCGTAAATCTTTTAAAGTGTCACTAATTAACACTTTCATGTTGTTATTTGGTGTGGGACTCAAGTCCTGCTCCTTGATCCCCGATGAATAAAGAAGGAAAAGGCAAAGGTAGATAAATATAATGTGTGAAAAGTGAGAGAAAAAACTGTGCTAAAACAAGTCTAACAGTGTATAGTTGCTAACACTCAAACAAACAAAGTCAAAGAAAATTCTAAAAATATAGTGTAGTGCTGATGTGTAATGCAAATGTAATAAAATGTGCCAAAGCACAAATAATGTGTACAAGGATAGTGATTGAGTGCCAATATAAATAACTATAAAGAGCATATAGGGACACATGATCAATGAAGAATATAAACAATATACGTAACACATTGAAGTCCACTCAAATAAAATGGTAAAGTCACTGGAACAAAAGGTGAGCAAGAAAGTCCACAGTGATGATAATAAAGGTCCACTTCAAGGTGTAACATGAAGTCATGTGGTCAACGTAGGAAAGATTTTTTGTACACTAGAACAATAGTGAGCATGAAAGTTCACAATAATAATAGTATAAATCCGCTTCAAGGTGCAGCCTGAAATTGTGCGGTCAACATAGGAAAGACTGTCGTAACATCAAATCTATCAAGTAAAAAATGGATGGGTACTCCTACCAAATGTGGTGGACACACATACCAGTGGTAGTGGATCAGTCAAGATCAGACCAGCTGATTCTTTGGACACCAAGGCTGTGCAGGGGTAGACTCAGACTCGGACCAGGTAAGCAACTGATCAAACAAATGATTTCAGGTAAAGATGTTTTTCATCGAAATCCAAATGTAAAAGGTAAGAAGCAAAAAGAAGGCCAGGACAAAAAAAAGGTTAATTTAAAAATATAATTCGTACATCAAGGCAAGATGTATAAAAAGATGCAACCCTTCCTAATATTCACCACGTGTTCAGTAACCCTTACTGAAAAGGTCCTGATCATGCGGCCCACATATTGTTTTTTACAGGGACATGTGAGTAAGTATGCTATAAATCTAGTGGCACATTTGGTGAAGTGTTTCATTTTGTAACTGCGTAGTGACAGAAGAAATTAAAGTATCAGTCTTACATATTGTGGAGACATACGTTGCACTTGCAGCAAGGGTAATAACCCTTGCACTGTTGAAAGAAAGACACAGTTTTAAGAGGATCTATAGTATTAGGTGCAATATCACCCTGTATTGAGCAAGCTCCTCTGAAGATACTGGGGGTGAGGGGCCCAAAATCCTGTCATTTTGTAATATTTTCCAGTGTTTATTGAGGATCTCTTTAATCTGTTTGTGTTGCTTGGAAAAAGAGGTAAAAAAGGACCATTTAAATTTGTTATCGTTAATAGGTTTGGGGCGATCAACCAACAAAGTATTTCTGTCCACCAAGGAAACTGCACAGATATCTGCATCAAGGTCCACGGACCTGTAGCCCTTCTCCAAAAATCTATTTCTGAGAATCTGTTATTGATATTGGAAATCAGTAATATTGGTGCAGTTTCGCCTGAGGCTAAATAATTGGCCACAGGGAATGGAAGTCAGCCACTGACTATGGTGGCAACTATCCACCGGAAAGTAGTCATTCCGGTCGGTAGTCTTGAAATACTCCAGCTAGAAGTGCAAACGTTTTCTTTAACTATTTCTCGACCACCCGCTACAGTTGTATGTGGCAAGTTGGCCCAAATGGTTATCAAATACCAATAAAAGAAAGCTCTATTTCTGGGAAAAAAGGGACGCAAATTTTGTTTGGGTACATCATTGCATGACCGTGCAATTACCAGTTAAACCAGCGCAGTGCCAAATTGTAAAAAGTGCTCTGGTCAAATTCTATTGGTCCTTATGTGGTTAAAAAATATATATATTTTTTAAAGTTCTTGAAGTTATATTTCAGCTGATGTTAGCATTTAATTTGCATTAAACTTCATGCCTTTTTGATTTAATAAAAAAGAAAAAGAAAATACTTGTGTATTCGTTATGTATAATGCCACATTTTTGTGTTTCCACTGCTGGTGGAAAAGTGTCAACTTTCTGTGGGTCCTGTGTGGGTGGAATTAGAACCTACTCTGAGAGTAGTATTGCACCCCTTTCTGTGGGTGGAATAGTACCCCTTCCTGTGGGTATTCTGGGGGTGGAATTAGGTCCCTTTCTGTAGGTGTTCTCTGGGTTGAATTAGGCTCTCATGGGTGGAATGCCCTTTTCTGAGAGTTTGAATAGGCCCCTCCTTTCTGGTGCCCTACTGTTTACCACCACCAAAAGGTGGTGTTAACTGCTTGCCGACCAGCCGCCATCATTATACTGTAGTAGGTTGGCACAATCCCCTGAATCATCGTAGCTATACCTCGGTCCCTTTAAGTGAGATAGCAGGCGCCCATGCATGCCCACTGCACAGCAAGGGTGCTGATGCTCGTGAGCAACGGTCGCAATGACCGCCGGCCACAAGGGATCATGAGCACGAGAGGCAGAACAGGGACATGTGTGTGTAAACACACACATCCCAGTTCTGTGAGGAGAGAAGAGAGAGATTATGAGTTCCTACGAGCTGGAAACCACGATCTCTCATCTCCTATAGTCAGTCCCATCCCCCACAGTTATAACACACACATAGGGAACATATTTAACCCCTCAATCGCCCCCTGAGTGTTAACCCTCAACCCCTTAATCGCTGCATAAATGCCAATGATGCCAATGATCCCATAAATGTCAAAAGTGTCCGATATGTCCGCCATAATGTCACAGTCCCAATAAAAATCACTGCCCTTACTAGTAAAAATAAATAATAATAATAAAAATGCCATAAATCTATCCCCTATTTTGTAGATGCTATAACTTTTGCGAAAACCAATCAATATATGCTTTTTGCGATTCTTATTTGTATGTAATTTGATATGTAAATAAAATACATATCGGCCTAAACTGAGGAAAAATTAAATAAAAAATAAATAAAAACATCTGTATGCATTACTTCTTATCTGAGAAATAGGTATATATTCCCAATTAAGGGATGGGGTGTGGGACTATACGAATGCACTTGGATATATTTAAAGAATAATAATGGTATTAATAGCTCTGAGATCACAGGAACCATCGAACAAACAAAAACAATTTATATATAAATAATATATATTAAATAAATTATAAATTGTTTTTGTTTGTTCGATGGTTCCTGTGATCTCAGAGCTATTAATACCATTATTATTCTTTAAATATATCCAAGTGCATTCGTATAGTCCCACGCCCCATCCCTTAATTGGGAATATATACCTATTTCTCTACCAGGGATGGTAATGCTACTTGGCTAATTTGATTGACATATAAGTGCAGGCTCTATATTTACCCTCTTTCTATTCTTATCTGAGAAATTGAGCAAAAGAATTCATCAACAAAACTTAACCCTAACACTTTTTTACTTTTTACACCAAGAGAACTTGTCTCCACTGTTATTTCATCTGTACCAGTGATGGGGATCCAGTGAGTGACTGGGTTCCCTCTTTTGAAGATCCCAAGCTGTGTGCTGTTCGGTGGAGGAATTGGTCTGGGGAGCGCCATTGAGAGGCGCTCCAATAAGGCTTGGATGAAACCACCGGGGATCACAGGTAGCCGGACACTGTGGGACTGATCACCTGTCAGTCAGTACCTGAGCGACAAGCTGAAGGAGATCCAGACGTAACTCAATTAAGGAGGCATATCTCCAGGTATTCAACCCATAGGGGACCTGTGGCAGAGGTATCTTCTGAGGCCCATTAAGAGCGGTCTGTGGCAGAGACTGTGTCCCAAGTTCAAGCTCACCTAGGAGAGTCTGTGGCAGAGACTTAGTCCTACATTTGTCCGAGTGACACTCCGGCTGCCAGGTCAGTGAGAGAGGCCTGTTCGGGTACACTAAACCCATTCCGGTGGGAGTGTTGCTAAGAAGTGTTACGTATGGGAGCAGGACTGTTTCCTATCATTACACCTGAATCTGCAATTCTCCTATCTTCCTCAGCTTTACTTTCCTCACCACAAGTTTACTGTTTTTACCCAGCTGGGTAATAAAGAGCATTGCAAAGAGCACCTGTCTGGACATTCCTTTTACTTCTACTACATGTACTATACATCAATTACCCCTAGGAATTTCGGAGGAGCCAAGAGGTAACACGACGCCCAAAAATCCAGCAGCTCCTCGGGGGTTGAAAGCATGCAAATTCAGCTAAACTCGCACAATTTCATACCCGCATGTCAGTGCGAGTTTGGCAGCTATTTCAGAGACATCTGTGCGGGTTTTTGCACAGATGTCTATGGAAATTGTAATGGTCACCACCGCTTACAACCTTCCATCCATCCACGACAGCTTATCTGACACACTTCGACAATATTGCATACACGATCCATATCCTTTCCCAGAATAAGACGAGACAGAGCTCCGTTCTTGCTTCCAAAGATATGACAATTTATTGGTATTTTTCTCAGCTTCTTATACAGTCTCAAGTATAATGCAGTTTATCACAGGACAATGTAGTCCCCACCCCCATATTCACTCACTGAGGATAATTCTTTAATTGGTAGCTAGACATGACGGCACCGTATCATCAATAGGGTTCAATTTACCTTGAATAGTAACACAGACATCTAGTTGAATAAGTTCTCTAGACAGCTTTATCACACAATGGCAGAGTCTTGTGAGAGTGGGTGCAATCCACACCTTCAACGGAATGTCTTTACAGTGAATAGCCAACACCTTAAGATATTTCAATAGCATATTGTACAAAGGTATGACTCACTCTGGTCTTGTAGACCTGAATTAACACCTTTCAAAAGCATGTGTGCCCAGATTGCATAGCTAACAGCTTTTGATATTTGAAGACATCCTGCAAACATGAATTATTATTAATGTCCCTTATTAATGTCTTCTGTAATATATGAATTATGATTCTTTGTCACCCTATGGCCCTAGTGGACATAAGGTGACCCTAGACATAGGAATATCTCAGTCTGTCACGGGCCATTCCGTTACAGAAATCACAGCCAGAAGTCACCAAAAAGTTGTACAGAAACTGCGGCATCGCACCGATTTGGGTAATGCCATTGCCGCTGATTTGCCGTGCGATTTGACATGCTAATTGCTCCAATATGAACCAGGGCTAAGTGCTATTCCCTATATATAACACTGATATCTATACACTGAGTGGCATTCAATGTACCAGATATCCGTGTGCACTAGCGAATAGCACCTGCCACCTGGTGAATAGGCACATCACAGGGCAAGAAGAAAGGAAGGAACACTCAGCAAGCATGGCTCGTTCTTCTTATAACTAAATGTTGCACTGCCATTATTACACTGAAATGCTGCTGCACACAAGTCAAGGTCAGTATGGGTGCCACTTCTGATGGGAAATTTTAAGATGGCTCAGTCCACCCTGCTCTGTGTGCACTCTGCATTGCAGCCTCCAGCTTCTTTACCGACTGTCAGGGGCGTTGCTAGGTGCCAAAAAGACCAGGGGCTTCAGCCCGAAGCCAAGCCGGCACCTGGGGGGGGGGGGTGAGGGGTTGAGTGCGGGGTGACCTACCTGACACATATCCAGAACTACGTGAGTGTGTGTATGTGTCAGTACACCCTAACATAACCTGCATACACCAACACTGACCAATTGGAAATTCATTCAGTCACACGGATTAATTTTCCTTCTTTCGTTCAGCTGCTTATGATAGGAGTATTATAGCTGTTTTTGTGCTGACTGAATTCATCTGTATTTTATGATTTATCATGTTTGGTCTCTATTTACTCAATACCACCCTATTTTTTTTTTTATATTTTACCCAAAATGGATAATATGTAATTGTTGTGTGCCCCAGAAGATGTGTAGCATCAAAATGCCCTCAATGGCTCATATTCATTGGTCAAAAAAGTAATTTGACAGCACAGATCCTTATCTTCATCTTTCCTGTTAAGAAGTAAGTAAGAAAAAGAAAGTTGCCGTATAATTTATCATTTCAATTCCGATTGGTGTGCCCTGGAAAAAAAAAAAAAAAACAGGACATATTGCATATTTTGGGCAGTACATTCCCATGCATTGTCAAAATTCACAACCCACTGCAGCACATAGAATTACATAGAAGTTAATGAAAAAAAAAAGAAAGAAGACAAAAGCAAGCACTGCAATGCATTTTAACAACGTATTTCACGCCACAGCTTGCACTCACACTGCACATCAGTGCACATGAGTTATGTGTACAAACACTGAGTGCTGTGAACAAGTCCTTAATCACAACGATCAGGTACAATAAAAGTTCTAACTTTTATAAGCTCTAACTTTCTTAATCCGCATGCTTGTTTTAGGTCAGTATTTGGAAATAGCAAGTTAACTATCAAGAAGGAGATCCCCATATCATTTTAAAATAAGTTTAACCGCTTCAGATCTGCACTATAGCCAAATGACGGTTACAGCATGGACCTACTTTGCTCGGAGGCTGTCAATAGACATCCTCTCGTGCTCAAGCGACCTGCATGGCCCCTGCAGGGCACGCGCAGCTCGCTCTGTGATCAGCGAGTCTATGAGACTCAATGGATCACAGACTGGAGTAAGTGGTTGATCCCGAACCCTTACCATGTGATCAGCTGTCAGTCAATGACAGCTGATCATGTGATGTAAACAGAGCTGGTAATCGGCTTATTTTTCTCCTCACGCTGATAGCTGACATAGGGACATCGATCCCAGCTGCCGCCAGCTCATCTGTGCCCACGTGTGCCATCTGTCAGCGCCACCTATCAGTGCCTACCAGCACCACCTATCAGTGCCTACCAGTGCCCACAGTGCCACCCATTAGTGCCCACAGTGTCACCTATCCGAGCCCACAGTGCCACCTATCAGTGCCTACAGTTCCACCTATCAATGTCACCAATCGGTGCCTCATCAACAGTGCTGCCCATCATTGTCACCTACAAGTGCCCATTTTTTTTTCAAAATTGTAATTTTTTTTTTTTGTTTGTTTTGCAAGAAATAAAAACCCCAGTGGTGATTAAATACCACCAAAAGAAAGCTCTATTTGTGTAAAAAAAAAAAAAAAATGATAAAAATGTAATTTGTGTACAGTTTTGTATGACCACGCAATTGTCATTCAAAGTACATCAGCGTTAAAAGCTGAAAGTTGGTCTGGGCAGGAGGGGGGTTAAGTGCCTAGTAAGCAAGTGGTTAACAAAAATGTGAAACTCAATGGCTAAATGCCATTAAAGTTAAAATTGCTATCAAATGATTTATTTTTGTTTCAAATACTTTTAGACCCCATTCACACCTGAGCGTTTTGTAGCTCCTTCAGCTTCAGCTCTAAGCTCCAAAACGCTGAAGGAGAAAAAAAAATCAAACATGGCTCACATCTCCACTCCAAGTCATCTAAAGCCAAACTGCTGAAGCTCAAAAACGTTTTTTTTTTTTTTTTGTAGCTCAATGGTAGATTTAGGTGTTTTTGGTTTGTTCTTATCCCCATAGAAGTGCATAGGAACATGCGATTTGCGTGTTTTTATCCTCAATTTGGTGCGTTTTCCTGCACAAATGAAAAGTTACCTCCCAAAAGGAATATTTTAGCAGGAAATCACAAAGCAGCCATATTTACAACTGGAAAATAGAGGATACATTATCTCTGTTCGAACCAGAGTTATTCATTCACATGGTCAAGGCGCAGCTCTGCCTATTTGACAACAAAGACTCAAATTACGAAAGCCGTGCCAAAAATTGGAGGGCCTGGCAGAATCCTGGCCAGCAGGTTTTTCCAGACTGGAATAGATTTTGATGACAAAAGTAAGTTTAGCAATCATTGTCCATGTTTAGAATTGTCACTGCATGCTATTTATCCGATTGCATGTTTGAACTCATTTTTAACCTGTTTATTCGGTTTAGCATACAGGCTGCTTGTAGAAATCTTTGTACCCCCATACAGCTCACCTGACAGTCCCCCCATAGGAAAATATAGCAAATATTCCCTTTTAATTTGTATTAACCACTTTAAGACCAGTGACAAAAACAGATGCAATGAAGCATTTCATATTTTTTTTATTGTAAACAAACCCTGATGGGTTTTAAAAAAGCTTTGGATCATATCCATCTTGGTATGACCTGAAGCAAAGGGTAGAGGAGAGATCTGGGGTCTAATAGCAAAAATGTGTACTTGTCACTGCCTATAGCTATCAATGAAAATAAAAATATAAATTAGTGTAGAGCAGCAAAAACAATCAACATTAGGCCCCTTTTACACTGACACGTTTTTCAGGCGGTTTAGCGCTAAAAATAGCGCTGCTATACCGCAGGACCACTCCAAAAGTCCTGCTAGCCCCATCTACACCGATCCTTCCCATTGAAATCAATGGGAAACCGCGGTAATACCGCCGGCGATGCGTCTCTGTAGAGGCGCATTGTGGGCGTTATTAACCATTTTTCGGCCGCTAGCGGGGATTAAAACCACAGTGGCCAAATATCACTGTAAACATGATGGTATAGCGGCGCTAAAAATCGTGCCGCTATACCGCCACCGCACCTCCCGTGCCCAGTGCTCGTGCCTTAAAATCAAAACAAGTGTAATAAATAAAATATTACTAAAAAGTCTCTGTGAATAAATTCCTCTGTAAATAGTTCTGCAGTGGATAATTCAGCAACCAGTAAGAGAAAAAAATTGTCAATCCTCTTTCAGTTAAATTGCCTGCTTACCTCTGTGTTAAAGAAAAAAAGGCCAATATCTCCTTACATCCAGACCAGGAAGCTCCACTCCTTATCCTTTATCTAGGTGGAATAATGGATCTCATAAGCTTTTCTTCCATATGGAAAATAGAAGGAGCAGGCTTGTGTCTCGCCAAAAACAATGGCTCCAATCTTTATCTCACATATTTTGTAGTAGATTATCTAAAATAATGAACAATAATAGGGTACAGATAGGAATTGTTACATAGCCATATATAGTTGTCACTATAATAAACAATGGCTGTGTAACATTTTAAAAGGGCAGTTTATAAGACGGATGGTTTTTGACTATAATATCTAGTGTAAAAAAATAAAGAATATTATTAAAAAACACTGGAATATTTTATTTAGGGATAAAGTTCTAAATAAAGTTTTTCCTCCTATACATAGATTTATATATAGAAAAGACCCCCACACTGTGAGATAAACTGGCCCCAGGGATTATAGACCCACCTAATAATATTAAAAGGGGGGGGGGGTCTATTTCAGCTTTTGACTGTTTCTTTTAGTTGTGGTAAATGCATTTCATGCAAAACTTCTAAAATTATTAATAAGAGAAAAGAATTTAGGGCTATAGCCACTGATATGACATCCGATTAAAGATGTTATTACCTCTTCTACCATTGGGGTAGTATACATGTTGGAATGTCCATGTTCGTTTCAGTACGTAGGATGAATAGACATCTGCAATTTATTTAGTTCCAAATTAGATTTTTAAGTAATTTTGATAAATTTGTTAATTCCGAAACTTCCGATTTTCCATTTGCGAATTTTAAAATTTCCGAATTTCAAATTTTCTAATTTCTGAATTCTGAATTTTAAAATTCTCATAATTTCAGAAAAAGAGCTAATAAATAATGAAACGAAAATGAAAATGAAGGAATTTTTCGGCAGTGCACATGTCTAAGGATGAACATCCAGATATATACAGGCTAGGGTTAGGGAACATATAATTAGTATTAGAAAAGGGAAAACTAATCATAGTGTCCCTAGACATTTTAGAGAAGTTCATAATAAGGATCCCAGTGGCCTAAAGTTTTGGGGCATTGAGAAGGTACATCAACATTTGGGGAGGTAATTTTGTTAGAAAACATAGTCAACCAGAATCATTCTGGATTTTTGAAAGTACTAACCCCTAGAGGTTATAACGTTGATTTTGACTTCAACTGTTTTATTAGTAATACGTGAGTAATATGTTATTAATATTTATCTTCATTGTCTGTTGGGAAAGGTTATTTTTGAAAATAAATAAAAAAATATAGCATAATATAATACTGCCAATTAGTCAATTTTGTTTTTATATTTAATAATTGTATTTTTTCATATGTGGTGACCCCTGACTACATAGCCTTTCTATTCCTGTTAATTGGAGCACTAGTGAGTAGTGCTTCACTTCCTGTTTGTTCAGCCCTTCCTGCTTGTTCTCTCCATTTGTTTTTTTTGGTTGTCATAGCGATGCATGCTCAGCTATATAACATCACCTGATGCTCTAAGCCCCGCCTGCTGAGGAAGCCCATCATCTTTGTTCTAAGAGTTGTGAGCATCAGATTATCTACTACAAAATATGTGAGATAAGAATTGGAGCCATTGTTTTTGGTGAGACGCAAGCCTGCTCCTTCTATTTTCCATATTGAGTGGAAAGAGAATGAGATCCATTATTCCATCTAATTAAAGGATAAACTGCCTGGTCTGGATGTGAGTGGATATTGGCATTTTTTTCTTTTACACAGAGGCAATTTAACTGATAGGGGATTGACACATTTGGGGTTATTTACGAGAAGCAAAACCACTTTGCACTACAAGTGCAAAGTGCACTTATAATTGAACTGAAAGAGCACTTGGAAGTGCAGTTACTGTAAATCTGAGGGGTAGATCTGAAATGAGGGGAAGCGCTGTTGATTTCATCATCCAATCATGTGCAAGCTAAAATGCTGTTTTTTACTTTCCTTGCATGTTCCCCTCGGATCTACAGCAAGTGCACTTTGCACTTGTAGTTTGTACCTGAAATGCAAAGTGGGACTGCCGGGTGGGATGCTATTTCGGTACTACCAATTGAGGCACGCAGCAAGAGCCCAGTTTCCCTCCCCTATTAGATTGGAAGCAGATGCTATAGAGGCTCTCTTAGCGCAGGAGTCTCTTTAGGAAACACTTTCCACTCTGAACTAGGGATGAGCTTCGCATTCTAAACGAACGTATGTTCGACTCGAACATCGTCCGTCCAATTGCTCGTCGAATTTCGAACAAAAACAATCGTTCGTGGAAAATTCGAGTGAAACGAAACGACCGTTTGTAAAACTTTTTTTTCCGTTGATACTACTATCAATGGAAAAAAAAGTTTTAAAAACGGTTGTTTTTCAGGAGTCCTGCTCCTGAAAAAACTACAGTTTTTAAGACTTTTTTCCATTAATACATGTTCCCCGGGGCAAGACTCGGGTTCTGAAAGACGTTTTCCAACAATAACTTGAATATTGGTCTTTAAAATGATCGTTTTTGAATTCGAACGTTCGAGTCCCATAGACTTTAATGGGGTTCTAAATGTATCAATGGAAAAAAAAGTTTTAAAAACGGTCGTTTTTTCAGGAGTCCTGCTCCTGAAAAAAACCACAGTTTTTAAGACTTTTTTCCATTGATACATGTTCCCTGGGGCAAGACCCGGGTTCTGAAAAACGTTTTCTAACAATAACTTGAATATTGGTCTTTAAAATTATCGTTTTTGAATTTGAACGTTCGAGTCCCATAGACTTCAATGGGGTTCTAAATGTATCAATGGAAAAAAAAGTTTTAAAAACGGTCGTTTTTTCAGGAGTCCTGCTCCTGACAAAAAGAACGTTTTTAAGACTTTTTTCCATTGATACATGTTCCCTGGGGCAAGACCCGGCTTCTGAAAGACGTTTTCCAACAATAACTTGAATATTGGTCTTCAAAATGATCGTTTTTGAATTCGAACGTTTGAGTCCCATAGACTTCAATGGGGTTCTAAATGTTCGTGCGAACGATCGGACTGTTCGACGGTTCTGGTGCGAACTGAACGCGGGGGTGTTCGGCTCATCCCTACTCTGAACTTTGCTCTTCTTGGGGTGGACTCACCTAAGATAGAGGCCCTATGGGGGAAGTGGCAGACTGACATCCCTAGCCTGGACAGGGAGGCCTGGGAGGAATGTTTTGAGGCTGGCTCTAGACTGATGATTTCTTCCAGAGACAAGTTATTGCACACTAAATTCATGCACCGCGTCTACTACACACCGCAAAGGCTGCACGAGATCTACCCACAGAGGTCGCAGAATTGTTCCAGGTGTCGATCTTCTGATAGCACCTCCCTGCACATGTTCTGGGCTGCCCCTCCTTAGCGGGGTACTGGGCTGAGGTGTTTGAATGTATCAATGTACGACTGCAGTTATCTCTTCAGGTTTCCCCAGAGCTAGCCCTGCTGGGCATTCAGGAGGACGACCAGAGACCCAGGTATACTAAGCTGCTTATTTCCCTAGTCCTTTTTTATGCTAAGAAGGAAATTTTACCTAAATGGACATTCTCCTCCCCCTACTCTTCCATAAATGCTATATTACCCCTGTATAAGCTGACATACACCAACAGGGGTTGTCCCTAGAAGTTTATAGGCGTGTGGATGCCCTGGACTGAGAGGTTGTGATTTCCTGTGGTGGAGGTCCTGGAGTTTGGTCCCTAGGGATCCTTATTGGGGGTGGCTGTCTCCCCCCTCTCCTGGCCTATGTCTGTTCCCCATGTTTTACTGTGACCCTGTGTGTTGTATTAGCTATTTGCACGTATGCTGGACATCCACTTATACATTGTTTATTAAGTGTATGAATGTCTTTTTGCCCAATTGCTTAATTTTCCTGTTTTATTTTTTATAATGGACTGTAATTGAGTATTTTAATGACTGCCTTGTGTGAAGCTATGTTTTCTCAATAAAGACCAAACTTTTTGTTAAAAAAAAAAAGAAAGACAAAGAAATGCAAGGTGGATTTGCCTTTTGTAAATAACCCCCATTGTTTCTTTCACTGGTTGCTGAATTATCTACTTCAAAACTATAGGAATGTATTCACAGACATTTTTTAGTAATACAGTAAAACCTTGGTTTGTAAGCATAATTTGTTGCTTGTAATCCAAAGCACTTGTATATTAAAGCATTTTTTGTATATCAAGGCAAAATGTATTAAAACATTTTGCTTGTCTAGAAAAACGCTTTCAAACCAAGTTACTATCAAACCAAGGTTTTACTGTATTTTGTTTATAATTTTTTTCACTTGTTTTAATTTTAATGTTGATTGTTTATGCTGCGCTACACTGATTTATATTTTTATTTCTTTTGAGGTGTTGTGAAATCACTTTCCGGTGGTTGGCAGGACTGAAAGTTATTAATATTATTATATTCACACTTTTTTTTTTCTTTTTCTCCTCTATGATAATTGATATAATTGTTATCTAATAGCTATCAATGATTGTTGGATTGCTAGGCATCTTAAAATAAACTAAAATATATTTTTTCTTTTCACAGTTATGCTGCTGAAAATAAAGTGGAAAATCTTACGGGACTCTTAATCACGTCACCTTAGGTTACTCTGCAAGTACAGAAGTGGAGCTGCAGCATGTCCACCCTCAGAATACATGTACGACACAGAAATTGAGTTCCTCAGGTCAAGTATGACTACGATGAGGTAAGCTAGCATTTTCAATTATGTCTCGTTTATATAATTAGGTATTTGGGATGATCTAACAAGAAATTTACATTTACAGTACAGAAACCAGCTGGGAGGATTCTGGGAGGATTCTGCTACACAAAAAACTCATCAGGAAGTAGTGGAAATGAATCAACTCAAGATATAGCAATGCTACCTTCAACTTAATCATTTGTAACCACAATTACAGATGAGGATTCGATTAACCCTACACCAAACACATATGTACGCCCACCCTATTCACGTGCAACTAGAGGGGGACAACAACACCGGATTTCAACAGAATGTTGGACACTATGGCTAACAACAACAAGTGGCAGCGCAGGTTATAGTATGTTAAACAGAAAAAATAGGATTTTTTATGACAGCTTACCTGTAAAATCCTTTTCTTGGAGTACATCACGGGACACAGAGCGGCAATCCATTACTATGTGGGTTATAGAGTCTACCTTCAGGTGTGGACACTGGTGTAATTAACTACACAGGAAGTTCCCTCCCATACTGGGAGCTCCTCAGTTTTTGTAGCAAAGCAATAAGTGTCCCAATATCCCCAAACAAGAGGGGCGGGAGCTCTGTGTCCCGTGATGTACTCCAAGAAAAGGATTTTACAGGTAAGCTGTCATAAAAAATCCTATTTTCTTTATCGTACATCACGGGACACAGAGCGGCAATCCATTACTATGTGGGATGTCCGAAAGCAATGCTTACTGAGGGGAGGGAGACACAAACAACGCAGGCCGCCATCAGATGTGAGGATCTATAATGCTGCCAGATGCATACTGCGCCAAAAAGCTGCATCCTTTTGCCCTCCTATGTACATCTGACAAGAATCAGTGAACCTAAGCACAGACGCCAAGTTGCGGCCCTGAAAATCTGCGTCATAAAGGCTGGGTAAAGCATCGCGCATAAAGCGCTTACTATCCTGGTACGGAGCACCCCCCCACCCCAAGAAACAGGGGGAGTCCCACTCTCCGAACCACAAGCCTGAATAATACCCTGATGAATCAATCTTGAAAACAGTTGATTTTAGACGCTGCCTGCCCCTTCCTGGGGCCTCCTGGTAGCGCAATAACATCAGCTTTCTGTATCCGAGCAGCCGCTTCAGATAGGCCTTGACCCTTCTACTCCAAAGGAGAGAGTGTAACCATTTTAATAGCTGAACTGAACACTGCCTGCCCACATCTAGGGTCTTCTGGCAGCACAATAAAAACTTCAGATTTCTATATCTGAACCTTCAGATAGATATTTAACTGCTCTCATCTCTACTGAGAGAAAGCAATAACCTTTCCTTCCGAAAACAAGGTTTTGAAAAAGGTGGAGGTAAGAATATCTAGATTCAAATGAACACTAGATCCTTCTAGTAAATAAGGCTGGGTGAGGATTAACATCACCCTACTAGTAAGAATAAGTATGGTTTTATACCAAGAGGTTGCCAATACTGAAACTCTCTTGGAGGCTACCACAACCAAGAACACCAATTCCCTTGTTAAAGGCTGAAGGGAAGTATGGTGCATCGGCCCACAGAGCTGACCCTGTAAGCCGACAAAACTAGAGCCAATCCTCCAAGCACAAGGGCGACTAAACTGGTGGACTTATGCGCGTCACCCCTTGTATAATGGCTCGGAACAAAGAGTGTGAAGCAAGCGACCTTTGGAGGCAAGGCCGAGATCGGATCCTTGATGTAACTTAAGGCTGGCTCCGTCTCCTTTCCAAATGCAGGAAGGCAGGAATTTTATCTTTGACAAACTTCCAAGGATGCCACCATCTGTTTCATACCAGGAACATGGGCTCTCCCGATCCTGGGATATCTGGTCCTGGAGGCCAGCCTTCCTGTATGAATCAAGGAAGTGCCGTTGATTCTAAAAACCCTGATCCTGAAGAATGTGGGCTAAAATAGCCAGACCATTAATTCACCTGTTGCACGACAGGATGTAATACCCCCTTCGAAGTAGGCCTGGACAAGATGTAAGGGACCGTGGGTCCTCTACTACCACCCCTACTGTCCCTGCACAGAAAAGGTCGTCAGGGCTATGCCGGAGTAATCGGGCCAGCTTCCGCCATCCTCTAATGTTGCATGGAAGCCACAAACGCCGCGGCACTGGGGGGAGAGACATAACCAGTGACCACTGGTCCCACGCATGCGGGTGGATCCCTTGTCCTTGACCTCAAGCTGTTCAATTTCTTGTTGAGCCTGGACGCCAATACATCTTATGTACAGGGTACTATTTCTGTGGCCCTTGGTCAGGAAAACAGTCGGGGTGTAGAGGTCCTTCTCCTGGAGACACTTGTTGACGGCTACAGCGAATCGCCTGCCAATTCTGCATTTCATGAAATGACGAATGTCAATAGGCAAGGCACAAGCTCCTCCTTGGTAAATTAAGTAAATCACTTAATATGGTATAGTCCGATTGAACTCTGACCGAACCAACCAGCCCCTGAACGTTCAGGCCCCTAAGCCAGATGCTCCATCGGTAGCTCTAGATGACAGATAAGGCTCCCTTGGAGCTCGACTACTTCCCCTGGGCCAAGGTCTCTTCCTGACCTGGCAAACCCTTTAGTTAAGAACCACCAAGAGGAATTCCAGCCTATCTCTGGGACCGGTTCTTTGGATAATGCTAGGTCAAGATCCACTCCTTCTAGGCCAACACAATACTGTTTATAACAGTCCTGAATAAAAGTATAGGGAACTGTCTTGAATGAAGCAGCATCTTCTCTACTGCCTTAAGCAGAAGGCCAAAAGTAAGGAACTGTTCCTTGCCGTAACCACCTAGACCAGCTTTCTTATAGCGATGGTCTTGTCTTAGGCCAAAAGTACTCTCCTGGTGCAAAACATACCCAGCTTCTTGTCAATGAAGAATGTATCTTTAGACTGAAATCCTAACCCAGGAGATCCAGATACCTGACCATGCTGGACACCCTTAGGTCCAGCCATGCTGCTGATTGATTTATCAGCAGGAGTCTGCTTCCGTATGCCATTACTGCTATACCCTGGGCCTACAGACCTGCTAGAGGCGGGCCCTAGCACCCTGACAACCCAGACACGGAGGCTAACCCAAAAGGGGCAAGACCACCAACTGGAGATAGTGCTGTTCCCCTGCACAACGCAGACAACCTCTGCAGTCCCAAGTAAATAAACACATATGCAACTGGCTCCCCATATGTGTATGTGGTAGGTGTTAAAGCCATATGCTTCAATGGAGGCGTGTGTACATGGCAGTGTGTGTTCATGGAAGCATGAAATCATATAAATATGTCTCACGCCAAACATGCATATAGCATGTGTGCTCTGGAACGAGCATCCTTGCAAGCAAGCAAGCATGTGCTATAAACGTGTTATGCAACAATGTGCAACATGAACCCATGCAGACACGTATCTCTATGCAAACACAAGGCATCCTGTATTGCTTAATTAAGCCACCATGTGCAACTTTAAAGTAACCATGCATGCGATTCAGCATCTTCCATGCGATCAACATCTTATGCATTTTAAGCACTACTGTGCGGACAAGAACCCTTGTGTGACCAAGCACCCCTGTGCGTTCCAACATCCTTATGCACCCAAGCATCTTAATGCGACTTTAGGCATTTCTGTGAAACAAGCCTCTCTATGTGATCAAGTATCCCTGGGTAATCCAGGACTCTGTTGATCCAACAACCATATGTGATCCAGCTTCTTTTTGCATTCAAGCATCTTTAAGCGATCCCTTTAGGCCTTGAGTAATCCAGGACTTGGGTGATCGGGTAATCCTGTGTGATTCAGCATTTTTATGCCTTCAGGCCTCTTTTTGCGATTCTAGGCATTTCTGTGGGAACAAGCCTCTTTGCGTGACCAAATATCCTTGGGGAATCAAGGACTTGGGTGATCATGTAATCCTGTGTGATTCAACCTTTTTATGCATACAAGCAGCCTTTATGCGATTCAGCATTTTTATGCATACAAGCATCTTTATGCGACTTTAGGTACTTTTGTGGAAACAAGCCTATTTGTGTGACCAAACATCCTTGGGTAATCCAGGACGCTGATGATCAGGTAACCATGTGTGATCCAGCATCTTTTTTGCATCCAAGCAACTTTATGCGATTTTAGGACTTTCTGTGGAAACAAACCTTTTCTGTGTAACCAAACATCCTTGGGGGAAACAAGGACTTGGGTGATCAGGTAATCATGTGTGATTCAGCATTTTTTATGCATACAAGCATCTTTATGCGACTTTAGGTACCTTTGTGGAAACAAGCCTATTTGTGTGACCAAACATCCTTGTGTGATTCAGCATTGTTATGCCTACAAACGTCTTTATGCGATTCAGCATTACAAGCATCTTTTATGCGACCTCTTTTGTGGAAACATGCAGCACCATATAGACAGAAACATGTATGTTTATGCGATCCACAATAGAATCTGCTCTGTTACTTGTTTTTATCCCACATGCATTCCAAACTCATGTATGTTATGCAACATGCGGGCTGGTAAAGAGGGAATTATCCTCTGCAGATGTGTGTTTTCTCAATTAAGAGACATTAGCAATGTGTGCCCGCAACTGTGCATCCCTCCGATGCATTTGGTTAGCCTGAAGCCGACACCAGGCTGAGGATTATATGGAGGTCTTACTAGCCACCTATAGGAAAACCTCTCTTTACACTCTAAGGAGAAGATAGAGGTGTAATCAGAACCTGTAGGGCTTTTGATAGCTTCTCCTTGTTAGGCTGCAGCTCCTGTCTCTTGTCCTCTGACAGTGAAACTTTTATCCCCAAGCTTTCTAATCCCTTTGTTTCAGGATTAAAGCAGGAAAAGGGGGACACCCCCCTTTTTTTTTTTTTCTTGCAAAACACAAAACACATGCAGAGTGATTGCAATGTTGGGGGAAGGCTGCAATGCCTGACAGGTCTGATGGCTCAATCTATGAGCTGTTTAAGTCTCTTCAGAGGAGAATAAGGGTCCACCAGGTTCAGGTGGCGATCCCTCTTTATATTCCTACCCCTGACCTTATTCAATGGGGAGACCGAGTCCTAAGCTAAAGCAGAGGCACTTAACCGAGGTGCATCAAATAGCTGAATTTAGTCTGACACAATGCCTGCTAATCTGCACAGCTAGATGCGAGTAGGCGTCTTAGATGAATCTGTATCCAACTCACACAAGGTGCTTACGTTTGTGTCCCCCTAGCTTTACAGAGCTCTGACGTCCGGGCCCTTTGAAGAGCCTTCTCTGCGACTGCACTGAGCCGGTGAGCACGTGCAACATGGTAGAGCCAGAAGCGGAGGAAGTGGGACATAATAGATCAGCTAACACTTAAGCTTCCGTTTTCTGGTAAACATGGTAAGCAAAAACATCAGGCATGTCTTCTACTGCCCATAGTAGTGGAAACACAGATAAGACTTGCAACTACTCATGGAAGACAATCCTTTGTATAGGATTAAGGGCATATTTTTTTTTTTTTTTTATTTATGTACCGGCCCCTTCAAGGGGAGATATATAGGTACTGCAGCCATCCTGTCTAACAGACATGGTGGGCCAGGCTGCATGCCGGCTAGGGGAGGTATATGGGTGCCCTGAGCCATCCTGTCTCAGAAGACATAGTGGTTTACATTGCCCATGCATAGAAGCATAATATAGACGAGACCCAAGTCCCCCACGGAGGACCTACTGTCGAACCAAGTCCCGTAGGCCCTCCTCTTACCTTCTCCATGCTGCAGGGTATTGCCAAGCAAGAGGCCCAATCTTCCCCCTTCACCGTGGGTATTGTCCTAGACCTTCAGGGACCGGGGTCCATGGCAGGAACACCAACTCCCCTGGACCTATATAGCATCCTGGCAGCAGAAAAAACATTTGGTCCTTAGAAGGCACAAAGTTCTGGAACCCAGGATCCAGCCCTCCGCAGAGAGGCATTATAGGCTAAACCTCGTTCTTCGTACCGAGGCCCGGGTACCGTCCACTTTGGCTATGAAGCACCTTGGACGGATCCGGATTTATGGAGTTTTTTTTTTACATCCAGCATGGATCCCTCCAGTGGAGCTCCTAAGAGCACATGTTCACTCGTGACCAACACCTTAGACACTGATGAAAAAACTGAGGAGCTCCTAGTATGGGAGGGAACTTCCTGTGTAGTTAATTACACCAGTGTCCACACCTGAAGGTAGACTCTATAACCCACATAGTAATGGATTGCCGCTCTGTGTCCCGTGATGTACGATAAAGAAAAAGAGGCGCCTGTTGTTTTGTCTTTTTCTTGTCCACTATGGCTGACTGTATGATGGGAAACCGGACAGAGGAACAACATTTTACTTGATCATACATCACCGAGCCTTTAATTACTTGATGGGTTATGTAGTCACCACAGGTGATTGTACACTGACAAACCCAATAAAAATTGAGTTCCTCCCCTATATAACCCCTCCCAAATGGAGAGTACCTCAGTTTTTTCAACAATATTTTCCAGTGTCTAGAGAGGATTGAGTTCCTCTTTAACTAAAGGCTACAATGTGGGCAGGTGTAATTAGGTACATACAGTAAACACATTCATTCTGCCATCTGACCAAAGCCCCTCATTCAGAAATTCTGAAGGACCACCACCATATGGTACGTATGCAACTTGCACACAATCCATAGCAGCACCACCACATCCACCACCACCACTCCCTCAGCCAACATCATATTTCCAGATAGCCTCCTAACATCAACCTTTTCCACCATACCCATTCATTCCTTCAGTTCCAACCACCATGTCCCCAATAAATACTGCTCCAATTTATAATCCCACAAGTCACTCCACCACCCCTCAGCATTATGTGCAGGTCATGAATGTGCTAGCATCAAATTATCCTGGCCAGCTACTTATCACCTATAGACACCAGTGATGTTTTTGTGACTATGATGTCCAACATACTGTGAAATATGGCATTATTGTCTTCCCTTGTGTTGCACATGTGCTTGCAATTACTTCAGGGACAACAGGGTGAAGCCAACACCCACTAAATGCTGTTCTAAAAAAAAAATGTTTTTATACACCAAAAATATTTTTGGTTGATTTTGATGTTAACGTTTTGAGGGGGAAAAAAAAGCATTTGGAGCTTTAATGCTAATGTTGAAAAAAAGTAGTTTGCAAAGTTTTGTAAAAACTTCTAAAGCAAAACAAGGGTAACGATTTTTTTTGTTTTTGTAATTGCTGTACCTGAAACATATGTGTATTTGTGTTTATTTGATTTTTAACTCTACATTTCACAAACATTAATTAGGGGGTTATTTTGTGTATAGATACAACTTACCTCAGTGTGATGATTAACCTTCTGAAGTACGTGTCCATTCGCCAAAAATGTACATGTTTACTACTAAACAAATTGCCTACTATAATGTACAAACTCTCTTAAAGGGGTTGTAAAGGTAATTTTTTTCCCTAAATAGCTTCCTTTACCTTAATGCAGTCCTCCTTCACTTACCTCATCCTTCCATTTTGTTTTTAAATGTCCTTATTTCTTCTGAGAAATCCTCACTTCCTGTTCTTCTGTCTGTAACTCCACACAGTAATGCAAGGCTTTCTCCCTGGTTTGGAGTGTCGTGCTTGGCCTCTCCCTTGAGGGGGCTAGCAGGAGAGTCAGGATGCCCACTAACACACAGCTTCTTTCTCTATCTGCAACGTAGAGAGCATCCTGACTCTCCTGCTCGCCCCTCCCCCTCAAGGGAGGGGGCAAGCACGACACTCCACACCAGGGAGAAAGCCTTGCATTACTGTGTAGAGTTACAGACATAAGAACAGAAAGTGAGGATATATCAGAAGAAATAAGGACATTTAAAAGCAAAATCGAAGGATGATGTAAGTGAAGGAGGACTTCACTAAGGTAAAGGAAGCTATTTAGGAAAAACATGTTTTACCATTACAACCCCTTTAAACTGCCAGGTAATTGTACAGAAAAAATAGAAACGGATGGGCACCAATGGCCAATAAGAAAGAAAAAAAATCAGTGTTTGTTGATTATGAAATATATCCTGAAAAGAAAGAAAAAGAAAATGAGTGTATGTGTAAAAACTTATAGGATGGAAAGCATATTGATTCTATAGGAGAGCAAGAGGTGAAATGATATGCCAATAGTACTAATCTGCTCATCTTTTTTAACCTATCCCTATACTGGTCCTATATTATTGGGATAGGCTAAAAAAGATTAGCAGTTTAGTACTATTGGTGTATCCTTCCTACTCTTGCTTTCTTGCTTTCCTACAGAATCAATAAGCTTTTCATCCTATAAATATATACACATACACTCATTTTATTTTTCTTTGCTCATATAGTGAGTGAAACACATAGAGCTAAGTTATTTTTTCACCTTTACATTGGGATGTCATATGGGGCACATGGTTTACTAGGATGGTGAATAAGCAGTTTACAATGTAGTTGTGAGAGCTTTTCTTGACTGAGAATGAGTGGCTTGGATGCAAAACACTATACCATGCAAATTGGCCAGTCAAATTGTTTGAGGGAGGTGTCTTTGTAGATAGTGACCACCTATCACCCAGAGGCGATTAAGTTTGCATGTGCCGCGCTATATAAGTTTTCATTCATTCATTCATTCATCTGATACGCCTGTAATATAGGAGTTTTGGCCTATCCCTATAATATATTATAGGATGGAAAGCGTATTAATTCTGCAGGAAAGCAAGAGATGCAAGGATACACTAATAGTACTAATCTGATAATATTTTTAAGCCTATTCCTGTAAGTACACACATACACTAATTTTCTTTCTCTTTCTTTTCATGATATATTTAATAATTGTTGTGGAAATTTTATGTAGATGTATTTAATATGTATTGTCATAGTGTCACCCAGTATTAGTACTTTCCCAACCCGCTCTAAAGAGCTGACTGGGGCAGTCTGAGACTGGTTGAATACCGTCTGGTAGTGGAAAATGTCTTGAGGTTGGAGTGTGATGTTTGCGGCGTGGGGATATGTCCGCCGACGAGGTGCCCTCTGTGCATTAGTGTAGACGATCGTTTAGGAGGGGATATACTCGCTCCGCAAGGACATTAGTGGTTATAGGCAGATGTGCGCTCTTGTCTCTGCTGTGTCTGATCAGCATGGTTGGGATTCGTAGCGCACGCCTGCAGATATCCTTCATTCCACATACAATAATAATATAATCTGAATATGCGTTATTCTATGGAATGGCGCAAAATAAGGATTCCTATCAGCGGTAATATAAGAGCTTGTGAGCATTTTCAGAGTCAGGGAAGGTGTCCATGTTTTAAAGCAATACTGCTTTGTTTGCTAGGAGCATACATGCTTTTCCTGCCCGGACACGCCCATAAGACTTTAACCATTATTGCATTGTGTTATATTCATGTATTGTATTGGACATCCTGTTAGAGGGATGCCCTTATAGGGGATATCCTGTGATGACCACTCCCATGGGGGAGGTGATTAGCTGCTGCAACCATCACTTCCTGTTTGTGAGATCTTTTGTGACAATAAAAAGAGCCATGAGGCTCTCAGGGACCAGTGATTGCTGGGATGCTGAGCTGAGAACTTATAGGATGGTGATGTCTCTTGACTTGAATGAATGGGAAATCGAATGAATGATGAGTAAATTTTAGCTTAAGATGGATTATTACATTAAGACGAAATCTGTACTTATTAGCACAGGTAAAATGGCTGTATGCTCTGCATACAACCTATTTTGCTATGTCATAATCAACAAAGGTTGTTGTTTTTTTCTCTGTTATTGGCCATTGGTGCGTGGGCATGTGCATCCCCGTTGCTAGTTTTTTCAGTAAACTTTCTTGTTTATATGTTTTTGGTCTCTGCCATCTTTGGAATGTATATTGTATAGATAAAGTATAGCATACAGTAAAAAAAAAAAAAAAAAAGGCTTCTTATCATTAATTGTGTTATTATTTAATGCAGCTTAGAATATAATTTTGGTTTACCTCTGCGTTTTTTAATTTTTGTGTTATAAACAAAAAAGAGCGACAATTTTGAAAAAAATAAATGTTTTTACTTGTTGCTATAATAAATAGCCCAATTTAAAAAAAAAAATTCTTACTATTTAAAAAAAAAAAAATCTTAGTCTAGGCTGATACGTATTCTTCTACATATTTTTGGTAAAAAAAAAAATTGCAATAAGCGACTGGTTTGCTCAAAAGTTATAGCGCCTACAAAATAGGGGACAGAATTATTAGTTTTTATTATTTTTTTACTAGTAATAGTGGCGATCTGCGATTTTTATTGAGACTGCGACATTATGGAGGACACATCGGACACTTTTGACACATTTTTGGCACCATTCACATTTATACTGCGACAGTGCTATAAATATGCACTAATTACTGTATAAATGTGACTGGCATTGAAGGGGTTAACACTAGGGGGTGAGGAAGGGGTTAAATGTGTACCCTGCATAGTGTTCTAACTGTGGCGGAAGGGGACTGACTGGGGGAGGTGACCGATCTGTGTCCCTATGTACAAGGAAACACCGGTACATCGGTCTCCTCTCTCCCTGACAAGACCTGGATCTGTGTGTTTACACACACACTATCAACAGTGCCAACAGACCTCATTTTGTAAACTAAGCTTTGATGGGGTGCTGTGTCAAAAGGTTTGAAGAATTCTAAATACAGTACACTGGGGTAGATTCACGTGGAGCGGCGTATATTTATGCCGGCGTAGCGCATCGCCTTTACGCTACGGCGGCACAACGTTAAGAGGCAAGCATGATATTCTCAAAGAATATGCACTCAACGTTGCGCCGGCGTATCGTATAGTTGTCGGCGTAAGTCAAAGTAGGTGGACGTGGGATGGAAGTGGGCGTGATATATTATAATGAAGCTTGACCCCATACAAATGATGGGCTGAGCTTCAAAAAATGAACTGCGCATGCGTCGGCTCTTCGACGCATCCCAGTGCGCATGCTCACAGTTACATCAAAATATCTGCCTAAGATACGCCTTTGACGTGAACGTAACCTTCACACAGCCCTATTCATGTAGTACTACGTAAACGGCATACGCAACGCAAAATTCAATGGCGTCGTTCCCTGGCCCATACCTTTGCATTACCTGGGCCTCATATAGCAGGGATAACTTTACGCTGGACGTAAGCCTTACGTAAACAGCCTAGAGAACAGCGACGGGTGCAAGTACGTTTGTGAATCGGCGTATCTTGCTCATTTAAATATTCGATACGTAAATCTATGGAAGCGCCCCTTGTGGCCAGCGTAAATATGCGCCCAAGATTCGACGGCGTATGAGACTTACGTTGGTCAGATTAAGCCAAAATTCAGGCGTATCGAATTTCAAGAATAAGGCGCACAAATACCACGGCGCATCGGTGGACTTACGCGGCGTATCAGGAGATACGTCGGCGTAAGTCCTTTCTGAATCTGGGCCACTATGTCCACAGGCCTTTCCTCTAACCAAATTACAGCTCATTTAAAAGTTAACCGATCTGGCAAGAACGTTCTTTCATACATCTATATTATTTTTTTTGTTTTAAAAAGTATATAGATTTTTAATCATATAGAAATGTGTGTTTGCTTGTTTGCAATGAATATTACTAAACTAAACACCAGATTCATTTACCTCAGTGTGATTATTAGTCACAATAGGTAAACTATTTTCGAAGTATGTGTCCTTTCACTGCAAACGAGAACTGAATAAACTCAGTTACTTGCCAAAACTGTGCCAAAAAAGAGGGGAGGATTATTACATAAGAAAGCAACAAAAACAATCATAATTCAAAAGTAATAATAGAAGTTAGACTTACCTGTTTATGGACATCTTGGTATATTAAAAAATGTATCTTCATGAGCATGTAGGGTCACTGTACATGACCCAGAACTGGCCTCTAGTTTCTTGATCGGCCATTACCGGATAGATCAAGTATCTCCATGGCCTCTTCTTCTAATGCCGCGTACACACGAGCACTTTTTGTGATGAAAAAAAAACAAAGTTTTATGTGATGAAACAAAACAACGTTTTTCAAACTTAATTTTCCAAAACGACGTTGCATACACACCATCGTTTTTCCAAAATGCTCTAGCAAAGCGTGGTGATGTACACCACATTCGACGGCACTCTGTTCCATTGAAGCTCCGTCTCATAACTTGCTTCTGAGCATGCGCGGGTTTAAAAATGTCGTTTTCAACATCGTTTTGCCCACACACGATCACTTTTTATGACACAAAAAACAACATTTTGAAAAACGACACAAAAAATTCAAGCATGTTCGAATTTTTTTTTTGGTCGTTTTTTTGAAGACATAAAACAACGTTTTGCCCACACACAGTCATTTTAAATGACGTTTTTGAAAAGTGATCATGTGTACGCGGAATAACTCTTTGCTTGAAGGAAATATGACATGACAGCAGATCCTGACACAAAGCACACCATCTCACAGCAAAGTCCAGAAAGAACAATGAATACCTGGAAGAAAATGAAATTTGACCCAGAAAATAAATGAAAAACATTGCAATAAATGATGAAACAGATGATCTTTTATCTATTGGCTAAAAAAAGAATGCCGGAGAGAAAAAATGCTGTATAAACATGCATAAAAATGCACCAAGCTTTGTGCATACAAACATGCAAAGACGCTACGCTCAGGAGTCAATGCAGCCTAAGGGTTCTATAAAAAGATATGGCCTACAATATTTGCAGATATTTCACATATATAATAACATCAGCATTGTGTAGGTGCCTTTTTATTTTGTTCGATTTCAAGTAAAGCCTCGTACACACAAACGGGATTCCTGGCAGTAAAAAGTTTGCCGGGAATCCCGAGGGGAAAACTGAGAACCTGCTCTGTAACTTTTCCCCCTACACACGACCGGGTTTCCTGACAGGAAACTGCCATAAGAGCTTTGGTCGGGAATCCCGGCCGTGTGTATGCTTCATCACAGTGTTTCCCATAGGAAAACTGCAGGGTTAAAAACTGCTAGGAATACCGACTGGAAAAAAGAGAGCTGGTTCTCTTTTTTTTTTCTGGCAGTTTTCCTGTCGGGAAAACTCAGATGGAGCATACACGCGACCGGTTTTCAAGGCCAAACTCTCATGGTAGTTTTCCCAATGGGAAAACAGGTCGTGTGTTCGAGTCTTAACTGTTAGAAGCATGTTTTAAAGAATATATTGGGAACAGTGTCAGTGTCAGAGTCAGATGACAAATCTCTCCACGACTCACTATCGATCTGTTCTGCGAGCACCTCCATGTCACTGGCGCTGTCGCTCAGCTGATCCAAAAGCGCATTTGTAGGACAGCGCTTTTTTGATGCTATTTAAAAAAAAAAAATGTATGGGCACAAATGACAATGGCAAGGGGCAATGAAAGGGCACTGAATGAATGAAAAAACTTATATAGCGCAGCACATGCAAACTGAATCGCCTCTGGGCGCTTGTTGTTCCTGTCTCCTTTGATATCAAAAGAGATGAGTCTTGACCTTTTTCCTGAATGCTAGGTGGTTCTCCTCCAACCGAATGCTGATTGGTAAAGCGTTCCATAGTCTGGGACCTTGGATCGCGAATCTTCTATCTCCTTTGGACTTGTAGTTGGCTTTCGGAACCTGGAGCAGGTTTTGATTGGTGGATCGCAAAATGCGATTGGAATTATGAGCTTTTATTTTTTCGCATAAATAATGGGGGGCATTCCCATGGACACATCGATGCGTAAGACAGAGAGCTTTAAAAGCAATCCTGTCTTTAACTGGCAGCCAGTGAAGGGCTCTCAGTGAAGGTGAGATGGATTCCCAAGGTTTTTTCCCACTCACAAGTCTGGCGGCCGTATTCTGAACGACTTGCAGACGAGCGATTTGGTACTTGGGGAGTCCGAGGTAAAGGGCATTTGCATAATCCAGTCTGGAGTTAACAATTGCTCCCACCACGACCGCTAAATCTTCTTTGGGGATGAAAGGGGTAAGTCTACGTAGTAGGTGCAGCAGATGGTGAGATCCGCTGACTACTGACCCTATTTGTGCGTCCATTTTCATAAAGGAGTCAAAAATGACCCCGAGACTTTTGACTTTGGCGCTAGGGGTGATGATTTTGCCCAAAATAGGCGGGGGTGTCCATGCTGTTGAAGGTTGATTCCTTTGCTTGGCGTGAAACAGAAGAAGTTCTGTTTTCGCTCCGTTGAGTTTAAGATAACTCTTTGTCATCCAGTTCTCTATCAAAGAGAGGCAAGTCTCTAGATTGAGGTGGTGATCCTTACTGTTGCAGATGCGGAAATACAGTTGCGTGTCGTCTGCATATGAGTGATAAAGCAGTTTTTGGCTGCTGATAATCTCAAAAAGAGGACGAAGATAGACGTTAAACAGCACTGGTGACAGAGGCGATCCTTGAGGGACTCCGCATGTTACTGTGCGTTTCTCAGATGTGAAGGGTCCTAACTTCACTGTTTGCGATCGGTTTTCCAGAAAAGAGGAGAACCAAGATAAATCGCCTTCTGCGACTCTGGCTACTTCAGCAAGCCGAGTCAGTAACAGTTTGTGGTCTACAGTGTCGAAAGCTGCGCTTAGGTCCAACAGAACCAGAAGGCAAGATTCTCCTTCGTCTGCGGCCTCGAGAACATCGTCCCATATTTTGAGCAATGCGGTTTCAGTCCCGTGTCCGGGACGGAACCCTGATTGCAATGGGTCAAGTAGCTTGTGGGTATCTAGATGCTGTTGCAGCTGTTGTACCACTACTTTCTCCATTACCTTTGAGAGTACATTGAGGCTTGTTATGGGACGGCGGTGAAGTGGGTCCTTTGGATCCAGATTGGGTTTCTTCAGGATGGGTTGGATTATACCCTCTTTCAACTGTGAGGGCACTATGCCCTCCAAGAAAGACTGGTTGATAAGCTGCGTGATGGGAGGAGCCAGGATGTAGGCGCATTCCTTCAGCAGTTTTGTGGGGATAATGTCATTTGGCGCTGTGCCATTACGCAGAGCACCAATGACATTCTTAGTGGTCTGAATGGAGAATTACTGTTGGTGTTGTGTGAGCGGCTGCAGGGGGGGCTGAGGGGGGGATTGTTTTGCTGAATGCTTTCACGGATTGCCTCGATTTTATTAATGAAGCAATCCGATAGTTCATTGCAAAATTCTTGTGTGTCTGTATTGGGGGCTTCAATACATCCTGGTTTCATGGTCTGAGTGACCATCTTGAAGAGTTCGCGGGGGCGGTTTAAGGCGCTGTTGATAGCCTCCGAAAAATAATTTTTCTTAGCTTGGAAAATTTATTTGTGATATTTTCTTGTTGTCGCCTTGTAGATGGATAGGTTTAGTTCTGAAGAACATCTTTTCCAGGCAGATTCTGCCCTTCTGCGTTCTTGCTTCAGTAACGACAGCTGGTTGTTAAACCAGCTGCGGTTGTTTTTTCGGATGCGGGTTCTTCGTTTCGGCGCTACCAAGTCAGCTGACTGTAGCATGGCCGAATTTAAGGCATCCAGTGTTTCAACGGCCGTTTGATGCGGCTGAGTTGTTTCTATGTTTTTCCTTAAAGTGGTTTTGAAGAGTTCCGAGTGGAGCTTCTTCTGACATCTAGTCCAGTGAGTTGTCACTGAATTTGATGTTTTTGTTGCGGTGGGGATTGTGGAAATAATGAATTTAATTGCATGGTGGTCTGTCCATGGCAACCTTTCATTTTCCAAAATTTGTATTTCCAGATCTTGTCTGAAAATAAGATCAAGTGTGTGACCTGAAGCATGTGTGGGCCCACATACTAGTTGCTGTAACCCTGAATCTTCCAGGTGGTCAATACAGGCGTCGGCAACGGGGTCTTGTGAGGAATTGGCCCAGAGATTAAAATCCCCGAGCAGCAAAAGATGTTTGCTGTTGAGGGTGTAAGTGGAGAAGAAATCCGTCCATGAAGTTAGCAGCTGCGATTTTGGGCCAGGTGGCCTATAGCAGAGCAGAATGTGGACGGTCTCCTTTGAATTTGTCTGTAGTTGCAGAGTAAGGGTTTCCATGAATGGAAGAGGGTTTTGAAGGACTGGTTTAGTGATCGCAAGATGAGTCTTATGGATCACCGCCAGTCCTCCTCCTCTTTGCCCTATTCTGTTTTCCGTTATAATACGGTAGTTTTCTGGCACCAGTTCTCCTAGAATGGTGTTACAGTCGGCTGTGAGCCAGCTCTCTGTAATGAAGAGGCAGTCTAGATCGTGTTGTAGAATGAAATCATGGATTTCAAGTCTGTGTTTTACTGCCGATCTTGTGTTGATCAAAGCACATGAAATGTGCTTAGGCTGGGGTAAACGGCTAAAATTTTTGACAGTCGATCGTCGATCGATCTTCAAAAGTTGCTCAATTCTTAGGGTCTTTTTGGTGATGGCTGGCAGTATTGCGGCAAAACTCCTCAGATCGCAAATGGTTTCTGCGGAGTACCGCAGATAAGCCATGGTCGCCATTCACCGGGGGCGAAGTAGTTTTTTTGGTAGCGATGGAGAGAGGATTCGGTGAATCCTCCCGGTTTTGGTCCAGAGGAAGGCAAAAAAACCCTAGCCGTGTCAGATTCCAAGGTGATACAGTGTAATCCTCTTAGATTACATTGTATCACCTCCTTTTTATGTGTTTGTGTTGTGTTACATTTGAATTTCCCTCCCAGTTCCGCTCCCATGCACTATTGCTGCTGCAGGGAGCGGAACCAGGAAGTCAGATGCCCACGGACAGAGCTGCTGGGGTCTCGCTAGCGATCACAGCAATGGAAGATCATCGCTGGATCGCCAGGAGAAGGTAAGGAACGCCCGCTGCAGGCTCTGCACAGCTACCCTGAGCGTGACTCGGGGATACCGATAACAGCAGAAAAAAAACACCCCAAGTCACGCTCAAGATTACTACTAAGGGGGTTAATGTATTGATTAATGGTTATATAAGCATTGATTTTTGTGATCTAAATACTATGGTAAACATGTGATAGATATGTTCCATTTGTGCTCTAAATACTGAAAAAGCATGCACATCCATTATCTCTATCTTTGTATAATTTATACAGTATGTGAATTTACTGCTGCCCTCAAATGTGAGACCCCAATCATGATATCTTACATTTCATAACAGCTCATACATTCAGAATGCTGTAATATGTTTTTACCTTATGTAGTAAATTGTTATGCTGTTCCTGTATTTATAGATCATCCAGATTTCACAAAATTAGAAACAGTGTCTTCTGAGCAGATCTCTCTACCACAATAGCATTGCATTTTTAGGATGCAGATACTGGTGTGAGTATGCAATGAAATACAATGCAATCCAAAATAAATATGAATTAATATTGAAATGAGACAGTAACCTATACTTCAAAATCACTATCCAACTGCAGCAATTGCAGAAAGCATTATTGCATTCCCTGGTATGTTGATGGAGATGCTTAGCTGACATTTGTAATACTGGATTTTTTAAGAAAACGTGTGTAGTGTCAAAAGTAAATGAATCGCGATCCCAGCTCACTCACTCAATTATACATCATCTTGAGGCTATACTATACACCACATAGATTGCAGTTGATGGGGTTGCATTTGCACCAGATGTAAGCGTGACTATGGAGACCTTATTAACCTCCTGTGGAGATACCCCAAACTACATAAATATTGGGCCGAGGTGGTGAGTAGTGTCAACTCTATGTTCAAGGTTTCTATACCTGTGGACCCCAAGGTATGCCAATTGGGTGTCCTGGAGGAGTTTGAGATGGAGATGTACACCAGGGAGGCTGTTCATAGAGTGCTATTTCAAGCCAGAAAGTTGATTATGGTCTACTGGAAATCAGAGAACCCTACTGAACTCGAGGGAATGGATTTATAAGAGATATGTTACATATGGAGAAACTTATATACCAACACAGGGGGAAATATGAGAATCTTTGGGCTCCGTGGCTAGTTACGCCGGGGCTTGTCCCCCGGTGGACCTGGTCATGGACAGGTTTCTGGGACTGAATGCAGGGTGAGTAACTCTGCATAAAAATGTAAGGCCGCGTACACACGATCAGTCCGAAGGACCGTTTTCATCGGTTAACCGATGAAGCTGACTGATGGTCTGATGTGCCTACGCCATCGGTTAAAAAAATTATCTTGTTAGAACGCGGTGACGTTTACATGTTTTAACACAACGACATGCTGAAAAAAATGAAGTTCAATGCTTCCAAGCATGCGTCGACTTTATTCTGAGCATGCGCAGCCTTTTAACCGATGCTTTTGCATACTAACGATCGGTTTTGACCCATCGGTCAGGCGTCCATCGGTCAAATTTTAAAGCAAGTTATTTTTTTTGACCGAGGGATAACTGACCGATGGGGCCCACACGCAATCGGTTTGGACCGATGAAACTGTCCTTCAGTCCGTTTTCATCGGTTTTGACAGATCGTGTGTACGCGGCCTAAGGGTAGTAGAAGTGATGATACTGTAGAAATGACAACACTATTGTAATATGTTTCTGATGGCTGTTTGTATGGTCATGTTGATCACTCTATCGCTGTCAATGGCTGTATACCACCTTTTCATCAATAAAAAAACTTTTGTTGCATAATAAAAAATTAATAGCGATGAAATGTTGTAAATGGACAGGACATAAAATAAAGTCCACAAATCTGTTAAAGTAAAAAAAAAATGCTAAAGTGAAAATATATATATATATATATATATATATATATATATATACTGTATATAATATACAGTGCAGAAAATAAGTATTTGAACACCCTGCTATTTTGCAAGTTCTCCCACTTGGAAATTATGGAGGGGTCTGAAATTGTCATCATAGGTGCATGTCCACTGTGAGAGACATAATTCAAAAAAAAAATTCCAGAAATCACAATTTATGATTTTTTAACTATTTATTTGTATGATACAGCTGCAAAGAAGTATTTGAACACCTGTCTATCAGCTAGAATTCTGACCCTCAAAGACCTGTTAGTCTGCTTTTAAAATGTCCACCTCCACTCCATTTATTATCCTAAATTAGATGCACCTGTTTGAGGTCATTAGCTGCATAAAGACACCTGTCCACCCCATACAATCAGTAAGAATCCAACTACTAACATGGCCAAGACCAAAGAGCTGTCCAAAGACACTAGAGACAAAATTGTACACCTCCACAAGGCTGGAAAGGGCTACGGGGAAATTGCCAAGCAGCTTGGTGAAAAAAGGTCCACTGTTGGAGCAATCATTAGAAAATGGAAGAAGCTAAACATGACTGTCAATCTCCCTCGGACTGCGGCTCCATGCAAAATCTCACCTCGTGGGGTCTCAATGATCCTAAGAAAGGTGAGAAATCAGCCCAGGACTACACGGGAGGAGCTGGTCAATGACCTGAAAAGAGCTGGGACCACCGTTTCCAAGGTTACTGTTGGTAATACACTAAGACGTCATGGTTTGAAATCATGCATGGCACGGAAGGTTCCCCTGCCTAAACCAGCACATGTCAAGGCCCGTCTTAAGTTTGCCAATGACCATTTGGATGATCCAGAGGAGTCATGGGAGAAAGTCATGTGGTCAGATGAGACCAAAATATAACTTTTTGGTCATAATTCCACTAACCGTGTTTGGAGGAAGAAGAATGATGAGTACCATCCCAAGAACACCATCCCTACTGTGAAGCATGGGGGTGGTAGCATCATGCTTTGGGGGTGTTTTTCTGCACATGGGACAGGGCAACTGCCCTGTATTAAGGAGAGGATGACCGGGGCCATGTATTACGAGATTTTGGGCAACAACCTCCTTCCCTCAGTTAGAGCTTTGAAGATGGGTCGAGGCTGGGTCTTCCAACATGACAATGACCCGAATCACACAGCCAGGATAACCAAGGAGTGGCTCTGTAAGAAGCATATCAAAGTTCTGGCGTGGCCTAGCCAGTCTCCAGACCTAAACCCAATAGAGAATCTTTGGAGGGAGCTCAAACTCTGTGTTTCTCAGCGACAGCCCAGAAACCTGACTGATCTAGAGAAGATCTGTGTGGAGGAGTGGGCCAAAATCCCTCCTCCAGTGTGTGCAAACCTGGTGAAAAACTACAAGAAACGTTTGACCTCTGTAATTGCAAACAAAAGCTACTGTACCAAATATTAACATTGATTTTCTCAGGTGTTCAAATACTTCTTTGCAGCTGTATCATACAAATAAATAGTTAAAAAAATCATACATTGTGATTTCTGGAATTTTTTTTTTTTGATTATGTCTCTCACAGTGGACATGCACCTACGATGACAATTTTAGACCCCTCCATGATTTCCAAGTGGGAGAACTTGCAAAATAGCAGGGTACTTATTTTCTGCACTGTATACTGTATATATACTGTATATATATAACGATATACAGTAGATATATATATATATATATATATATATATATATATATATATATATATATAGATAGATATATAGATAGATATATCCAGGGCTTTTTTTTAGGGGGAACTTGGGGGAACTCAGTTTCACCACCTTTGGCTCAGACCCTTTGGTGCCTGCTCACCACAATCACTTGTAAACACAGAAGTCTGGTTTCTGTGTTCACAAGTGACAGCTCTGCACTCTGTGTGTAACCCCTGAATTCTACACTCTGTATGTAATGCAATGCTGGTATTTAATGCACCTTTAAGACCCTTCTACTGTTTGTGAAATCTGAACAGGTCGTGGTTGAGTTCCTGCACCTCTTTTCTGAGAAAAAAAGCCCTGGATATATCTATATATATAGATATATATATGTCCAATCTTAATTGAAAATCAACAATGAAAAACCAATATCGTGAAAAATATAAATTTAAATGCACAGCCATATGATAGGATCAGCAATATAAACTTATCCTAGCAAAATGACAGACGGATCATTTCTAACTTGCAATTTCTCTAAGGAGACATCATAATTTGAGCAGTTTTGAGAGGCTATATAAACTAGTAACACTAGAGGACACCTTGATATTGTTCTATTGGACAAAATGCATCAAAGAGGAGACACTAGTGCTGATACGTGGTTGGCAGTGGCGTCCGTTGTCACAGAGGTGCGGTGGATGATTCTGCAGCACTGTACTGGATCACCTCTTCATTTTTCAAGTCACCACCAATTTTTTGTGCTTCCAATAGTGCAGTACCACAAGTTAAGTGGAATAAAGCTCATCAACCTAGCTTCAAACATTAAACACATATATTTTTTAAAGTATAAAAACAGCATTTAAGATTCCCCAGTGAAACTGGAACTGCACTTTCTTTGCATAAGAAGACTTTTCAATTAATATCATATCAATTTATGCATCATATGTTCTGTTTTTCATCACAGTTTATTGCATTTGAACTCTGGGTATTTGCAATTGGCACTTTTATGGTTTATTCCCACTATACAGTATATCACATATATTTCATAATTTATCACTCAGTTTGTAGCAGCGCTATCACACTTCATAGACCAAATTACTTACTACAGGCATACCCCACTTTTAAGTACACAAAGATGGAAAGCACAACATTACCAATGAGCTTCTAACCCCAGCTTGTTCAATTAAAGTGGTTGTAAAGGTTTGTTTTTTATTTTCTAAATAGGTTATTTTAAGCTAGTGCATTGTTGGTTCACTTACCTTTTCCTTCAATTTCCCTTCTAAATGTTTTTTTTTCTTTGTTTTCTTTGTCTGAATTTCTCACTTCCTGTTCCCCCTCAGTAAGGTGTTCAGTAAGCTGTTCTAAATGACTTTCCACTGCTCAGATGATGGTGGAAAGCTTACTGAGGTGAAGCAGGAAGTAAGAAATTCAAACAAAGAAAAAAAAACATTTAGACGGGAAATCGAAGGAAAAGATAAGTGAACCAACAATGCACTAGCTTAAAGGAACCACTTTTGAAAATAAAAGACAAACCTTTACAACCCCTTTAAGCTTTGATAATAAAAAAACTGGAAGCTTGTTGTTTTTTTATGCAGAAGTGAGCCTGATTTTGCGCTATCCAGCTTTAGTAAATATTACCCCATTGTGTACTTAAGTGGGGTTTTTCCTTACTGTCTGTCCGTAAAGGCAAAATACAGTATTATACAGAAATAGGGGAGGGGCAGGCACAAAATGTTTCCTGATGTATCAGATCAGCTTTAAATAATGAACCTATTAGTACAATAATTACATCTCTTTACAGTATTTTTGTATGCTCATTGACACAAAATGATCAATGTCCACCATTGAAACAATCTTAACTTATCAGTAGCAGCACAGTGATTGATCCTGCTCTACAGAGAGGAACAGGTATTGAATACATTATCAATGTATGTAAGTGCACAGCTAATAAAAATCAGCATTTCTCCCATTTAGAAAATAATTTGCAACTAGCTTTTGCGAACCTCTTTATTTGCAAAACTGGCCAACCAATTGCAACAATTTTATAAATATTAACTATTTGCTTTAAAAACACGTTAATAAATTATGAGATAGATGCACATTAATCTATAGTTATTTGTTTTGCTGCATCTGTTTTGAACAGACTTGCTCTGTGACAGAACTGATTAATTTTGCCCAATGACTGATGCTCCTAAATGAGACATCAACAGTGTATTTCATTGGAGCCATGTGCCATGAGCTTAACTGCCACTAACATGATCAACAGCAATGACTGGCTATCAGTGGCACTCAATATCATAACAATTAACAACATTTATTGTCACAGTGATTATTTTCCCACACGTCCAATGGGAATAATGAAACTCTGTGCTATAAGTAAAGGTTCTTCATGTACTAATAGCCATGATGATTGATTTTTAATAATAACTTGATAAGTGCCACAGTGTTTAATATGACTTGGTGCCTAAGCGACTTGTATCTCTCAATACATCCATCACTGGTAGATTAGGCACTCTTTTTCTCAACACTATTGCTTCTTAATGAAGGGAAAAAACTGATACAGTATTTTAACTATTTTTGAAACATATTAAAAATAATCACTTTCTGGCTTCCATTGTTGTTAGGAACACTACAATGGAAATTAATTCTCCCTGCCAGGTTTCAGTTTTGCCCCTCCAAAACTGATAATTTAGTTGCATTAAGGAGCAGATCAAATGGGCGCAAAGTTCAATGGAGAGGATACACTAAAACTGGAGAGTGCAAAATCTGGTGCACCTCTGCATAGAAACCAATCAGCTTTCCTTTTTTTTTTGTAAAAGCTTAATTGAACAAGCTGAAGATTGACTACTATGCACAGCTGCACCAGATTTTGCACTCTCGTGTTATATTAAATTAACCCTAATGTCTCTCAATTAATAAGTATTCAAAGATCAATTAGCGATTTCTAAAGTTATGTTGTCAAGTCACAAAGCACAGTGTTTATTTTTCTATATGTTTTTCTACCCTTTTTTTTTGCAAATAAGGGTTAGGTTTTTAGAAAGTTAGTATAGGAATATACTCACTACAATTAACAGACTAAAGAAAAGTTAATGGAATGGAAAGCCCATAATATATACCGAAAGGTACTGGTATTGTACAGTACCTGCTGCAGTAAAAAAAATCTTTCCTGTAATATGACCCAATTTTGAACTTTTTACAGAAAATGTCAAAATATACTAGAACACTCTCACACCTAGAAGTTTCTGATCACAGGTAAAGTCATAACACTCCAGAATTATCCAGAGATGGCATACTCTTTGCCTGTGTGCCAATATGAGGCATTAGGTAAGAACCATGCAGAATTCTCTTGGGGCATCCTGCTCTGTTTAGCTGTGAGCAGATATCAGGCATTGATCTTGTGTTTGCTGCCATGGCATGTTTCTTCCACACTCAGTTCATCAAGCCCTTGCTCCTTCTTAACTAAGAAAATCTAATATGAAACTCAAAGCATTTAAAGGATGGAAGGGAAGTAGCAGGTATGTGTGATTTGAGTGTCTAATGTGTATTACAATTTTTTAAAATTAAATTGTTACTTTTGGCCTACGTAACGTTTCTCATTTACGTAACGCCGCAACAACTTTACGCGCAAGTGCTGTATTCACAAAGCACTCCCTCATAAAGTTGCGGCGGTGTAGCGTAAATGGCCCATCGTAATTCAAATTCGGCAGGTAGGGGACGTGTAGTAAATAAATTAGGCGCGATCCCGCACTGAACATACTGAGCATGCTCCAGCCATCAATGTATCCCAGTGCGCATGCTCCAAATTATGACGGTGTTTTCGACGTGAACGTAAATTACGTCAATCCCCATTCACGGACGAGTTACGCAAACAACGTAAACATTTTCAAATTTGACGCGGTCATGCCGTCCATACTTAACATAGGATGTGCCTGCTTTTGGTGCTTTATCGTTACGCCGGGAAACCCCTTACGGAAATGGCAAAAAAGTCACTGCGTCGGGCAGGCGTACGTTCGTGAATTGGCGTATCTCACTGATTTACATATTCTCTGCGTAAATCAGCGGGAACGCCCCTAGTGGCAATTTTAAAATTGCAGTTAATATACGACGGTGTAATACAATTACGCTGCTCGTATCTTAGCTGCAACCCGGCGTATCTTGTTTTCTGAATACAGAAAACAGATACGCCGGCGCAGATTCAGGGTTAAGCCGGCGTAACTGTACCTGAATCTGGCCCTATGTTTTCATATGCAAAATAAATAATAAATTAAACAAAACAAGGAGATTAAGCAATATTTAGGAAAAGGACCTGTGATTAAGGTGAGAAATTCTATTTTAAGTATTCCAAGAGCAATTTTAAACTGACATTTTGCTACTTAATCAGAATTCTAGTGCATTGTTCTTTAAGAAAAAAGGGCATGCACAGGTGGGGAACATCGCTGTAACAGCTTTCATTTCACCCTGGAACCCATCTCCATCGAGTCCACTAAGAATGTCATTTGTGCTCTGCGCAATGGCGCAGCACCAAATGACATTATCCCCACAAAACTGCTGAAGGAATGCGCCGACATCCTGGCTCCTCCCATCACGCAGCTTATCAACCAGTCTTTCTTGGAAGGCATAGTGCCCTCACAGTTGAAAGAGGGTGTAATCCAACCCATCCTGAAGAAACCCTCCCTGGACCCCAAGGACCCACTCCACCGCCGTCCCATAACAAGCCTCAACGTATTCTCTAAGATAATGGAAAAAGTAGTGGTACAACAGCTGCAACTGCATCTAGATACCCACAAGCTACTTGATCCATTGCAATCAGGCTTCCGTCCCGGACATGGGACGGAAACAGCATTACTGAAAGTATGGGACGATGTTCTCAAGGCCGCAGACGAAGGAGAATCTTGTCTCCTGGTTCTGTTGGACCTAAGTGCAGCTTTTGACACTGTAGACCACAATCTGTTACTGACTCGGCTTTCTGAAGTAGCCAGGGTCGCAGAAGGCGATTTATCTTGGTTCTCCTCTTTTTTGGAAAACCGATCGCAAACAGTGAATCTAGGACCTTTTACGTCTGAAAAACGCACAGTAACATGCGGAGTCCCTCAAGGATCGCCTCTGTCACCAGTGCTATTCAACATCTACCTTCGTCCTCTTTTTGAGATTATTAGCAGCCAAAATCTGCTTTATCACTCTTATGCAGATGACACGCAACTGTATTTCCGCATCTGCAATAGACAGGATCACCACCTCAATCTAGAGACATGCCTCTCTTTGATAGAGGACTGGATGACAAAGAGTTATCTTAAACTCAATGGAGCGAAAACAGAACTTCTTCTGTTTCACGCCAAGCGAAGGAATCAACCCTCAACAGCGTGGACCCCCCCGCCTATTTTGGGCAAGCTCATCACCCCTAGCGCCAAAGTCAAAAGCCTAGGGGTCATTTTTGACTCCTTTATGACAATGGACGCACAAATAGGGTCAGTAGTCAGCGGATCTCACCATCTACTGCGCCTACTACGCAGACTCACTCCGTTCATCCCTAAAGAAGATTTAGCGGTCGTGGTGGGAGCAGTTGTAAACTCCAGGTTGGATTATGCAAATGCCCTTTACCTCGGTCTCCCCAAATACCAAATCGCTCGTCTGCAAGTCGTTCAGAATACGGCCGCCAGACTTGTGACTGGGAAAAAACCCTGGGAATCTATCTCACCTTCACTGAGAGCCCTTCATTGGCTGCCAGTTAAAGACAGAATCGCTTTTAAGGCCCTCTGTCTTACGCATAGATGTGTCCATGAGAATGCCCCCCTTTACTTATGCAAATTAATAAAAGCGCATAATCCAAATCGCGTTTTGCGATCCACGAATCAGAACCTGCTCCAGGTTCCGAAAGCCAACTTCAAGTCCAAAGGAGAAAGAAGATTTGCGATCCAGGGTCCCAGACTATGGAACGCTTTACCAACCAGCATTCGGTTGGAGGAGAACCACCTAGCATTTAGGAAAAAGGTCAAGACTTTTCTCTTTTGATATCAAAGGAGACAGGAACAACAAGCGCCCAGAGGCGATTCAGTTCGCATGTGCCGCGCTATATAAGTTTTCATTCATTCATTCATTCATTCAATTGCTGAGTATTCCTTGGGCTCACCATCACATACAGCCCTGTCTCCTGGCTCAGGTACTTTGATATACATCACACATCCCGGAATTGGATGGGTGTTCTGTCTATCAAATGAAAGCTGTTACATCAATGTTCCCCACTCTCTGATGATCCAGATGGCAATCCACTTCTCCTGGGCAATCTCTGGAAGAAGGGCTCCTATTCAACCCCACCTCAAAGGTAGCCCCTGTTGTGATTAAGGAAACTTTTCCTGCACTGTATTTATGATTTAAGTAATTTTTAACGATAATATTTTTAAGATATAGGTTCAATCAAATATGACCACAGTCTAAAAATATGAAATTTATTCACCACACATATAATCATACAATAGTTATATATGTCTTGGTTGACAAAAACAAATGTTACATGAAATTAAAATACCATTTGCGTTACATAAAATCTTAAATATCAATTGAAACACAAACTAAATGGGAGGGTAGTACCTTTGACATGACACAGCAAAGATAAACTTCCCTGTAGAATCAATAACCTTGTAAAATGACAAGTAGACAGAATGTCTGCATTTCATTTCCATTACTATACTGCAGGTAAGTAAGTGGTTAACAACGTGAAATAAAATTAGACATTTGTAATGTCAATAGAATGGAAACTATGCAAATAAAAAATATTGAAAATGTAATCTTTAGAGAAAAATTTACAAGACGGTTATTGATTCAAGAGAAGAATCATCAATTGTATAATACTCAATAAATCAATATATACGAGAACACAAATGAATATATGGTAAAAATCAACACAACTTAATTATCTGTTACAAAACAGCTACTGGTCTGAATTGCTGGTTAATAGAGTTTTTAGAATGGCTGCCGTTGTGTTCAAGATGGCCACTTTTAAAGAGGAATTACTTCTTGCGACCTCCGAGTTTCAAAGCATAAGGTGTTCATGAATATTCATGAATGTAGAAGTGTGAATGTATGAATGTAGTGTGTGTCTGCGTGTGTTTTTGATTGATTGTAATTGAATGTCCTCGAGTGTCCCTTCTCCATGCCACCTCTCATACTTTATACCATCTGGGACAATAAGCTCATAAAATTATAATAAGCTCAGCCCCAAAGGTATCGCTTTCTTTCCATTGGTTAGAAAAATCGAATGATTTACTTTGGTGAATTTATGTAATATCACCTTCTACCACTAGGCATGTCTGAGGGCAAAAAAAAAACATGTTCTGAACTATCTGTTAAATAATATGTTACATTTTCATAATTTGTATCTGTTTATATATATATATATATATATATATATCATCAGCACCAATATATATATATATATATATATTTGGGGACTCTGTTAACTGGTACAATTTACAATACACTCAGTATAATTTTGATTAATCAATATCACATAAAATGGTTATATATATATATATATATATATAGATACATGTATAATTCTTGTATATCCTATGAATACTTGTTTATCTAGGAAAAACACATATAGCATATATGTATATTTTTTATACAGTTATAGTCCCGATTTATATGTCTTTCATAAAGACATAATTACTTCTAATTTGTTATACATCAAAATCTTATACTTTTACCTTATGACAGAATTATCATTGGGTCAGTAGACACTAAAATCATAAATGTAAATTGTATCTACAGTATGTACCTGGGATAAACAATATAATTGAGTGACTGATAATCAAATATAGGCATTTTAAAATATCCTGAGTGCACAGAATTCAAAGGTCTCCTTAAAGTGTTTTGAAATGAACCGCGGACAGAATCAATGGATATTTAGGGCCAGATCCACGTACATCGGCGCATATATAGACCGGCGTAGTGCATCTCCTTTACATTACGCCGGCTCAATTTAGAGACGCAAGTACCGTATCCTCATAGTATTTGCGACCAAATTTGCATCGGCGCAACGTAAATTCCGAGGCGTAAGCCGGCGTAATGCAAAGTGGGAAGAACGTGGGCATGTTACATTGAAATGAGCCGTGACCCCATGCAAATGAAGGGCCGGTCGGACTGCGCATGCACATGACGCCGACTATGGTCAGAGCCTCTCTGCGCATGCTTAGAACTCGGCCCGGCGCAATCAGTGAGATTGGAACTAGGCCCAGCGTACTTAGTGAGCTACGCCCAGTGCATAAATAGGCCCAGACAAACTCCCTTATATTGCAAAAGTACATCCATTTGTTTCCCTTCCTGAAGCAAGGTGTTTTTGTTCCGTTGTCTGTGGCTGTTTGTTGGTTTGTGTCATGTTGTGTCGGTGTGTTGTTGGAGAGTGTTTTTGAAAGATGACTGAGAGTTAAAGTTAAACTTCTCATTGCGGGAGAAGAAGATCATTGTGAGGGCCATTACCCGCTTTGGTCCTTTACTACATGGCCCTGAGAGTGCCACTACCAGCCCGGCTAGGAGGAGGCAGATACTGCAGGACATCACAGACAAGGTCAATGCCTTGTGTGGTGAGACCCGGACCCGCCATGGCGACCAAAAAAATAAATAAACGATCTCAGGTGTGTGGTCCGTGGGAAGCTGGCAAAGATCGTGGCTCATGCCAGGGGCACTGGAGGGGGACCACCATGCACTATTAAGCCCCGTACACACGGTCGGACATCCAACAAAACTTCCCTTGGATTTTTGTCCTAATTGATTTGTCCGATCACACCCATAGCATACACACACTCGGACTTTTCCGGCAACCAACACGAACGTAGTGACGTTTGAACGTAATGCCGTGCGTTTAAAAGAGGAAGTGAAATTCTCCGACATCACCCGTTGCGTTCCTTCAGCTACTCTATAGTTAGTTGATGTTTCGTGTGAGTGCTTTCCACATTTCCAGTTTTGTGCGTTTCAGAACGTTTGTGTCCGTTCGCCAAATTCCGAGATGTTGCGCGATCCTGCGAGAGAGCGTGCTGTTTACGGTCTAGGAGTTCTGGCTATTGCTCAAGCTCGGTCCAGGTCCAGGAGTAGGAGGAGGACTGTTTGGACCAAAAATTGGTTGCTTCGCCGTGAAGAATTTTCTCATATGCCATTGCTCAGGGAGCTGCAGGAAAACAATCCTAATGATTTTAGGAACTATCTTAGGATGTCAGATTCCTGCTTCCAGCATCTTTTACATTTACTGTCTCCATATATCACCCAGAAGGACACATGTATGAGGCCTGCTATTCCTGCAGAGCAACGGCTCATAGCCACTTTGCGCTATTTGGCGACAGGGAGAAGCCTCCAGGATATTAAATTTACTACTGGGATCTCTCCCCAGGCTCTGGGACACATAATTCCTGATACTTGCTGTGCCATTATTCAAGTCCTGCAGAAGGACTATATTCGGGTAAGTTATTTTAGTTGATATCACATTATATCCATTTCCACAATGTTCAGTCCCATTCTTGTTAGAATCTGTTCAAATAATTTTTATTTGGTGGCATGCTGACTACTTTTCCTTGCCCTAAATAGATATTTGCCTTCACTTACCTCCCTAGCAAGCTACCCTGGGACCCCAATTTGTTATTTGCCTTCCCTTAACAACCCTTATAAACTAGGGCATCTTAAAATGTTTATCCTTAACTGGCAGCAGAGTGGCAGAGTAATTTTTTTGGGGTGCACAAACTGTTTATTAACCTTCCCCTTCCCAAATAGTGAATCATCTGATCCAAATATTTGTGTACTCTAGCTCAACATATCTTCATTATACCCCTTTTCTGCTTGTCATATTTGTCCCATTTTATTAAAATTATATTATTATTTTTATTTAATTTTTTTGTATATGGTATGTTATTCTGTTGCCTCTGGTGTGCCAAGCCCAAAAATCAGAATGGCTTGCAACAAACATCAACCTTCATTTGTTCACCATATTGGTCACATTGAAAAGGAGAGATTTTTTTACCACTCCCCAAACTTTAAACATTCAACCTCATCTCCCTAACATTTTTGGAATGTGCCACCAGAGGGAGTCATGAAGCATATAAATGAGAATTATATCAAATTTTTAGTCCACAAACTGCTTGAATTGTTTCCTTGTTATGTTGCCCCTATAATGTATGTGTAAAAATAGGTTGCAATTTATTATGCTGAAGTAGTAACTAATTGTTCTTTGTTTGACTCCACAGTTTCCTTCCAACCCTCAGGAATGGCAGGATGTTGCGGCCCAGTTTGCCAATCTGTGGAATTTTCCCAATTGTGGGGGTGCCATTGATGGCAAACATGTCAGGATTGTTCCTCCGCCGGCCTCTGGCTCTTATTTTTATAATTACAAGGGCTTTAACAGCATAGTTCTTCTTGCTATAGTTTCTGCAAACTATGAGTTTATTTATGTTGATGTTGGTATGAATGGGCGTCATTCTGATGGAGGTGTGATGTCTCATACCAAATTCTATCAGCGTCTTACTAATGGCACCTTAAGTTTGCCACCTGCGCAGGACAACGTGGAGGGCCTCAACTTTGTATTTGTGGCAGATGAGGCCTTTGCTCTTGGGGAACATCTGTTGAAGCCCTTTCCGATGAGGAACCTCACCCCTGAGCAACGGATCTATAATTACAGACTGTCACGTGCCAGAAGGGTGGTTGAAAACGCCTTTGGCATTATGTCAAGTCGTTTTCGGCTATTTCTTACTGCCATTCACTTGGCTGAATACAAGCTTAACCACGTGGTGTTGTGCTGCTGCATCCTCCATAATTTTCTACGGAGGAATGCTACCAACTACATTGGGTCTGGCAATACTGATGACCCCTCAGGTGGACGGGCAGCTGAAGACGCAGTAATGCCAGCCCTGCAACTTACCCGACCTGCTGTCTCCTCCCAGAATGCACGTCTTGTGCGTGAGCAGTATATGGACTACTTTGTTGGTAGAGGGGCAGTGCCTTGGCAGCAAAATGTCCTGTAGAGTTTGTTCTATCTAGTTTATTTTCCTCTTAAAAATAAAAATTTTGAGCTACTGTTATCTGTGGTTGGGTTTTAATTTTTTTATGTCCTTAGAATTTTGGTGAGAATTGTCAAAACTTTAGGGAAACAAGCAGACGTGCAAATACACCTTTCTAAACTTCAATACATCTATGTTGAGTATTATTATGTTTTAGGGCTCTGCTACACCCCTTTTCGAATAATACACTGTCAATGTTCTTACCCTAAATTCAAAATATACTGGTAGTACTGATCTTATAAATAAGAAGCCACACCTTTTTTTGCAAAAACATTATTTTTTTAATAAGCACAATCCAATGTGCCATTTTTTTCTTTTACAAAAGTGCAAAACAGTGGTAGGTCATGAAGAACGCAATAATTCGTTTGTTACTATTTTGGCGAGAAACATGCATCTTTTCCAACACAGCAATATACCATGCCAAGTGGTTACAGCAGAAATTCAAACATTTTTGGCAGAATTCTCGGCCCAAAATATTATTATACACACACAATGTATGACCAGATGCAGTTTTGTTTATTCTGTGGCGCTTTTTTTGTGGGTCAAAAATGCATGCACAGTGCTCTCCATGCGCTACGGGGGTTCTGCTTGGTTGTAGCTCACAACATGCAGTCATTCTTAGCACCTGAAATGGAACTACCATGTTGTGAGCTAGAGCCGACCAGAACCTTCATGGAGTGCATGTCAAACACTGTGCCTGCATCCTTGTCGCATACAAAAATGCACCCCAAAATAAACGGAACTGCGTTTGATGCAAAATGCCCCTTAGCACAGTCTTTCTCCACTCTCCTTCTCCTGGTGCATTCCCAGATGTTTCACTTTTGCCATAGGTACATATTTTTTTTTGGATGTGCATATGTCAAAATTGGTCAGGTATAGCCCTTCAAAATTGTAATACTGTTTCTTGAAAGCACCAGAAGAAGAGGAGTAGATAAAAACTCAGCTGAGACACTTAAATCACACCAAAACATTATTTTTTTCTAAAATTACAGTATTGAAATAGCCTCAAAAGTCACATTTGCTAACATCTGCGTATTGCAAAGTGAATTAGTGCCATTTCTAAACAAATAACAAAACTCAGCCTGTGCTAACAAGTCTAGTTGCATCAAGTTCACAGAAAATTTAAATAACAGGAGGTACAAATGTAAACTATAAACCTACGTCACAAAAACAGCTAAAATTTAGCTAACAGGTCGTAATAATCCCTGATTCGTCTCTGAACACCAGTGGCAGACTCCTTTAGATTTTCAAGCTCTGTCATTGCCTGCAGCATATCAGCACTGATCTGACCAATAGTGCATCCTGGTAGTTGGTGGCCTTGGAAGAAGATAATAAATTAGAATGTGTTTGATGGTCAAGTGACTGAGGCAAAAAACATAGGGACACATTATTAATCAGGGCTACTTTATGAAAATACTTACCTAAACATAGACACTCAATTGGTGCTTGCAAAATGCTTGATCTTCTAAATACAGCTACACTACTAGGTAATGTACACACTACAGATATACTCCAAAAATCTTGGACCAGGTGCATATGCATGTGTCTTCACGTGCAGCTACCTAAACAACACTGCCACCTCTCCCTTCTACATGCTCAAATGTTGAATGTTGAATGCACTACATAATTTGCTAGTGTGTTGTGGGCGTGTTTGTAGTGGACATATAATCAGTAACCATGTATTGATTGTGGAAAGCACATGTTAAAAAAACTTACTGGGGCAAACAACAGTCTCCAAAGGGTCATCTTGGATTTCTTGCACTCCTTCACCCTCAGCATATCTGGTGTCTGGGGATGTGCTGTCCACTGGTGGCTCTTTGCTGGGTCCGGCACTATCATCATTATCCTGCAAAGGTTGGTGCTGACCACACTCCTGATCCTCTAAAACTAAAGAATAAAACATCCATGAAGCCGCCCCTAAATGACATTATCTTACCAGAATCACATTTGCTGCTTTTTAAATATATACCAACCTTGCCCTGGTGACAAAGTTTGCTCGAGACTAGTGCACTACACTAGGCATTATTATAATATACAAAATGTTATGGAACAGGAGTATGATGTCATTTGAAAAGTGGGTACAAATCTCTTTAGTGGCCACATTCAAAAAATCAGACAGATGACACGCATCACTCTTGTTTGCAATGGCAAGATGGGATATATGATGTGAAATCTAGCAGGCGTGACTCTCTGTGACTCTGATCCCCAGGGCCTCTCCTCTACCCATGTCTATCATTCAAATGCATCATTAATGGTCAGTGATGAGCCACACATCTAACATAAAGTTGATTTTACCCCTTAAGATATGGCCTGAGCCCATGGTCTTTGTCCTACCTAGAAACACCCCTGTCGCTGTGAAAATGCTAATTATCTAATTTTGTCCTTACGTTTTGGGGGTGATTTTGGGCATGTTGTCTCTGTTGGAGCCCGGCCAATGGAAGCCTCCTTTTGTCCCCTGTGGTGTTTTTCTCTTTGCCTTTTTTTCTGTGGAAAACATTAAAATACAGTATATTATTTAGTACAGAAAAGTAGCCAAGACAGAAAGAACAACTTTCACATTATAATGAACTACATTAAAACTTGCATTATCTTCTTCTGGAGCCCTCACAATAACAAATCACCATTAAATGGAATCCATCTCTAATGTACAGACACATATTGACATAATTACATGTACTTACTTTTTTTGATAATGGTGCGTTGAATGGAGTCCAAATGATCTTGCTCTCTGTGCTTCAAATCTGACCATCGTTTTCTGATTTGGTCTTTCGTTCGTTTTACCCCATAATCTTCTTCCAATACTGCAAGGACCTTCTCCAGAACCCAGTCTTTATGGCTGTTGGGTCTATCATAGTTCTCCATTTTGCAATCGTAATCGTATTTCTCAAAGATGCGCACCACCTCCACCATCTCCCCCTTGCTCATGGGGGTGGCCTTGTGCTTAATATAAACTCCTCCACTGCGGGGCCTGTTCGTATTCGTTGACTGCGCCATCATCTTCTCCCTCACACATGTACCTCACAGAATGGCGCAGGAAGAAAAAATAATGTGGTCACGCCCCAGCGTCATGACGCACGTAGAGCGGAGCTTCACGCATGCGTAGGCTATATAAATCAAAAACGAGCGGTCGAGGTCCCGCACGCATGAACGAATCCATTGTTGCGACTCCACGTTAAGGCAAAGGAATACACTGAACGAAGGTAGGTGAATACATTGTGACACTAGTGGTTACTGCATGATTTAGCTTAGAGAACCAAACACACATTGTATAAGCATGTTAGGAACTCAAAGCAAGCACTTATTGGTTGTATTGTAACCTTTATTGCAGAGATCTGATCAAAAACATGCCAAAACCTAAGGGTGGAAAACTAAATTCACGTCAATTCGTCAGTGCTTTTATCGAACTCTACAGATCGCAGACCTGTCTGTGGCAGTCGAAACATAAAGATTATTCAGATAAAAATAAAAGACAGGCAGCAATAGCTACATTGGTGGCAGAAGCAAAGTCTATGTACCCCAGGGCCAATGCAACACAAATTAAAGCTAAAATTGGGAGCCTGTGGAGCACGTTTCTCAGAGAGCTAAAGAAGGTCGAGGGATCGAAAAGATCGGGAGCTGCAGCAGATGACGTGTATGTACCCAAACTGTGGTACTTCAACAGCCTGATGTTTTTAAAGGACCAAACTGAGCCAAGAAAACATCTATCCACACTACCCTCCCTATCAGCAGAGGCCACAGATACTGAGGCAGAACCAACAGAGGAGGAGGAGGAGGAGGAGGAGGAGGAGGAGGAGATCAGCTTTACCCAGGTCTAGTATTTTTCAACAACTGGCCATTCAAATATACTATGATGTTAATGTGTTGTTATGATGGCAACAAAACTGAAATGATGCTCCTTTTTCACACACAGGACCTTGGCAGCCAAGAAGAGGCTTGGCCCAGCAGCCTGTCAACCCAATGCCAAATCCCTACACTAAACCCTCCTCGAAAAAGGGCCAAGAAGAGGCAACAGCTAGATGACGCCACTGCTGAATTTCTAAGTAGGGCCACATCGGTCATCACCTCAGCACCCGATAGTGCAGAAGGGTTTGGCTGTTTCATTGCCAACAAGCTCCGAGAAATAGAGGCAGATCAAAGGGAGCTGTGTGAGGGGATGATGGTACAGCTCCTTAGCAAGGCCAGGAAACGGGAGCTAACCCCTAATTCCCATGTCTGTGATTTAGATCACACACCTCCAGCTAATCAACAACAGGCCTACCAACCACAGCCAGCCTACCAAACCCAGACAAGTTACCAAGCCCACCCAGCCTACCCACACCAGCCAACCTACCCACAACAGCCAACCTACCCACAAGAGCCAACCTTCCTACCCCAGCAAGCCCAACCACCCCAGCAGCATGGGGGTCAGTGGCCAACTCAGAGCCCAGATTTTAGGGGCTACTAATTTGGCCACCAACATAATGGTTTGGTACATATTTTGATGGGTTATTATTTTTGTTTAAAATTTTTTACCATTTAGATCCATTTTAGGGATAATTTTATGTTTAGCTTCAAAAATGGAACGACAAATGTACGAAAACATGTATCTTTCTTTTTTTATTGATTTTGTATTATTGTGATGGGAGTGACAAAGACAAAAAATGGCCTCAGCTGATGGGGAGAGAAGTGTGTATAGTGTTGTTCTTGGTTCAGTTTGGTCGGCAAAAAATATCAGCCTGTTGAAGTACCACAGCCTGGGGACAGACATGTCTTCTGCTGCTGCTCCCCATCTTTTGGAGTCCATGATCTTCTGGTGCTCCCTATATTGTAATTCTCAGGTCCCCAAGTTTGGATATTTACCAAAAAATTGTTATGTATGCCCTGGGGTACAGAGGCTTTGCAAAGTCCACCATTTTGTTCTATTGCTGCCTTCCTTATGTGTTGGATTTGTCCTATTTTAGGAGATTTTTTTTTAATAAATGGATGATGTGAAGGTGTCTTGAATTATTTGTGTAAAGTCAAATGTCAGTTTGTGAGTAGGCAGGTCCTTTGCTCAAATTAAAGGGAGACAAATAGAGTAGTTGGTACTTTAACCATCAAAAATAATATGGGATAATGGGGTTTTTAGAAGTTGACACAAAAAATAATCTTGAAATTTGCTTGATTCATCTAAACAAAATACACTAATCAAAAGTAAATTAATTTGTTTTTAATCCATCCGTATCACCAGCAAAGCAGGTTTTAAGATTATTGTCATTACAAAGAAAAGGATAATATGCGCTGTTTTTCGAGATTTCGAAACTAGCCGCGTCACGAATGTTCTTTTTCTAATACAAACGCTAGTTTTACTAGACAGAAGGAATTCCGGCTGCTCTTTACTTCGGAGCATGCGCATTTTAACTTTGGACAATAGTCCGATGGTTTGCTGTACACACGATCGGATTTTGTACCATCGGACTTTTGTTGCCTGAAAGTTGGTCCGTTCGCAGACCAAACTTTTTGTCCGATGAAAGCCAAAAAAGTTGGTCCGATGGAACGTACACACGGTCGGACAAATGAGAAAAGTGTCGGATTTTGATGTTGGTTGGGCAAAAGTCCGACCGTGTGTACGGGGCTTTAGGCTGACTGCTGAGGAGCGTGCGGTGCCCCAGTGCTTCCACAGGCAGCAACTGGAGGGGCTGCCTGGGTTTGACTCCATTGAGGAGGCTGTGAGGACAGGTAAGTTTTTTTTTTCTATCTGGTGTGTAGCATGTGTGGGGGGGAAGGGAATATGTGACAAGTTTGTGGATCCTCCAACCTGTGAATGTTTTGTGTCATCCACAAATGGGCAGGAGGGTACTGGGCCATCTGGCCAGTCCGCAGCCTCAACCGGACATGATTCTGAGGAATACCCCCAGGCAAGCCTGGAGTCCTCTGAGGAGGTTAAGGGGGAGGAGGTTGAGGAGGAGGTGCTAAGTGCCAATGAGGTACTTCTCCATTTGGTGGAGTCTCCCCCTAGGGCTGGCAGCAGTCAGGGGTAGCCCCTCCCACTCCTCCCCCAACAGGGCTTTCCCCCCAGGGGTCTCCCCTACTCCCAGGCCACAAGGCTCATCTGGAGGCAGGAAGGCGACCCGCAAGACCAGGGGGGTGGCAGAGGTTCTGCCGGTAAACCTGAGGAGGGACCAGGCCCGTCAGGCCCACCATCTGGGTCAGGTCAACCAGACTTTGGGCCGGATGGAGGAGAGCCTGGCCTCCATCAAGGAGTCAGTTGTGGACATGTCTTGCAACTCACTGGCTCTCATAACCTTTCTCAATGACCTGCAGACTGCCACTGCAGGCGTGGGTCAGGAGGTGCGTGCCCTGACCCAGGCTGTCCAGGCCAACACGGCAGCCCTCAATGTGGGCCTCACGCGCCTTGCTGTGACCATGGCCTTGGAGGGCAGGCCGCCAGGTGGGCAGAGACCAGGGGATGCTCCTCCTTCCCCTGATTCCCCCCTCATGAGTCTCCCCTGAGGAGCCGGGGCCGTGGCTGTGGCCACGACGTTAGTTTTTTTTTGGGGTTTTCTGTGGGTTTTTTTGGGGGGGTTTCTGTGGGCCAGATCCACATACAAATAGATTGGCGCAGTGTATCAGAGATACACTACGCCACCGTATCTTACCTGGCTTAACTTCGAATCCTGGAAGAATTTGCGCCGTAAGTTACGTCGGCGTAGTGTATCTCTGATACACTGCGCCAATCTATTTGTATGTAGATCTGGCCCACAGAAACCCCCCCCAAAAAACCCCACAGAAACCACTGGTGGCGGAATTCAAATCAGCGAGTAGGGGGTGTGATTCATTTAAATGAAGTGCGTCCCCGCGGCGATTGAACTGCGCATGCTCAGTTCAGAAATTTCCCGCCGTGCATTGAGCTAAATTACATCACAACGACGTTATTTATTTGACTAGCGTAAATCACGTACATTCCTATTCACGGACGACTTACGCAAAAATAAAAAATAAATCAAATTTTGACGCGGAAACGACGGCCATACTTAACATGGCAAGTCTAACTATAGGCCGGATAAAAGCAGCTTTAACTATATGCCGGAAAAAGCCGACTAGAGACGCCGTGTAAGATTGCGATGGCCGCGTGTACGTTTGTGGATCGGCGGAAAAAGCTCATTTGCATACCCAACACGGAAAACAACGTGAACGCCACCCAGCGGACGCCGAAGTATTGCATCTTAGATCCGAAGGCGTACAAAGACGTACACCTGTCAGATCTAACCCAGAAGCCACCATATCTTGGTTTGAGGATTCAAAGTAAATATACGACGCGGGAACTTTGAAAGTACGCCGGTGTATCAGTAGATACACTGGCGTACTCTCTCTGTGAATCTGGCCCTGTGTTTTTTTTTGCTTTGTTTTGTTTCTGTGTTTTTTTTTTCTGTGTTTTATGATTTTTTTTTTTACAGTGATTATGATTTGTTTTCTTTTTGTGAATGATGTTTGATTGTGGGGTTGACATTCCTGCCGGAAAAGGGGTGTCACCATCGGTTGTGGTGGATAAGGGATCCCCAGGACCAGGGAGAATAGATCCCCAGGTCCATGTGAATGGTGTATGAATGTACAGTGACATAATTGGAGACTTGGTGTGGCGTTTCTGCTCCCAAGTCCTGCATGGTGGGCTTGTGCTAATCCAATTTGATGATGATGTGATGTGTCTGTGCTAGGGACCACAGTGGTGTGCATGCGTGCATTCTCATTGTGCCATGATTAGTGTGTGTGTTTAACGTGCAAAGATGCCTAATGCGAGGCGTCTCCTGGCTGCTCTACCCTCAGAAGGTGGGGTAGCCTCGGTCAGGGGGGGATTGTCTGGTTGGGGGGTCAGGTCATCACGTATGTCAATCTCCAGGCCATTTCTCACAGCAAAGTTGTGCAGCATGCAACATGCACCGATCATCTGGCACACAAAGTTTGGGGAATACAACAGGGCACCCCCAGACTTATCCAGGCATCGGAAACGGGACTTCAGGAGGCCAAAGGTGCGTTCCACCACTGCACAGGTACGTGCGTGTGCTTCATTGTATCTTTCCTCTCCTGGGGTTTGGGGGTTCCGGAAAGGAGTCATGAGATGGGGTCCAAGTGCATATGCAGAGTCACCTGTAAGGGAAAAGACAGGAGGATGTTAGTCGTGCGTGTGCCCCTCGTGATGTCTGCATCATGGGGTGGGACAGTCATGCATGACACCCATGTCACTCACCAACCAGCCAGCTGTCCCCATACATGTTCTGTTTGAATTCCATTGGGATGGGTCTCTGATTGTATATGTAGCTGTCGTGGCTGGACCCTGGGTGTTTGGCACGGATGTGCCATATGAGGCATTGGGCATCAACTATCACCTGTACATTGATGGAATGCCAATGCTTCCGATTGCGGTATAGGTGCTCTTTCTCACGGGGGGGCTTTAGTGCCACATGTGTGCAATCAATGGCCCCCACGGTGCGTGGGAATCTGGCAATTTTGTAGAAATCTTTCATTGCCTTCACCCGCAGGTCCTCCTGGGTGGGTCTGATGATTTGGTTGGCCATGCGTCTGAAGATTGCGGGGATAACCTGGTGCACACATATGATAATGGAGGTTTGTGCCATCCCAGCCACAACTCCACTTGTTCTTTGAAAAGAGCCACTAGTAAGGAAATGGAGTGTTGCCAGTACCTTGACCAGTGGCTGCACTGCATGTGAGCGGTGTGTTGGGCTGGTGATGTCACCTTTCAGGGTTTTGGTTAATTCCAGGATGGCAGCAGGGGTGAATCTGAAGATGCGATACACCTCAGAATCACACATGCCAAAGATGTCTATGCGTGTGCGGTATACCCTCTCCCGTGCCCTCCTCCTTCTCCTCCGTGCCCTACTCTTTCTGCGCGCATCTAAAGCCAGTAGAGCTATGACCATGGATGCCCCTGGCATGTTGGCATACAGATTGTTGTCCTGCAAGTGTGGCTGCTCAGCTCGTCCTTAACGGTGTTGCTTTAGCTGACCTGCACACATCTGGTGCAAAGTTAAAGCTGCTTTTATAAGGGGTGACTTCAGACCGGACGTACAGCTGATGCGCACAGCGCGTAGCGTGCACCAGACAAACGTACCTTTGTGGATCGCAGTATCTCCCTCATTTGCATATTTGCATAGCAAATCAATGGTGTGTCTAGCGCATTTTTGCGCACACTATGCGCCAGTGTAGAAAAATTACGTTGGTCGGGAAAATCAGGTTTTCAGGCGTACCTCGTTTTGGGGATACGGCACATATACACGCCAGCGCATATTTACACTTACGCCGCACATCTCGAGATACGCCAGCGTAAGTGCTTTGTGGATCTGGCCCTTAGGCCTCGTACACACGATCAAATCTGTCTGCTGGAAACGGTCTGCTAGACCATCCCAGCAGACAGATTCGATTGTGTGTATGGGCGAGCAGACGGATTTGGCCACCCGACAGATTGGAAAGCATGCTTACCAATCCGTCGGCTGGGAACCCGTCCGCCCGACATGTCTGCTGGTTAGTACGCTAACCAGCAGACATGTCTTCTCGCACACGCGCCGAATGGTTTCGACGCATGCGCGGAAGTGTTTTACTTCCTGGTGCGGTGACGTGGCGCCATCAACGTCACCGCCACGTTACCGACACGTCAGCGCGCTGTCTGCTGGCGGGGATTTTGGTTTGCTCGTGTGTACACGCGAGCAAACCAAAATCCAAACAGACAGATTTGTTCAAATCGGTCGGTCCGACCGATTTGAACAAATGAATTGCCTCGTGTGTACGAGGCCTTAGAGTTTAGCTGTATACACAATTCCTAGAGTCTAAATAATGGGTTCCATTAGGTAAGGCTGATTTCTGTGTGAGAACAGTCCAGTTAGGTATCTGTGAAACCTTTATGGCATTCTTGGGTCTTATCCTTTTATCTACCCATTTACCTGTCTTTTATCTAAGGACAGGTAAATATCTTTGGTTTTGTGAAAAGGAACACTATTGTTCAGAAGACTCTGTTTCAGCATGAGGTTTGTATAATGTTAGGATGGTTGATCCATTGAAACTTGCAAAACATATGAAGTCATGGTAACCTTTAGTTCACCTGTCTTGAGGCCTAACTGGCAATATTATTTTCATTTTAGAAAATTAGGGTTGAAATGTTGGGCTACTGCATTTATTGAAAAGTTGGACATTTCAGTTACAGAAAATGCATGCATTCTTCATTATAATCCTTTTGGATGAACATAGCCTTCAGAAATCAGAGGGCCTTATGCACCCCAAGTATGCTGACATGCAGAACTGTAAAAGAAAAAATTCATTGAAAGAAAATTTGGTTTCATTTTGAGAATGATACAAATTTGGATTGCTCCCCCATCATACCATCATGGTATGGATTGCATTACCAGGCCACTTCAGATCTTCAGAAATGGGTATTATTAGATTTTGAAATTAATTTTAGATATTTGACATTCCTTTTGCATATTCAGAAATCAGAATAGCTGGCTGTAAAAAAAAAAAAAAAAAAACATTGTAGGGTCCCCCTCAATCCATACCAGGCCCTTCAGATCTTGAATGGGTTCTAGGGGAACCCCACACCAAAATTGTAAAAAAAAATGGTGTGGAGCCCCAAATCCATACCAATACCCTATCCAAGCATTCAGACTGACAGGCAAGGAAAGGGGGAAGGACGATTGAGTACTCCCTTTTCCTGAACTATACCAGGCCACATGCCCTAAACATGGTGGGTGCTTTGGAGTAGGGAAAATCCCCATGTTGATGAGGACAGGGGCCTCTTTCCCACAAACCTGGCCTAGTGGTAGTGGGGGTGGAGGGGGTGACTTTTCAGAATCCGGAAGCCCCCCATGTGAATGAGTAAGGGTACATAGTTCATCGTCCCCTACTCACTCACCTAAAAAGTGGGTAAAAACACAACAACAGTTTTTATAAGCAAAATATAAACAAATAAATGTCCCCTGAAGTAGAGTCAACATCAATCATGAAGAACTCCGGCTGCAAAACCAAAAAAAAGCTCTGCACCAGACGAATGCTTCTGCTGTCTGACAGTTTTTAAATAACTAAGGGGTAGGGCCATCCGATTATGTCACTGGGTGAACCCCCCCACTCAGCGTGTCCTTGGTGCTGATATCACCCTGTGAGATCATTGGATGGGCCCACTCCTTACTTATTTAACAACTGTCAGATTGTGGAGATTTTGCTTCTTTTTTTTTTTTGGTCGGTAGGTGGCATTCATCATGACTGATGTTGGATGTACATCAGGGGACATGTATTTGTTATTTTGTTTAATAAAGGAACTAAATGGTGTTGTGTTTTTATTAACGTTGACTTTTTTTTACTGTGTACCACATACACATTCACATGGTATGGGGAGATAAGGGTCTGGTACTTGCTTTGGCTTCAATAAGGCTTCAACAAGGCTTCGGACAGGCTTTGTTAAAGCTCTCTGAATGCTAGTAAAAGCTCCTGTCACCAAAAATAAAATGGTTAGTCCTGTTTACACCTGCTTTTGCTTTGCTTCGGCTTTGCTTCAAAAATTATACCCCATGTAGCTTCAGTGATGCTTCAAAGCGTCTTCAAAACCTCCATAGAAGAAAAGCTTGCTTGAAGCCTCACTGAAGCCCCACCAAAGCCTCATTGAAGCCCCATGAAGCCCCACTGGAGCCTCAAAGAAGCACCACCAAAGCCCCACCGAAGCCTCATTGAAGCACCAAGTAAATGCAGGTGTAAACAGGACTCTAAGCTAACCATTTTATTTAGTGACAGGAGCTTTGACTGGAGTTCAGAGAGCTTTAACAAAGCATATCCAAAGCCTTGTTTTTAAGCAAGTATAAACTAACCCTAATACATAATTTATTTCGGCCAATCATTTTTCGACCAATTTGAATTTGAATAATTTTGAAATATGCAGTTTATTAGAAAATGAATAAACAAAATGATGCTAGACGAAATTCAACAAATGGTATATAAGAGGTTTACATTTTTCATCAGTTTTAGAAGTTTTACTTGGTAAGTGGGTCTCTGACACTATCACCCTGTGTGACAGGCAGATGGGAATTGTATGTACATTAGGCAAACCTTGCATTTGTATGCTTTCTTTAATTCAAGCTTAACCTATATGATCATGCCTTTAATACATACTCATGCTGATTTTGTATTTAATGAGGATAGAAAGGGGGTTTTGAGAAAATAATTAATTGCATTGTTTAACTGACAATTTATTTCACTTACATAGTATGTTTTAGACAGTATGATCACATTCTCACCTTTATATATAGAATTTTTTTTTCTTGCCTGCAGCTCCTGTAGAGCGTGTCACTCATCTGCTGTCACATTATTCGTTTTCTTCTTAAACCAATTAATATATTTAATTCTTCTGTTACTGTGTCAAAGGAGATTTCCACACTCGTATTATAGTTAAATGCTGGTAATGCCCTAGATTTAACTTTAATGAAAGAGGGGTTGCCTGGGTTATTTGACTAAAATGTTTGTCCCATCGTGAATACATGTAGTAAAGAAGTTTTTCCTCAATGGTGGGATTTTAAATGGACCACAAACAGTAGTGTTTGAAAATAATTACAATTTTATTAACATATACAAAAAGCTAACAGCTAACACAAGTTGAAACATCAAGCACAAAAATGGTTTGGATAAAAACAAACATATAGAATTTGGAATACATAAAAAAAAAATGCTGATAAGAAGCCCAGAAGCTGTCAACCATGGTTTGAATCTTCTTCAGGGACTAAACCGAGCTAAGTGCTTTCAGAGCTGTGACTTTAATCTATGATGATAAGGTATATGTCATTAGAAGAATGTACAGTACAGTGATGTGCATATTAACAGTTATACATCACAGACATACATATTGTGCCAAAGCTAAAAAAAGGGGGTTATAATCTAATAATCCTGACCCCCAGTATGAAAGTTTCACCAACCAATAGACCAGTGTTTCTCAACCTTTTTGACCTCGGGGAACCCTTGGCAAAAAGTTTGAGATCTCGGGGAACCCCTGAAAAAATAATTCAAATCTAAAGCTCACGGATCATTGGATCCGATCAACGAGCCATAGATACAACAGCAATAAAGAAACAGTATCAAATAATAGAATAGATATTGTAAAAACACTTGCCCCCTTAATGTTAAACTTGGTCTTGCTTTTTTCTGAAAAGATGCTCAATTCTGGGTCGAACTTGAGATAAGCAGCTTTACCAGTGACAAGACAAATGCAGCTATACCAGTGACAAACGCAGCCTTTCTGGAAGCTGAGGGGTAACAACCACTGACAGGAACAACTGCTGACAGAAACAGGCTTTTTTCAAATCCCACTATGCCATTACATTACATTACATGCCCCCACTGTGCCATCAATTGCCCCCACTGTGCCATCACTGTGTCACCACTGTGCCATCACTGTGTCACCACTGTGCCACGACTTGCCCCCACTGTGCCACGACTTGTCCCCACTGTGCCATCACATGCAACCACTGTGCCATCACTTGCAACCACTGTGCCATCACTGTGCCATCACTTGCAACCACTGTGCCATCACTTGCCGCCACTGTGCCATCACTTGCAACCACTGTGCCATCAATTGCCACCACTTGCAACCACGTGCCACCACTTGCAACCACTGTGCCACCACTTGCAACCACTGTGCCACCACTTGCATGGGATGGGACGGGAAAACACTAAAGATTTCCCGCGGAACCCCTGTTGAGAAACACAGCAATAGACGATAATTCAAACACAATAGAGAAGAGAGATGGTCCATTTGCTGTACATGCAGACAGGTTGAGGCCTCATGAGCCGAGAAAGCTCAAAAATATTGAAGTGCGCATTTCATACAGTGTATCCTGAGCCACTTGGTTGGGCTTAAAACTGTCTAAATAAATATAAATATATTATGACACCTTAAACTAGTTTCAGGGACACATTTAAAGGGGTAAGCAGGTATTGCTTTTAGTACTATCCAAACCGTACATTTCTGAGAGTGTCAAGGGTGCGTTGCTCCAGGACTAAACCATCTCTGTGTTGCCAATTGATTTCAGTGATCCTAGTCTGTCTGGTGTTCACCCAGTAGATGTGGACAAAAAGGAACAGGTTTGTCCTCTACTACCAGTCGTGCTGTACTCTATACGTTAACAGCATATGGGCTTCAGGTTATTTTTAATTTTTTTCATATTAATTTTTATTGAAAGGTTTTTACATACAATATCATATAGCAACGAGTAAACAGTTCAGCATGGACAGGCTGGACCAAATGGTTACATAAGAACTTATACAGGTATCTTCATTAACCACTTCAGACCCACGCTACCATCTAATGACGGCACCAGCGCGGGTCTGAATATCCAACATGCTGTCTTTTGACGGCCGCCCCTTTGGGCGTTCCCATCGCGCACTGTAGAGCGTGCTGCGGGGAAGCCCTGTGTTGTCCGTGTCCCTTGGACACGGCCAATCACAGATCACGGCGAACGGCCAGTCAGAGTGGCCATTTGCGATGCGATCTGTGGGCGAATGAGAGATGATCTCATAGCTCATCTCTCATTGCCGTTTTACACAGAGACAGCTTCCTGTCTCTGGAGAGGAGGAGCCCGATCTGTGTTCCTTGTACATAGGGACACAGATCGGTCACCCCCCCAGTCACCCCCCCTCCCCCCACAGTTAGAACACACCTAGGATACACATTTAACCCCTTCCTCACCCCCTAGTGTTAACCCCTTCAATGCCAGTCACATTTATACTGTAATTAGTGCATATTTATAGCACTGATCGCAGTATAAATGTGAATGGCGCCAAAAATGTGTCAAAAGTGTCCGATATGTCCGCCATAACGTCGCAGTACCAATAAAAATCGCAGATCGCCGCCATTTCTTTGCGCAAACCAGTCGCTTATTGCGATTTTTTTTTTTTTAACAAAAATATGTAGAAGAATACGTATCGCCCTAAACTGAGAAAAAAAATGTTTTTTTTTTTTTAAATTGGGCTATTTATTATAGCAACAAGTAAAAAATATTGTATTTTTCTTCAAAATTGTCGCTCTTTTTTGTTTATAGCGCAAAAAATAAAAACCGCACAGGCGATCAAATACCACAAAAAGAAAGCTCTACTTGTGGGGAAAAAAGGACGTCAATTTTGTTTGGGAGCCACGTCACACGACCGCGCAATTGTCAGTTAAAGCGACGCAGTGCCGGAAGCTGAAATTTCACCTGGGCAGGAGGGGGGTGTATGTGCCCAGTAAGCAAGTGGTTAAACAGTGGTCATATCAGATTATCAGCAAAAATATGGTGAACACAGACATAAGTAATCACATTCGACCAATGACAGCTCCATATCAACTGTAGCCTAATCAAAAATAGAACATGGAAAAAAAAACATTTTAAAACATACATAAAAAACAAAAACAAAAAGAGTAAAAGAAAAAAGAGTGGGAATTGAGATGGATAACTGCTTTGGTAAATTGGTTTCTATGGAACCGCTAGGGAGAGACCTGCCTGAGGAGCATAGTAATCAGTAAGTATTTTAAAGGAAGGAAAAATCACATCACTTTGTGTTCTCCCTCCAGATCCGCCACTGGCTATCGAAGCTCTTTCTGGATCCATTAGCGCTGGCCAACAGAGACTCATACATATAATTTGTTTGGACAATAGTAAGGGCTTCAGATAAATTCGGTGCAGTATCCGATTTCCAGTTTCTGGCTATAAGCGTTCTAGCTGGAAGGTGTCTATAGTCAGGTTCAGTAAGGCTAGTTCGGGTGATGGGGCAGTAAAAAAAACTGTCACTAAGGAGATGTACTTGAATATATTACTCCAAAAACTAGTGAGGTTCTTACATTTCCAGAAAACATGTAAAAGATTACCCACTTCCCCACTTCCCCACACCCTCTCCAACACAGGGGCGAGTTGTCATGTGAGAATTTGGAAAGCCTATACGGGGTGAGATACCATCTTAGGTTGATCTTTTGGGTGAGTTCCCAGTGGTTTGTGCATCTGGATGCCCTGTACACAGAATTAATGGTGCTTTTCCACTGTGAGTCTGTAAAAGACCTTCCCATATTGACTTCCCATTTAACAAAGGGGGCAGATCGGACAAACTCACGTTTAGTTTGAAAATAATTGTAAAAAAGAGGAATACCTCTAGCCGAGGAAGACGGGGAGGTAAGAAAGGTCCATACCGGTTCTTGTATAAATATACGGTGCGTTTTGAGAGAGGTCAAAAAGTGGGACACCCTAAAGTATTTAAAAGCATCATTAGGAAGCAGGTTATACTTGTGGAGGAGAGACTGAAAGGGGACGAGACGGTCATTGCAGTAGAGGTCGGAGACATAAGTTATCCCTTTATCACTCCACCCTCTAAGGTCGATGTCAGGAATAGCATCAGATAAAGTTGAGATAGGGATAGGCAACTTAGTCATAACAGACGGGGATTAGCAGTAGTTCCAAAATCCCTCCAGGCTCTTAAAGTGGCCTGAATGGACAAGGGGAGGTGACGTAATGGGAAGGGTTTCCATCTATCAACAATTAGTAGAGAGAGGAGATCTTTGGTAGGGCTCATTGCCCTTTCAAGACTACACCAAGGGGTGTTCGTCGTATTCGACAGCCATGTTCTTACTTGGTTTAACAAGGAAGCTCGGTAGTAATCACGAAGGTCAGTATATCCCATACCTCCAACAGACCTATGTTCAACCAAGAGGGCTCTAGAGCTTCTAGGTTTACGCAAATTCCACACATATCCACCAAGGATCTTCTCAAGGGCTGTGATATGGGTGGGTTTGATGGGGAAAGGTAGTGTACGGAAAACATAAAGGATTAGAGGCAGCAAGAGCATTTTAAAGGCGGTGAGCCGGCCCGACCAGGACAGTTCAGTCCTAGCCAAGCGGGTCGCCTCCTTAGTGAGTTTGGCTATTAATGGTGGGAAGTTGGCCTCGGCCAAGTCCGACGGGTCAGCAGTCAGCTGAAGTCCCAAATATGAAATACTTTTCTCACTCCATGAGAATGGAAGGGTCTCTTTCAGGGAAGAACTAATGTTTAATGTTTGAGTTTACTTTATAATAAGAGATATTACCGAATCCCTCCAATACTTCCTGAACATGTGGGAGGGAGTTGGCCGGGGAGGTAATTGATAATATAATATCAAGATTAAAAGATTTATTTTGTGGGACGAACCCTGGATGACAAAACCTTGAATATGGGGATGGACTCTAATTTTTTCAGCTAACGGCTCAATAAGGAGATTAAATATGGAAGGAGACAGGGGACAGCCATGTCTTGTGCCATTAGTGATGTGAAAAGGTCAGGAAAGGCTATTAGAAGTGTAAACCTGGGCGGACGGGGTCGAGTAAAGGGCTTGGATGGCTGTCATAATGGGCCCTGGAAACCAAATTTGGCCAACGTATGTGTCATGTATCCCCAGTGTACCCTGTCGAATGCCTTCTCCGCATCCAAAGATAGGAGCAGAGAAGACGTCCGACAGGACCACGCATGCTGTATGACCCCAATGATCCTACGTGTGGCATCTGCCGACTGTCTGCCGGAAGTAAATCCGGATTGGTCTGCATTAATTAAAGTCGGCATTACACCTAGAAGTCTATGGCTAAGATTTTTGCGTACAGTTTGACGTCAGTATTTAGGAGTGAAATGGTGCGAAAATTAGAACGGGGGGCGCATGCGCGGCGCGAAGCTAGACGGTCGCATCTGAGAAGAGCTCCGTGCACAGCGGGAACATCTAAGGCTTCCCCGGGGCTAGATCTCGCACAGATTGTTCTAATTTACTTACACACCCCCGGAGGAACGAGCAGTGCATGCCGTCCGCCAAGTCTCGTCGCGAAAAACCGACGCAGAAGACCCTCACACACTATCTACTCCGAGTCCGGAGAATGGACGGGAAGGCCAAAGATGGCGCTGGCTCGCAACGCTCACAGAACACCTCGCAGGATCCGGGAGCCTCCCCTGCACATTCGTCGGTGGGCAGTGAGTATAATCCTCAGCTCACTAAAGCAGACCTGGAGGATAGCCTCTCGGTGATGTATACCAAGCTGGCGGAGAAATTCCAATCGGAACTCCATAAAGCTACTAACACACTGCAACATGAGATGGCTGTCTTGGGTAATAGAATGGACATTTTAGAGACTAAGCATGACGAACTTCAGCTGGCCTACTCTGACCTCCGCAAAGACCATGAGGCCCTCTCTGATTCCTTTTCCCAGCTTCAATCCCACCTGGAGGATTTGGACAACAGGAACCGTAGAAGTAACCTGAGGATTAGGGGGGTCCCGTCACCGAGCTTGTCCCTGCCATCAATAAGCTGTTTCGCTCACTGCTCCTGGACTCTCCCCCTGAGGCCTTTGCCTGTGATAGGATCCATAGGGCTCTCCACCCTAAGCCTCCAGAGGATAAGCCCCCCAGGGATGTTGTCCTGTGCTTGAAAGACTATTTAGTGAAGGAAGAAATCCTCAGGGCCTCCCGTAATACCCCAAATATAACCCTGGATGGAGTGAAGCTACAGGTCTTTCCGGATATCTCCCCAGCCACCTTGGACAGACGCCGCAGATTCAAAGAAGTCACCGTTCCACTCCAGGGGGCTAGAATCCGTTATAGATGGGGATTTCCCTTCAAGCTCCAAGTCCCTCACCAGGGGAATACATACACAGTTTTCACCATCCAACAAGGAAAAGAGCTCCTTGTTAAGCTGGGGCTTTTGGCGAAAGAAGACCTTCGCAGGATGCCCTCCACCCCCCGCCCGTCTGCCATCTGGTCTACCCCATCACCGCAGAGAGATCGCAGAAGGCAGAGACAGGATCTCAGGGAGCGTCTGTATTAATGGTTAATCTCCCCCTGCCTTTGAAGCTCTAAAAGCTACGCGTCTTCCGGACTTGGAGGATTTACCCCCGGCGGCTATGGAGGTTAGCTGATCTTCGGATGGGACGGTTCGTTTGTCCGGTGCATCGGGCATCTCCACTGCAACCTAACTCTCCCTATTATTTTTTTTTTGACGATGGCCCACGGCCCCCATTCCTGATACATTGCACTCTCCCCTCCATGCACCTGTTTGCATATCGGTTCCCCGCTGTGTCCCCATTCAGCGGTGCCCACTTGGTTGTCCCCCCACTCTTGGTGATATCCCGGTGCTTAAGATGTCACAATTTGATGATCCTGGAACTTTGTGGTACCCTCCCTTATTTTTCTTTTTTTTTTCCTCACCCACCCTCATATTTTGTTTTTTTTCTCACCTTTTGTACCACTGCTGGTTGACAAGAGTGTTGGACGGTATAGTCCTGTTAGCCAGGTTGGCTCTATCCATGGCTGGCTTATGTTACTTTCTATTGTTGGTTGGGTTCCTTCCCTCCCGACTCCATTACCTTTCATTTGTTTTATTGTTTATTTTTTAAGTTGCTGGTGCTATGTTTTTTCCTCAGGATGCGGACCTCTTATTTTGTATACTTTGCTCCTTGATGTTCTTGCCTGTATAACCCTTATCTCTCCAACAGGACCCCCCGGGGATAGCTGGATTGGGCTTGTATCTTTACCGGGGGTTAGCCCCTCCGGCCCCCTGCTGTATGTTTGTGTTTGCCTCCCCCTCGGGATCCCCCCCGACCACTGAATAAGCTGGACATTCCCTTTTTTCAATATGGGGATTAAATTAATATCCCATAATGTTAAAGGGTTTAATTCCCCCCAAAAACGTAAGAAGGCTTTTTCGGCCTATAAACGACTGCGAGCAGATATAATTTGTTTGCATGAGACCCATTTTTCTGAGGGGAATCACCCGTCTTATTTTGATAAGGCCTATGGCTCTGGATATTTCACAACGTTCGGGGCTAAGTCCCGAGGGGTGGCAATTTTCATAAGGAAGAGTCTGATGTTTGATGTTGAAAATGTCTATAGAGTTCCTGACAGTTGGTTCCTGATCTTACAGGGCTCCTTGCAGGGCAAGCAATTTACAATAGCCAATGTCTATGCCCCCAATAGCTCCCAAGCTACCTTTTTTAAGAAATTTTTTCAGGTTCTAGATAGGTTTAACTCCCCACGCATGATCCTGGGAGGGGATTTCAACCTGGTGACTCACTCGACCCTGGATAGGAGTAGAGGGGGTAATGCATCTAACGCTTTTTCTAAAACTTTAAAATACCTGTTACACCAACATAACCTTCTAGATTATTGGAGGGCACACAATGTGCGAGCCAGGGAATATACTTTTTATTCCCATCCCCATGACACCTACTCCAGGTTAGATTACCTTTTTTGCTCTCCCATCCTCCTCGCAAACTCTTCAGCAGCTGCCATTCACCCGTGCCCTTCGTCGGACCACCACATAGTCACTCTAGATCTTTCTCATATTGGCCTTAAACCTTCTGTTGCCGGCTGGAGGCTTAACGAATCGTTACTCTCGGATCCCATGTTGGTCTCGCAACTCGCAGACCGGCTGGTTGAGTACTTTTCTATCAATGACACGGGTGAAGTGTCCCCTTCTGTTCTCTGGGCTGCCCACAAAGCGGTAATGAGAGGACACTTTATCCAGCTGGCAGCTGAAAAGAAAAAACAAATGCTTATTGATATCACCAAACTCACTGCTGAGTTGGATAAATGATATCATTTACACTCGAGCTCCCATGCCCCAGACCTTCTCTCCCGTATAAACAACACTAGACTTGAACTGGACACTATCCTCTCCGGACGGACTGAAAGGTCCCTGAGATGGTCTAAAGCCCGGTTTCTTTTACACAGTAACTCTGCTTCGACCATGTTCGCGAGAAAACTTACCCAGTCACTCCAGTCCCCACACACGTACAAATTGAGAATCCCAAATGGCAATCTGGTTTCCCACCCGTCAGAGGTGATGCAGATCTTTACCAATTTTTACTCTAAACTCCTTTCCCCTCCTTCCTCTCTCCCAGATCCAACGCTTAACTCCTGGTTAGAAGACATTCCTCTTCCCTCCCCTACCCCGGATCAGCGTTTGACCCTGAACGCAGACTGCTCAGACTCTGAGATTCTAGAGGTAATTAAGTCACTTAAACCCTCTAAAACACCAGGCCCCAACAGGTACTCAGCCCCCTACTTTAAAAAGTTTACAGATTATCTTGTCCCCCATCTTAAATCTCTTTTTTACTATGTTCTGAAAGGCCATTACTTCCCTGATGATATGCTACTTGCAAATATGTCCCTGATCCCGAAACCCAATAAGGACCACTCCCTTCCCCAAAATTTCAGGCCAATTTCCGTAATGAATACAGACCTAAAGATCTTTGGTAGGGTTATGGCCAATAGACTCTCCAATACAATCCCTTATTTGATTTCCCCTGACCAAACAGGATTCATCCCTTCCCGACAAATCACGGACAATATTAGGCTAGCCTCCAATGTCATCTCTGACGCCGATTTAAATGCCCGTAGAGTATTGCTCCTCAGCCTTGATATACACAAGGCGTTTGATAGCGTGTTGTGGCCTTACCTTGAACTTACGCTGGCTAAATTTGGCTTCTCAGGGGCCTTTGTCCATGGCTTTAGAGCGCTTTATAACCATCCTCGCACCCGGATCAGACTTCCGGGTTGTAACTCGGATTATTTCGAACTTGGCAGGGGAACGAGACAAGGTTGCCCCTTGTCTCCACTTTTGTTTGCCCTGGCCATAGAACCTCTGGCTCGTTCAATAAGTTTGAATCCTAGCATTAAAGGGTACACTAAAGGGGACCAGGAGTTAAAAGTCAGCCTATACGCGGATGATGTCCTCCTGTTCCTGTTGGATCCGGTAACTACCATCCCCAACCTTATCTCCACCTTGAAAGTCTTCCAGGACATCTCTGGGTTGGGGGTTAATTTTGCTAAATGTTCCGCCCTCCCGATTAATTTCCCACAACACCTTCTTACTTCCCTCCAAGCCAACTTTAATTTTGTTATTGAACCTCAGACTCTGTCGTACCTAGGGATTAAGTTAGCCCCTTCACTACAGAACATGTTTCTGGCCAATTACCCCCCTATGTTTTCCCACATTAGACAATTGCTTTCAGTTTGGTCCCCCTACCGCATTTCCTTTCTTGGCAGAGTCCAAGCGATCAAGATGTCTGTCCTCCCGAAACTCCTCTTTTTATTTAGAGCCCTCCCCTGCTATTTACCACGCAGAACGATTGACTCATTACAACGTGACGTGAACAAATTTGTCTGGGGCAATAAGAAGCCCAGATTAGGCAAACTCTTGGTCTATAGACCTAGGTCCTTGGGCGGTCTGGGCCTTCCAAACCTTTGGCTATATTTCCTATCTGCTAGGCTCTTGCAAATGGCCCAATGGCATACCCCCCATAGAGGCATCCCCTGGCTCCGATTTGAATATTTCTCAGTAAGCCCATATTACCTCCCTGGTTTGCTATGGTCCAAGGGGGTACGACTTAAAGATCTCTCTTCCTTGAATACTGTGGTGGGCCAATCGTTTTACCTCTGGTCACTGTATAAATCCAAATTTTTACTCTCTCCCTCTATCCCTGCACTGGCCTCCTTTTTAGGTGCTCCCTCCTTCCCTGCTGCATTCCCTGACCCGAGGGCCTTCTCTCTCTGGTCCTCCGTGGGCCTAGTGACCTTGGGCTCATTGAGGAAAGATGGGGTAGTCCACTCGTTCCAATCTATACAATCCACCTATGCCCGCCCTCGATCAGAGTTTTATAAATATCTTCAAATTCGGCACTTCTTTGACTCTGAATACCCTGCGGCCCCAGTTGGCCCTGCCTCTGTGTTTGAGGGGCTCTGCAGCCCCTCCTCCAGGGACAGGGGTGGTATTTCTAGGCTATATGACTATCTGGGGGGGTTGGGCCTTCCGGAGAAGTCTTCGGCAGTGTTGAGCTGGGAGCGTGAGACAGGGGAGACAGCTACCCCTGAGGAGTGGGCAGACAGAATCACTAACATGCATAAATGTACTAAGTCCATGGCTGTGAAAGAAACGGTGGTGAAGCTCTACACCAGGTGGTATTACACACCAGCCAAATTGAGTAGATTTTTCCCTAATGTTTCGGAACTCTGTTTCAGGGGTTGCCCCGAGAGGGGGACCCATCTACACATCTTCTGGAGCTGCCCAGCTCTGAGGGATCTGTGGCAGAGGGTATCAGATAGGGTGGCCACCATCACAGGGGCTAACGTAGTATTAACCTATCAGATGTGCCTGTTTTTTGCGGATATCCCCGGCTCCACTCCCCCTGAACAGAGGTTGGTGCACACCCTTTTCAGTGCTGTCCAGTGGTCCATTGCTCTGCTATGGCGCACACCGGGGGTCTCCTGGGATAGGGTCCTTAGCCGTATGGCGGCTATTCAGGTCATGGAAAAAGTTTTTCATACTATCATGGATACTATGCAGGTGTATGACCTGAAATGGCGCTCCTGGTCGCCTGACTTACCAATTTGCTGATTGTGCCCCCCCCCCTCTATTGTTACAGGCTATATCCGAATTAGAGGCCCCAGGCATTCAACATTCTCCGATTTTATTCTACTTACTCTTCTCCATGTACCCTGGTAACTAACTTGTTCTTTTTTGCTTTTTGTTTTTGTTCTCAGTTTTCTTTGTTATGTCATGGCAGGATCTAAGTATAGTGTCTTCATGTTTCACCAATTATGGGCCCTCTCCTCCAAACCTAGGGTTCTAATCGGACATGAACGCCCCTCTAACCTAATGTTTTGTTTTATACTGCTAATTCAGTTGACCATTATTCGATACTAGATCTGATCTCTGTATTAGCTAATGTCTGCCTGTCGTGTGCTGTTGTAAGCATGATAATGCTCTATGTTTGTATTTTCTTTTCCTCCTCTATATAAAAGCGTTTGTATTAAAAAAAAGAAAATTAGAAGGGGTGTCAGGGGTCTTACCAGGCTTAGGGATGGTAACCACATAGGCCCTGAGCATCTCCTCGGGGAATGTTGCCGAGGAGGCTGCCTGGGAGAAAACCAATTTCAAAGAAGGGGAGAGAACCTCAGCAAAGACCCTATAATAGTCATTGGGGAGCCCACCTGGGCCAGGGGATTTCCCCAAAGGTAACTGTTTTATCATTTTTAAGATTTCAAATTCAGTAATGGGGACGTTCAGTGCTTCTAATTGGATTGGGGACAACTTTGGCAGGTTCAGATTTGCCAAAAACTGTTGAATGTCGTGATCTGTGGGCTGGGGTGTACTAGCGTCATTTTTTAGATTATAAAGGGACAAGTAATAGTCTGCAAAAGAGTCAGCAATGTCTCTAGGGCTATATAATTTACTATTGTCCAGGGAGCTACGTATGAAAGGGATTTTAGAACGAGTCCTCTGGTCTTTCAGGCGCAAGGTGTTTGCCCGCCTTATTACTTGCAGAGTAATAGGTCAACTTCAACACATTGACAAATTTGCCATAGCGCTCAAGTAGGAGGCGCCTCAGATCTGAGCGGAGTTTAGTCAAGTTGGATGACAGTTGAACATCAGGGGAAATCTTGTTTTGTGATTCCAAGGACCTAATCTCATCTAACAGTTTATCTATTCTTAAGGCCCTCTGTTTTTTAAGTCTTGCACTCATTTGCAGCAAGATGCCTCTAATGAAGGCCTTGTAAGCGCACCACAGCATTGCCGGATCCGACACCGTCCCGGTGTTTAGAGAGAAGAACTCATTCAACTGTTTGGTAATGGAAGTCACAAGGGTGGGCATCTGGAACAAACTGGTATTAGCTCTCCACAGATACGCCGGGCCAGGGGCCTCCCCCACCACCATGGACACAGACCCAGGTGCATGATCTGACCATAAGATGTTGTGGATGGTGGAGGAGGAGACCGCCTGGAGCAGAGACCTGTCAACCAGAATCATATCTATGCGGGAGTACGAATTGTGCCTAGAGGAATGGAAGGTGTAGTCCCGTTCACTAGAATGCTGACACCTCCACACATCATAGAGGTCTGCCCCATGCAGGGCACATAATAATGTAGGTGGCTGGCGTTTGGGTTTAGCGGTGGTGTCCACATTATAGTCAACTATTAAATTAAAGTCCTCACAAAAAATGACAGCTCCCTTTTTAACATTGGCAATTTTCTTTAGTGTCCTGTAGAAAAACTTAAGCTGATGAGAGTTAGGTGCATATACATTTACAATAGTGTAAAGACGATTGTTGAATTCCCCAACAAGGATCAGGTATCTGCCGGCAGGATCAGAGACCAGCTCCCTGAGTGTGAAGGCAACAGAGTCCCTGAATGCAATAACAACCCCTCTATGCTTCTTGTCTGATGCCGAAGCAAAGAAGATATTAGGGTAATTCTTGTGTTTAAAAGAGGGTGGATTGGTATACAGAAAGGGAGATTCCTGCACAAAATGTCCGCATGCAGTTTTTGGGCCTCCTTCCAGAGAGAGGATCTCTTGACTGGGTGATTCAGTCCATGAACATTAAACAAAACTACATTGATCGCCATAAAGAAACAGTGTAAGGACGATAAGAACAGTACCTCAGGGGGGATGCGACAGTTGCAGTCAGCTGTAGACAAAGGTGTTGAGTCCACGTGCAAGTCGCTCACACAGTTCCATCCATTGAAGCAAATGCCATCTCAAAAGAAATACACAATAAGAAAAGTGGGAGAACAAAAAATAAAAATAACAACAGTCTACAAAAAAAACAGACGAGTATGGTAAGCTTAAACCAAACTGGTAAAAAGGGAAATTCATTTGTGAATCTGTGGTCATTGCATCTGCCCATTTGACAGGGGGGAAAAAGAAACCTGAAACATAGGGACTGGTAGTGAAAATTTGTGTAGAGACCGAGGAGATCAAGAGGAACGCTTCTTGTTTTTTTTCTTATTGGACACCAGTTGCCACTGATCACGGGTATGCATCTTTTCCGCCGAGGCAGAATCCTCTTTAACAGGCTCTGGAATGATGTCCCACGTGCGTAGCAAAGCAAGGCCTTCATCCAAGTTAGTGATCACTAAAGTATGATCATCACGAGTAACAGTGAGTTTAGCCGGGTACCCCCACCAGTAAGTTATGTCATGGTTGCGCAGGGCTTTGGTGACCGGCAGGAGGGACCGACGCTTCTGCATTGTAAACTGGGAAAGGTCTGCGAAAAGCTGGATGAAGGAGTATTGCTCAGGCTGGTGTCTATTTTTCCTATGGGCAAATCATGAAGCGTTCTTTAGCCTAAAAAAAGTGTACCTGCATCGGGACATCCCTTGGTATGGCATCTGGGAGGTGGGGAGGTTTGGGCAGGCGATGAATCCTGTCAATATGGAGGTCGGTTTCAGACAAATCAGGAACATAGGCCTTCATCATATCCTGTGCCAACAGGTGGAGCTGCATAGGGGAGACAGATTCAGAGACCCCACGTATCTTAATGTTGTTCCATCTGGATCTGTCTTCCAGGTCAGAAATTTTAGATTTCAGCCACAACACCTCATCAGACTGGTCATTATGTGAGTCAACAAGTGAATGTTGCGAACTCCCCCATCTTTTGCTCCATGTGTTCAACTCTGTCCCCTAACTTCCGTACATCTGCTCTAAAGCCCTGCATACACTGCATCATGTCCGCATAGAGGGAGCTGCGGAGGGACACCAGCATGTCCTTCAGCGTTGTGTCTGAGATAGGTTTGCCGGCAGTGAGGAAGGAGTTAATGGCCTCCGTCAGCTCCCTGGTGTCATTCAGCGAGTCCTGGGCCTCACTCCCACCGTCCCTGGTGCACTGAGGGGATAAGCGGGGTTTTGATTTCACTGGGCTCCGTGACATAGGAGTGGATGCATCAGGGGAGTTGCGGGTGGCACTGACCTGGAGATCCGGGCTCGTCGGGGTTGAAGAGGAGCTGCCGGAGGAGGCCGGGGAAGCGCCTCCAGCGCCATCTTGAGCAATGCCACGATCCGACGGCGGGAAGAAGTGGGACAGCTTCTGAACCTAGAGTGATCCTTTCCGTTTTCGGGCCATACCGACGAGTTACTTGTGCTTACTGGAGCAATTTGGGTGGTTTTGAGCGGGTGACACGTCCTCAGTTTGTCATTGTTCCCTGATCAGGCACGGAGCTCGCTGCTCAGGCGTCCATGCAGGAGCTCGGTAGCCACACCCCCCGGCATTAGGTTATTTTTGTGGATTATACATAAACTGTTTTTTGTCAGAGCCATGTAGGGCTGTAAACAATGGTCTCTAAAGATACTGCATAGGTGGTGGCCATGGTGTTATACTGTATTGGTGGCTCCAAAGGAAAGAATAACCTTGATCTTGTTTGGTAAAGATTTGGCTCCTATCGTCAGTAACCGGAATAAGATTGATGAATGGAGCAAGAGTCCTATAAGTACCTGTCTAATGGATGTAATTGCACGCACCTGGATAGATTGGTTTAACCATTGAATGGCAATACATTTGATACCTGTATATCCCGGCTCCCACATTTGACGTCACAAAGGAGCGCCATCAAGAGGTGGCGTGATCACGTAGTGATGTCACGTGATGCAGCAACATTGTGAATGAATGAATGAATGAAAACTTATATAGCGTGGCACATGCAAACTAAATCGACTCTGGGCGCTTGTTGTTCCTGTCTCCTTTGAGATCAAAAGAGATGAGTCTTGATCTTTCTCCTAAATGCTAAGTGGTTCTCCTCCAACTGAATGCTGGTTGGTAAAGCGTTCCATAGTCTGGGACCTTGGATCGCAAATCTTCTTTCTCCTTTGGACTTGTAGTTGGCTTTCGGAATCTGGAGCAGGTATTGATTGGTGGATCGCAAAACGCGATTGGGATTGTGGGATTTTATTTTTTCGCATAAATAATGGGGGGCATTCCCATGGACACATCTATGCGTAAGACAGAGTGCTTTAAAATCAATTCTGGGCCAGATTCAGGTAGCTGAGAGTATCTTTCCTCTGGAGTAACGCTTCTCATTTACGTTACTCTGAAGACCCTTTCAGCGCAAGTCCTGTAATTCACATAGCAGTTGCGCGTAAACTTGCGCCAGAGTAACGATAATGCGCTGGCGTAACCCGACGCAAGTGGAACTGGGTGTGATCATATGTAAATGATGGGCGGAGCCCAGCGCAGAGGCTTACGGTCAGCGCATCATCCACGGAGCATGCGCAGTGAGTGCGGCTCCACTCGCCCCCCTTGTGCGCATGCTCACAACTTCCGTCGGCAACACTTCCTGGGAAACGTCAGCGCAATGCGTTCCGCTGGGCGTTTAAATGCGCCCGTAGAAGCGCCATTCCGGCACTAAAGTATATCCTGCTCCCCCTCCCCGCAGTGATGTTACTTTTGTTCTGAGATGGCTGCTCCCGTTCCCCGCAAACACACAGGAGAAAGCTGAACTTTAATGGCCAGGAGCTGTCAGCCGTCATCTCGGCTATGGAGACCTATGATGTCTTCCTCCATGGCTGTAAAATTTGACAGACAAGCATGGACAGAGGTGTTGTCCTGCAAGTGGGGGTGCTCAGCTAGCTCTTATCGTCGGTAACGCTGCTGTAGCTGCTCTCCTGCTGACCTGAGGCCGTCTGGAGTAAAGATAAAGCAGCCTTTTGTAGAAATAACTTTGCGCCGGACGGACGAGATACGCGCGGCGCATGTAGCCAGCGTATGGTGCTAATCCGTTCGTGAATTGGGAAAAATTCCTCATTTGCATATTTGCAGGGGAAATCAATGGGCGCGACTGATGCGCCCAGCGAAAATAAGCGCTGACGATACTCTGGCGTCGGAACGTTCCGCCGGTCGCAAATGACCCGTTATTGGGCGCATCTAGTTTGGTGGGTACGGGCACATAGAAACGACGGCGCATCATCACAGTTACGCGGCGCATATCGAAATACTCCAGCGCAAGTGTTCCTGAATCTGGCCCTCTGTCTTTAACTGGCAGCCAGTGAAGGGCTCTCAGTGAAGGTGAGATGGATTCCCAGGGTTTTTTTTCCAGTCACAAGTCTGGCGCCGTGTTCTGAACGACTTGCAGACGAGCGATTTGGTACTTGGGGAGTCCGAGGTAGAGGGCATTTGCATAGTCCAGTCTGGAGTTAACAATTGCTCCCACCACGACCGCTAAATCTTCTTTGGGGATGAAAGGAGTAAGTTTGCATAGTAGGCGCAGCAGATGGTGGGATCCGCTGACTACTGACCCTATTTGTGCGTCCATTGTCATATAGGAGTCAAAAATGACCCCTAGACTTTTGACTTTGGCGCTAGGGGAGATGATTTTGCCCAAAATGGGCAGAGGTGTCCATGCTGTTGCAGGTTGATTCCTATATGCTTGGCGTGAAACAGGAGAAGTTCTGTTTTCGCTCCGTTGAGTTTAAGATAACTCTTTGTCATCTAGTCCTCTATCAAAGAGAGGCATGTCTCTAGATTGAGGTGGTGATCCTTTTTGTTGCCAATGCGGAAATACAGTTGCGTGTCGTCTGCATATGAGTGATAGAGCAGTTTTTGGCTGCTAATAATCTCAAAAAGAGGGCGAAGATAGATGTTTAACAGCACCGGTGACAGAGGCGATCCTTGAGGGACTCCGCATGACACTGTGCATTTCTCAGATATAAAAGGTCCTAACTTCACTGTTTGCGATCGGTTTTTTCAAAAAAGAGGAGAACCAAGATAAATCGCCTTCTGCGACTCTGGCTACTTCAGCTAGCTAATAAAAGTTTGTGGTCTACAGTCTCGAAACCTGCACTTAGGTCCAACAGAACCAGAAGACAAGATTCTCCTTCATCTGTGGCCTCGAGAGCATCGTCCCATATTTTGAGCAGCACGGTTTCAGTCCCCTGTCCGGGACAGAAACCCGATTGAAATGGGTCAAGTAGCTTGTGGGTATCCAGATACTGTTGCAGCTGTTGTACCACTACATTTTCCATTATCTTTGAGAGTACATTGAGGCCTGTTATGGGATGGCGGTGGAGTGGGTCCTTGGGGTCAAGGGAGGGTTTATTCAGGATGGGTTGGATTATACCTTCTTTCAACTGTGAGGGCACTATGCCCTCCTTGAAAGACTGGTTGATAAGCTGCGTGATGGGAGGAGCCAGGATGTCGGCGCATTCCTTCAGCAGTTTTGTGGGGATAATATCATTTGGCGCTGTGCCATTACGCAAAGTACCAATGATATTTTTAGTGGCATCGATGGAGATGGGTTCCATGGTGAACTTACCTGATAGAGGGGATGTGTGAGAAACTGCGGGGGGGGGGGGGGCTGAGGGGGGAATTGTTTTGCTGAATGCTTTCACGGATTGCCTCGATTTTATTAATGAAGTAATCCGATAATTCATTGCAAAATTCTTGTGTGTCTGAATTGGGGGCTTCAAGACATCCTGGTTTCATGGTCTGAGTGACCATCTTGAAGTGTTCACGTGGTCGCTTTAGGGCACTATTGATAGCCTCAGAAAAAAAAATTCTTGGCTTGGAAAATTTCTTTGTGGTATTTTCTTGTTGTTTCTTCGTAGATGGAGAGGTGTACCTCTGAAGAGCTTCTTTTCCAGGCGGGTTCCGCCCTTCTGCGTTCTTGCTTCAGTAACGACAGCTGGTTTCCGAATGCAGGTTTACGTTTCGGCGCTACTAAGTCAGCTGACTGTAGCAGGGCTGAATTTATGGCATCCAGTGTTTCTACAGCCGTTTGATGCGGCTGAGTTGTTTTTATTTTTTTCCTTAACCACTTGACCACTGGGCACTTAAACCCCCTTCCTAACCAGACCAATTTTCAGCTTTCGGTGCTCTCACAATTTGAATGACAATTACTACATTGTACCCATTTGAATTTTTTGTCCGTTTTTTCACACAAATAGAGCTTTCTTTTGGTGGTATTTGATCACCTCTGGGTTTTTTATTTTTTGCGCTATAAAAGAAAAACGACTGAAAATTCTGTAAAAAAAAATAAAAAAATATTGTTTCTGTCAAGTTAGCGGGTTCTTTCTCACACACAGCATATGCATACCACAAATTACACCTCAAAACACATTCTGCTATTCCTCCCGAGTATGGCAATACCACATGTGTGAGACTTTTACACAGTGTGGCCACATACCGAGGCCCAACATGCAGGGAACGCCATCAGGCGTTCTGAAACACCCAGACCAATTCTGACATTCCTCTCCTACATGGAAAAATCACCATTTATTTGCTAGAAAATTACATAGAACCCCAAAACATTATATATGCTTTTTTAGCAAAGACCCTAGAGAATACAATGGCGGCGGTTACAACTTTTTATCTCGCATGGTATTTTCGTAGAAATTTTTTGAACGCGTTTTAAAAAAAAAAACAGTTTTGTGCTAAAACAAAACAGTAAAGTTAGCCCAATTTTTTATTTATAATGTGAAAGATGACGTTACACCGAGTAAATAGATACCCAACATGTCACCCTTCAAATTTGCGCACACTCATGGAATGGCGCCAAACTTTGCTACTTAAAAATCCCCATAGGCGACGCTTTAATTACTTTTATTGGTTACATGTTTTTAGTTACAGAGGAGGTCTAGTGCCAAAATGATTGCCCTCGCTCTAACGTTCGCAGAGATACCTCACATGTGTAGCTTGAACACCGTTTTCATATGTGGGCGGGACTTACGTATGCGTTCACTTCTGCATGTGAGCACACGGGGACAAGGGTGCTTTAAAGAAATGGGTATTACAGAGTATTTGGGTATTGCAGAGTATTGGGGTATTGCAGAGTTTCGCGCAGGGTATTGCAGAGTATTAGGGTATTGCAGAGTATTGCGCAGGGTATTGCAAAGTATTGGGGTATTGCAGAGTATCGTGCACGGAATTCCAGAGTATTGGGGTATTGCAGAGTATCGCGCAGGGTACTGCAGAGTATTGGGGTATTGCAGAGTATTGGGATATTGCAGAGTATTGGGGTACTGCAGAGTATTGGGGTATTGCAGAGTATTACGCAGGGTATTGCAGAGTATTGGGGTATTGCAGAGTATCGCACATGGTATTGGGGTATTGCAGGGTATTGGGGTACTGCAGAGTATTGGGGTACTGCAGAGTATTGGGGTACTGCAGAGTATTGGGGTACTGCAGGGTATTGGGGTACTGCAGGGTATTGAGGTATTGCAGAGTATCGTGCAGGGTATTGGCGTATTGCAGAGTATTGCGCAGGGTATTGCACAGTATTGGGGTACTGCAGAGTATTGGGGTACTGCAGAGTACTGGGGTACTGCAGAGTACTGGGGTATTGCAGAGTACTGGGGTATTGCAGGGTACTGGGGTATTGCAGAGTACTGGGGTACTGCAGAGTATTGGGGTACTGCAGGGTACTGGGGTATTGCAGGGTACTGGGGTACTGCAGGGTACTGGGGTATTTCAGAGTACTGGGGTACTGTAGGGTACTGGGGTATTGCAGAGTACTGGGGTATTGCAGAGCTGGGATAGATGGAGGGATCGCTGGATCTGTGACTGCATTTGTCACAGATCCAGCCACAGCGCAGCTGCTGAAACCCCGCTCGCCCCCCTCTCCTCGCACACTGTACCGAGCGGTACAGAGAGGAGACTCAGGAGAGGGAGGAACCGGCGCCGGTTTGTTTACAAGTGATCGCGCCGTCATTTGACGGCGCGATCACGTGGTAAACGGCCACTACCAGTGGCAATTTACCGTGATCCGTGATGCACCGGGTCTTCTAGACCCGGCAAGCACGGACACTTCTACGAGCGCATCCCAGGGGACGCGCAATCGCGGAAGTGAGGGACGACGTCCCAGGGACGTCGTCCCAAAATAGCTCCACCGCGCTGTAGCAGTAAAATGCCTATGGCGCGGTGGGCAAGTGGTTAATGTGGTTTTGAAGATTTCCGAGTGGAGCTTCTTCTGACATCTAGTCCAGTGTGTTGTCACTGGTCTAGATGTTTTTGTTGCGGGGGAATTATGGAAATAATGAATTTAATTGCATGGTGGTCTGTCCATGGCAACGGTTCATTTTCCAAATTTTTTATTTCCAGATCTTGTCTGAAAATAAGATCAAGTGTGTGACCTGAAGCATGTGTGGGCCCACATACTAGTTGCTGTAACCCTAAACCTTCCAGGTGGTCAATACAGGCATCGGCAACGGGGTCTTGTGAGGAGTTGGCCCAGAGATTGAAATCCCAGAGCAGCAAAATATGTTTGCTGTTGAGGGTGTAAGTGGAGAAGAAGTCTGTCAATGATGGTAGCAGGTGCGAGGCCAGGTGGCCTATAGCAGAGGAGAATGTGGACGGTCTCCTTTGAATTTGAATGCAGTTGCAGAGTGAGGGTTTCCATGAATGGAAGAGGGTTTTGAAGGACTGGTTTTGTGATCGCAAGGTGAATCTTATGGATCACCGCCAGGCCTCCTCCTCTTTGCCCTATTCTGTTTTCCGTTATAATACGGTAGTTCTCTGGCACCAGTTCTCCTAGAATGGTGTTACAGTCGGCTGTAAGCCAGCTCTCTGTAATAAAGAGGCAGTCTAGATCGCTTTATAGAATGAAGTCACGGATTTCCAGTCGGTGTTTTACTGCTGATCTTGTGTTGATCAAAGCACATGATATGTGCTTAGGCTTGGGTAAATGGCTGAAATATCTGACAGTCGATCGTTGATCGATTCTCAATAGTCGCTCAATTCTTAAGGCTTTTTTGGTGATGGCTGTCAGTATTGCGGCGAATTGCCTCAAACTCCAAATGGTTTCGGCAGAATACTGCCGATATGCCATGATCGCCAATCACCGGGGGGGGGGGGGTTTCAGGGGCGATGGGGAGAGGAATTGGCTAATTCCTCTCTCCTGGCTTGGTCCAGAGGAAGTCAAAAAAAAACCTGGCCGTGCTGGGCCAATATGCTCCGGTAGACATCACAAGACGTGGCATTTTGCTCCGCAATATATTCCAGAAGCCTCTAGTGGTTACTTAAGAAAAAAAACAGTACCCAAAGAGCAGATATGGGTGTGTCGTTTTCACAAACCATTGGAAATGTCAGTATTGCTGCATTGGGAGCTAAACAGGGTCAGGAAGCCATGAACCTACCATGTGCATAAAGGCAGAAGGAGAGTCTCTTTTAAAACAAACTGTCATGCTATTGCGATATCATATAACCAACAGATCTTCATCTTGTCAGATACTTTGAAACAGGCAGAGAAAATATAAGCATGATTTGAAGAATACCAAGTCAGTGGAGATATATGGTATAATTCATGAAAAATAGAGACAACAAGAGTATACCGATAGTATCCAATAGATATACATTATAATTTAACCTATAGATACAAGTCTATCTCAGTGAGTATCAGCTTTTAGGGAAAAAAAGTAAAAGAAGAAGGAAACATTCTTGTGAGGTGTGGTATGGTCATTGAGGGCACTGGGGGGAATTTATATGCATATCACTGTGAACTGGTAGAGTCTATCAAAAGACTAATATAGCTCAGGGCCTCCCGAGACAAAACCATCCAAGAAGGGTTTAAATGTAATCATGTCATTAAGCGATATTTCAATATTTCAGAATATTCGAATTTAGTTGTGATATTTTATAAAAAAAAAAAAAAAAAAATTGCATCCAATCTGAAGATCCAACGCTTTTTTTTTTTTTTTTTTTTTATAAAATATCACGCTCACGGTATATTTTATATAAAAAAAAAAGCTGTAGAATATCAAATATTCGGATATTTGATAAAAAAAAAATTGCTTATTTCAGCTTCCCCTAATGCCCGGATGTACCGTATCTAGTACCAAAAATGTGACCATTGGGAAAATACCATATGGAAATGTATTGTGTGACATCCCAGGGGTAGATCTGGCTTACATATTGCAACAGCTTGACGGTTCATTTTAAAAGAGACTCTCTTTCTGCACATGGTAGGCCCATGGCTTCCTGATCCTGTTTAGCTCCCTTTTTTTAAATGTGAGCAATACTGACATTTCCAATGGCTTGTGAAAGCGGCACACCCATATCTGCTCTTTTGGTACTGTTTTTTCTACTAGACTACTCTGTTTTAACCACTAGAGTCTTACGGAATATATTGTGGAGCAACATGCCGCGTCTTGTGATGCACCAACACTGCTGCATCATGTGATGTCACTATGTGATCACGCCACTTCTTGACGGCGCTCCTTTGTGACATCACATGCGGGCACCGCCGGGATATACAGGTATCAAATGTACTGCCATTCAGCGGTTAAACCATCTAGGAGCATGCAATTACATCTATTAGACTAACAGGTGCTTATAGGACTCTTGCTCCATTTATCAATCTCATTCTGGTTACAGACAATAGAAGCCACACCTTTCCAAAACAAGAGCAAGGTTAGTCTTTCCTTTGGAGCCAGCAATATAACACCATGGTCTCCATATGCTGTTAACTTATTGTACAGCCCGACAGGTAGTAAAGGACAGACCTGTTTCTCTATGTCCATATCTACTGGGTGAACACCAGACACACTAGGATCACTGGAATCCATCGGCAACATAGACACGATTAAGTCCTGGAGCAACGCACCCTTGACTCTCTCAGAAATGTAAGGTATGGATAGTACTAAAAGCAATACCTGTTGACACCTTTAAATATGTCCCTGAAACCAGTTTAAAGTTTAAACGTATTTATATTTATTTAGACAATTTCCAGCCCAACCAAGTGGCTCAGGATACATTGTATGAAATGCTCACTTTAACATTTGGGAGCTTTCTAGGCTCATGAGGCCTCGACCTGCCTGTGCATGCAGCTAACGAACCGTCTCTCTCTCTCTTCTCTATTGTGTTTGAATTATCATCTACTGGTTGGTTCATCCTGGGGGTCAGTAGTATTAGATGATAACCCCCTTGTTTAGCTTTGGCACAATATGCATGACTGTGATGTATAACTGTTAATATGCATATCACTGTATTGCACATTCTTCTGATGACATAAACCTTATAATCATAGATTCAAGTCACAGCTCTGAAACCACTTAGCCCGGTTTAGTCCCTGAAGAAGATTCAAACCATATGTTTTTTTAAACGCTTTGGATGCTCTGTTGGTTGATAGCTTTAACGTTTCCAGGGTTGTCAGCAAAATGGCGCCGGAGCGTGTGCATCAAGCCTCAATCTGAAAGTGAGGTATGCATGTCAAGCCTTAGAAATCAAAGCGAGGCGAGATACCAGAAAGGACAACAATGCAGGAGCAGGTCAAGCCTCCTTTAGAAACCAGGGCATAGACTAGCCCACGCCGGTCCGTCAAACAAACAGGTCAAGACTCATCTGAAAATCAAAACAAAAACCAAGAAGGATGACGCCTAATTTGCAAGACGAGCCTCCACATAGAAATAAGGATTGACAACATTTAAAACAAATACAATGTTAATAAACTTAGAAAAGGCTTTAAACAATGATACAAATTGGCCTGAATTCACAAAGCACTTACGCCGACGTATCTCCAACGTATCTCCAACGTAAGTACAAATGTGCGCCGTTGTATCTATGCGCCGACCCACAAACCAAAATACGTCGAAAAATAGGCATCAGCCGCCTGACGTAACTTTCCTACACTCGTGTATAGTGAGCGCATATTTACGCTGGACACATGTGGCGCTCCCATTGATTTTCAATTCAAATATGCAAATGAGGCAAATACGGTGATTCACAAACCTACTTGCGCCCGGTGCATAATATATGTGGTTTGCGTAAGTCGCGCGTCCGGTGTAAAGTTATTCCCCATATAGGAGGCGCAACTCATGCAAAGGTATGGGCCAGGGAACGAATGCCATAGAATTTTACGTAGTTTACGTTGTATGTGAATAGGGCTGGGCATAGGTTACGTTCACGACATAGGCAGTTGTTTCGACGTGATTGTGAGCATGCGCTCTGGGATACGTCCACGGGATGGTGCATGCGCCATTCATTTAAAGTACTTGTAAAAAAGTATGTCTCGTAGAAACATTAACAGCGCTGAATGTGAATGCTAGGATTCACCTGAACCAAAAGTTCACAATCTGCTTTTGATGAAAGTAGATTAATCCCAGAAAGACTATCTTCTGGGATCCATTCCATCAGTCAATACACAAATAAATAAAGGGGTACATCAAGACAAAAAATAATAATGTACAAGTTAAAGTCTCTGATAAAGGGTGCGTTCTTAGTGAGAGATGTTTCTAAACGGTCCCTCCAAGGGTATCCAGACAGTGCTTTAAACGTGATCCCCCTTAGGTAATCTACTCACCAGATCCAGGTGATATGTAAAGCCTTAGAAATCTCCTTGCAATCAAGAATCATCTGTCACGAGGTAGGACATGCCTGACTAGAGCTCCGCTCCTGGAAGGAAGAAAGCCGCAGATATTTTCAGCCTAATCGTTCTCCCGTTGAAACCAACTACGGGTACTTTTCACTGAGAGGTGAGAGAGGGAAAGTGTACGAAAAATGGTGCTGGGAGGCACACGGAACAAAACCAAAATGAATTTCAGCAGCGGCTCCCAGCGGAACAAAGGCGCCGCAAAAGAGGCGCCAGCCACCTCAGAGAAGCTCCCCTCAGGGAAAACACAGAAGCGCTCAGTGAAACCTGCCTCACAAATGGCTGCAGTGTCTAACTTTGCCTCAGACAGTGAAGAAGAGGGCGCAAATGATCTCTCACAAACCCTTTCTAGCAAAAAGGAAGTCCCCTCAGACTTACTGAGGCAATTTGAAAAAATGCTCCAAAAGGCACTGAAACACACATCCGACCAGATTACTGCAAACCTCACCAAAGAAATCAGAGAATTGGGGAACCAGACTGAGGTCCTTGAGGAGAAGGTAGACGAAATAGAAACCCATACCCAGGAATGTCTGACTGAATTAGACGCGCTTAAAGAAGAGAACCAGACCCTGCAAAGCAGGCTGGAAGATTTTGAGAATCGGGCCAGGAGGTCCAATTTGAGATTTAGGGGCATTCCGGAATCCATCCTGGACCTACAAGCAACCATTTTGGCACTGTGTCAGGAACTTCTGCCGGGTACACCAGTGGAGAGATTAGAAATGGACAGAGTGCACAGGGCACTCTCCCCCAAAAAAGCTGAGGGCCCCCCCAGAGACATAATAGCCAAATTTCATTTTTTCAGAACCAAAGAACAAATTCTGGAGGCAGCAAGGGAAAAAGGCACCCTCTCCTTCCAAAGCCACAGCTATCAAATATTCGCTGATATTTCACAGCTAACTATCGCCAAAAGGAGAGCCATGAAACCCCTTCTAACAGAGCTGCAGCAACGCAATATCAAGTACCAATGGGGGTTCCCCTTCTCCCTGCGCTTCACGATCCACGGCACCAAAATAACCTGCAGAACACCTGACCAATTGCACCAGGCTCTTCTGGACTTCAAGCTAATTGACAACCCTCCATCAGTATCCTCTACCCGCAGAAGAACAGCATCTGCATCCTCACGCAACAACTCCCCGCAACAGGGACGGAATAATGGCTCACACCAGTCAAGCAAACGTGGCAGATTTGCCCCGCAGTCCCAAGAGCAAGAGGACTCTATGGACTGATTTCCCCAAGCAACAACCATCCTGCCCTCACCCTCCTAGGTCACACGCGTACTAGCTGGACTCTGTTCTCTTTACCCCATCTCACTGGAAATTTCCCTTTCCCCCCTTCTCTCCCGATCATAGCACCAGGTGGAAACGGTCATACTCGCACCCCACACATCACATATCATCGTATGTCCTCCACAATACAAAAGGGCCTCCCTCTCCTAACCCCATAACTGAACTGTTTACCCTTTAGGCCCTGACACAGGAAAATACAGGTGCCCTCACCCCTGTTCTAGGTCTCCTACCTTAACACCTGTATCCCACCATCAACAAACTCTTCACACACGCGCCTGGCTATTTACATCCCAGCCAGGAAAGGTCCTGACTCCTAGTACCTTTTCTTGACACATAGTCTGCTCTGCTAACCACCCATGGGGCTATTCAGGGAAACCTCAACACCTTAACACCAAATATGACCACTAGCCTTCTCCTTCTAACCCCTTTCACCCCAAATGCCCTAAATATGTTGGCATACCTAACCTCATTCTTACTATGTGATTGAATGGGAGCTTGTGCACCCCCAGAGGTGCGCTCTTTACATTTTAGCAAGCGGCTTTCTGACTCTGGGCGAACACGCGTCCCACTAGGCCCACCTCCGGCCCCCAGGCTATTATCTGGGGACCTGACGAAGGCCCCTTTTCCCTGGGCAGGGGACCTTTTCCCCCACCTCGGGCAAACACCGTACACTCTATCTGTATTCTGATGTTTATGTGTGCAATAACATGTATTGTCTTTTACTTTTTTTTCAAGGTTGAAGTTTTAAACCTCCCCCCCTCCTATCCTCCCCTCCTGTCTGCACGGAATGGTCTGGGAAAACACCTCTCACTGAACCACGGTAAGAAGAGTCTATTGGTTTGGCTACCATGGCACCCTTGAACATATTGACACTCAACGTATAAGGTTTGAATATCCTGCAAAAGCGTACAAAAGCTTTCAGGATTTTCCAGGCTAAAAAAGCTCACGTAGTGTGCTTACAAGAAACCCATTTCACCCCGAACTCTACCCCTAAGCACTTCAGTGCGGTCTACCCGCAAGTGTACACAGCCTCAGCATCTTCCAAGAAGCGAGGCACCTTAATTGCATTTCACCGAACCACCCCATTCACCCTTTTATCTGAAATAAAAGACCCCGAAGGCCGCTATCTCATCTTGACAGGATCCATTTTAGACACCGCTGTCACCGTGGTATCTTACTACGCCCCAAATACCAACCCTATGCCATTTATGTCCCACCTCTTTCAAACCATTAAAGCCCATAAACTGGGCTCCCTGCTGATTTGCGGAGACTTAAACCAAGTACTGCTTCCATTTCTAGACAGATCACTGTATATCCAACCAAAGCATCACGCTAAATGGACACTCCCCAACCTTCTCACCAAATATAGTTTAGCAGATACCTGGAGAGAAATGAACCCAGCAAAACGTATCTATACTTACTACTCCAACCCCCACCATTCTCTAAGTCGCATTGACCACATATTCCTCACTATAGGTATGCTGCCTGAAGTTGTCAACTCGACCATCATCCCTATTCCCTGGTCTGACCACAATGCGGTCTGCACAACAATTGCGTCTACTATCCCCAAAAAACAGGACCCCACCTGGTACCTACCAGAAATTTTACTCAAACACCCAACCCATTGCCAAGAAATTAAACAAACTCTGCAGGAATACCTAAAATTTAACATGAACCCCGAAATCTCGGCTCTCACTCTTTGGGAAGCCCATAAGCCAGTCTTGAGGGGTGCACTCCAAAGGCAAATGGGGATCCTTAAAAGAAAACAAATTCAAATGGCAAAGACCCTAGAAACCGAATTCAACACAGCCTTCCTGGCCTTCCAAAATGACCATTCCCCTTCCTCTAAAAGCCGCCTAGATAAAGCTTGTCTGGAGTATGATCTATTCCTCACAGAATCAGCGAATAAAACCCTGAATAGATCCAAACATACCTTTTACAAAATGGCCAACAAAGCAGGGACCTATTTAGCCAGAGCACTCAACTCTATCAACAAAACGTATACCCCCATCAAACTGAAGTTAGCAAACAATGTCACTTCTAGCAACCCCCATAAAATAGTTCAGAGATTTAGCACCCACCTGAAAAAGCTATACTCAGAAACAAACATATTTAATAGAACAGAGGCTGACTCCTTCTTTTCGCAAATCCAGCTCCCCCGTCTGACAGAATCCCAGAAAAACCACCTAGATAAATCAATCTCCATGGATGACGTAGTGGAAGCTATTAAAGAACTAAAACTCAACAAAAGACCGGGCCCCGATGGGTTCACAGCCCGATATTACAAATCCTTTGTCGAGCTCATCTCCCCAAGGCTGGCCGAAGCCTTCAACGACCTCCTAAAACATAAATCCTTCAGACAGGAATCTCTTCTAGCTACCATTTGTATGATCCCTAAACAGCACACTGATTCCACCCTCAGCGAGAGCTACCGTCCAATATCCATGTTAAACATAGACATCAAATTACTAGGCAAAATACTAGCAACCCGCCTAAACAAAATAATTGGATCCCTAATACAACGTGACCAAGTAGGTTTCATGCCCAATCGTCAAGCAGGAGACAACATAAGGAGGGCAAATCTTTTAGCACACTTTGCAAAGAAAAGGGGAATACCTGCTTGCTTCCTTTCTTTAGATATCAAGCAGGCATTCGATTCCGTATCATGGTCATACCTGGGATACGCATTACAGAATTGGGGCTTTGGCCCCAACTTCATGAAATGGGTCACGGAACTATACAACAAACCAAAAGCCTACGTTAAGTACGCGGGGTACAAGTCAGAAACTTTCACCATTAGCAGAGGAACTAGACAGGGATGCCCACTTTCCCCGCTACTATTTGCCCTCCTTATTGAGCCTCTGGCACAAAAAATCAGGTCAGACCCAACAATCTTAGGTATAGAGGTAGGTGGCTACAAACACAAATTGTGTCTATTCGCAGATGACATTCTCCTATTCCTCTCATCTCCCCAAGTTTGCAACTTTCTCAGGTCTGGTCATCAACCCCAAAAAATGCCTCGCTCTTAACATCTCACTCACAAACACTGAATTAAAAGCTGCCAGACATGGCTTACCCTTTGTTTGGTCAGAAAAGAGCATCCCTTACCTAGGGGTACGCCTCACAGCTACATTGTCCGACCTATTTTCATCCAACTACCCCGCACTCCTAAAACATCTATCAACCCTCTTAAACTCATGGTCTCACCTCCCCCTATCTTGGTTAGGAAGGCTCAACGCCGTCAAAATGACGATACTCCCTAAACTCCTTTACCTTTTTAGAGTGCTCCCCATCGCATTACCTAAGAATGATACAAAAGAAAATGTCTAGCTTTATCTGGAAAAACAGCAGACCTAGAATAAAACCTCAAACTATGCACCTCCCCAAAGCCAGTGGTGGGCTGGGCTACCCCAACATCACTAATTACTACAGGGCAGCACAATTAGCGATGTTGGCAAATTACCACGCCACCCAGGAACCACCCTTATGGGTTTCAATTGAAGCCGTTGATTGCGATCCTACCCCAATATCCAACATACTTTGGGTCCCCCCCAAGTCACGTAAACATATAAGTAACCCCATCACAAAACACTCGCTCTCCCTTTGGGATAGAATAAAGACCAAAAGCTCCCTACTGTCCCCACACACCCCACTGCTGTCGTTTCATAAAAACCCGGCATTCTACCCAGCTTGGGTCTACCCCAACTCCTTCAAGGAGTGGTCGTTAAGAAACTGCATCTGTTTACACAAATTTATTGATTCCACCTCCTTTTTGTCCTTCCCAACAATCCAAGAAAAGTATGGTATACCACCCTCTGAACTGTTCAGGTACTTACAAATCAAAAACTTCTTCAAACCATTTATTGATGCTTCACCATTACCACTCCGTATAACCAGCTTTGAAAACGTCTGCAAAAATGAGCCACACGCCAGGGGGAAAATCTCTGTAATATATTCCCACCTGCTTTCCTCCACTATCTCCGGGAAACTACAATACGTTCGTAAATGGGAAGAGGACCTGGGAATAGAGCTGCAATCTTCCGAATGGAAACAAATTTGGAACAACACCAGGTCCGCTTCTCGGAACGAACTAGCAATCGAGACCAACTATAAGGTAATCACCAGATGGTACTTAGTGCCAACCAGGATAGCTAAATTTACCAAAAACTACTCTGGAGACTGTTTCAGGGGTTGCTCGGCTCCAGGGACATACCTTCACATCTGGTGGACATGCCCAAAAGCACAGCTATTTTGGAAGGAAATCTTCCACATAATGAACACGCTCACAAAAAGGAGCATCCCCCTAGACCCCAAAATAGCATTATTGAATCTCAAGCCGACTAATCTGCCATATACACAATTTAAGCTAATACTTCAGCTCCTCACAGCCGCAAAACAGACATTAGCAAAGGCCTGGAAATCCCCCAACCTCCCACTCAGCGAAGTGGAAAGGAGAATGAACTGTGCGATGACCCATGCCAAAATGATGGCAATGGATACGGACACCACCACCAAGTTTGAGAGGATATGGCATCCCTGGTCTGCTTACGCAATCCCTGGTGATTTTAACAATGATGTACTATTACCATGGTAGCCCAGCCAATGTAACGCTCAATTCTATGAAATACCTCTTTGACAAGGAACCTCCGACCATTCCTGCAGACTCCCTGCCCCCTACCCCTCCCCTCTTCCTCCCCATCTCCACCCCTTCCCTTACCAAATTTTTGTTTTCATAAACTTGCTAATAAACATATGCATTTATACCGATACAACATGATAAACATTGGAGATTCCAAACTGGCATGTGACTCTGTCCTACTTCAAGTTACCACCCCGAGTTCTGTTCGATCTCTTCAACTAGCAGAAAAGCATGCTAAGCCCCCCGGTTTCTCAACCAACCGCCACATCCTTGAACGCAATATTGATCCATGTGTAATATATCCCTTCCGAGAGAAACAGCTCTCGTGCTAGACACTAAGGAATCTCCAATGTTGCTCTTATCTGTGTAAATTTTCATCTATTGCACCTGTGCAACTTTCTTGTTTACCCAAATAAAGATATTTTGACAAAGAAAAAAAAAAAAGAATCATCTGTCACTCTCCTCCTGGCTCCAACACAGCGTCAGTTAGGCTCCTTCCAGAGTATACTGGTTCACAGTCATGGGTGCATGCATGCAGTGTAAGAATTCATGTAAGTGAGAGAGAGGCAGAACATAGTGTAAAACTGTATTTATTTGTAAAAGAAAACCCCCGCAACAAAGTTATGCTTACACGGTTTCAAATAATAGTACACATCAATAGTAAAAGCCTGAAGCTCACTCAGCGGGTTGGTAGTAATCACGGCAACACTTAGCTGGTAAGACCCGGGTACAGCTTCACCTGTGTGGATGATGCATCGCGTAGCCACGCCCTGACGCGTTTCGTGATAGGCTCACGTCTTCAGAGGGCGTGGCTACACGGTGCGAGCTATCGTATATATAGGTGGAGCGATCCGTGCAGCTCTGCCCGTTCTCCTGTCGGATGCTGCTTGATTTGGTGAGTGCATTCCACTCCCCGATCATCACGGCCTCATCTCAGTGAGTCATGTGATCGTTACGTCCGGGTCGCCTCCCACTTAGAATCAGCTGTGGTATGAGGGCGTGTGGAAACTCGCCTGTCAGCGCGCTCGGCCAATCACAATTGTGATCAGACCCGCCCTTCATCACTCGTTCCATCCTATGTTCCCTATGTCCGCATTCGTTCACCTCCGCACAGATTTGCAGGAGATGACCTTCTTTGCTGACACCCAAACCTCGGAACCAGAACTTCATATCATACTTCAGTAAATGCTAATATGACATATAGTTAATGGCATAGTTAAAACAATAAAAAATGCAATTGAATGACAATAAAAAATGACATTAAAAACAAATGACATTAAAAACAAATGCAATTAAGCTCAATACTACACCTACCCTGAAGTGTAGCAAAAAAGCTTGCATATTCATTCTGTCTATTTGAGTCTATCCAGCCTCGCCTACTGCCTGTGTTAGCCTGCTCCACTGGTGTGCAGGCCTAAACAGAATACCTGCTGACAGCGACGGTATCCGACATCAAATCAGAATGTGTGTTCCATAATAGTTGTATTATGATATTATAGTGATGTCAAACTATGGATAATGTTATTAGTGCAGCCACAATAATATTATAAATAATAAAACCTTTGATCCTAAAACATTAATTAGTGTATCAATCCTTAAAAAATGCATCCTCCTACAGTATATTCCCTTATGTAATCTATTCCCCAGTATTACCCCTTACAGGTATATACTCAACTGTGGTTTTATCTTAAATGCCAGGGAAGTTACTGCTACAATACAGAATATATATATATATATATATATATATATATATATATATGATAAGGGATCTGAAATTATAGTTTGTACCCAAGACCATGATCTTCAACCATTAATGATTGCTTATAAAGTAGTTAAGGTCTAGGTCTATGTTAAGGCCATTCGGGCTTAAAGTATTGGTACGGAATATCCATTCCGTTTCTCTTTTGGATATCTCCCTTACCATATTGGACCCTCTCCAGTTCGGGTTTATTTTGTCAATCCCCCAAAACTTCAACCCCATTGGGTTTTTGTCATGTTTATTTTTAAAATGTAGAGATACACTGTGTTCCATATAACCAATAGAGATATTAGAGATGTGCTCCGACACTCTCTTGGATAGAGTTCTCTTAGTCCTGCCTATATACATCAGCCCACATGGGCACTCCAGAGCATAAATGACATAGGTTGATTTACACGTTATACATTCTTTGATGTCAAATAATTGCCCATTGGCCGTAGAGGAGAATTGGGTCAGATTTCTTAGATGTGTGCTTATTTGACGGCAGAAAAACATCGTCATTTGGGGACCAAATAGTTAAGAAGGTTTTAGATCCACCTAAGAAGGTCCAAATGTTTTGGAATAGACCAGGCTTTACAGCCTGTAGGCGGTGTATATCATGCCGTCAAATAAGCACACATCTAAGAAATCTGACCCAATTCTCCTCTACGGCCAATGGCCAATTATTTGACATCAAAGAATGTATAACGTGTAAATCAACCCATGTCATTTATGCTCTGGAGTGCCCATATATTGCAACGTTGGGAGTATGGCTTTGTGAATTCCATGCTTGCCTCTCTGTGCAGCGCCAGCGTAAAGAAGATACACTACGGCGGCATAAAATTGCGCCGATGTATGTGAATCCGGGCCATTATATATAAACTTATATAAAATTGAAACCCCTGATAATGTATGTTAATTTAAAATATTAATATTTACTGTATGCTTTTTTTTTACACTTGATTTATAAAAGCGTTAATATCCCACTCTATGTTCATCCCAAACAGAGAGTAGGAATGTAATTGGTAAATCCAGAATGTCTCAAGTCTCCGGTATGTCCCCCTCCACGCCAAGGTGGCATGTAATGGTCAATAACCAAAAATTGTGAACCCCTAGGATCCCGATTATGGTATTTACAATAATGCTCAGGAACACTATGATTAGTCAACCCCTTTTTGATATTGACTATATGTTTTTTAACTTGTATAGAGAATGAAAGTATAGTTCTGCCCACATATTATTTGCTGCATGGACACGTAATTAGATATACAATACTGTATGTCTAGAGGCAAGGGTGAAAACATGCTTCATATCATAAACATGATTAGTAACTGTTAGTAGACATGTGCATTCGTTTTCGTTAGAATGCATTTTCGTCCGAAAATCTGTTTTTTTTGTTATCGTTTTAACAAACGATAATGAAAGTGCAAGAAACGAAAACCGAAAGATCCGACATAAAAAATGCTTTATTTTCGTTTTCGTTGCGGTAAAAATTCGATATAGAGAGATTCGACATTATAGGGAAAAGATTCGACATTATAGGGAAAAGATTTGACATCATAGAGCATGGGTCTTCAAACTACGGCCCTCCAGTTGTTCAGGAACTACAATTTCCATCATGCCTAGTCATGTCTGTGAATATCAGAGTTTTACAATGCCTCATGGGATGTGTAGTTCCACAACAGCTGGAGGGCCGTAGTTTGAGGATCCCTGTCATAGAGAAAAGATTCGACACTATAGAAATAATAGATTCGACATTACAGAGAATAGATTTCGATTTATGAGACGTAAAGGTTCGACGTTCTGTCGAATATTCTTTGATAATTCACCAGCAACCAAAAAGATTCGACGTTCCGTCGAATATTCGTTTGACCATTCAACAGAAACCAAGTATTATTGGATTTTCGGACGAAAGCTATTCCCCAACGAAAAACGAAATAAATCAAAACGATTTTCGGGAGTAACTAAATAAATTTATTTTCCAAACGAAAACGAAACAAAATATTCCAGTCTGAACATGTCTAACTGTTAGGCACTGTACACACGATCAGACATGTCTGATGAGACTTGTCTGACGGACCGTTTTCATCAGACAACTCTGAACTTGTCTGATGGTCTGATGTGCGTACACACCATCGGATCAAAATCCGATTAGACCAGAATGCGGTGACGTAGAACACAACGACGTGATGAAAACATGAAGTTCAATGCGTCGACTTGATTCTGAGCATGCGTGGGTTTTTGGTCCGAATGCTTTTGTGTACTAACTATCGAACCTGTTGTATAGATTTTAAAGCATGTTTTAAAACTTTGGTCCGCTGGAAAACGGTCCGATAGGCCGTACACACCATCGAACTGGTTCGATGAAACCGGTCTGCAGACCAGTTTCATCGGACATGTCCGATCGTGTGTATGCGGCCTTAAATTGTGTAATTTTCTTTTTATCATGTGTATTATGCAAGCAAACATTGCATTTTTTACACAAGTAATGTTTTCGTTGGAACTCGTGTGTGAGTACAATACCTCTATAATTTCTGTTCAATGACATAAAGAACTAATCAAGGGAATTGGAGGAGCCATCCCACAGGAAGAGGATGTTGTCTATGTATCTGGCCCAAAGGACCAAATTAGAGCTTTTTCACAATATCCTCCTCCCACTTTGCCATGAAAAGATTGGACAAACTGGGGGCGAATTTAGTCCTCATTGCCACACCCTTCTGTTGTAAATAATATTTGCCATCAAACAAAAAATAGTTATGCTTAATAGTGAAATTCAAAAGTTCTATAGTTTTTTTTTTCCATAATAACTTTTATTGGTAAACAGAAAAAGGTTTACAATACAGTTGAATAAGGAGTCTGATATAGAACATTAGGTTGTACAGCAGTGATGATCAGAACTAGCATGCAGTCAAGATTGCAACAAAAACATACAAAAAAAAAATTATATATACTGTATATACTGTATATATATAGCATGTTTTTTCCCTTTTTGTGTGATATAATGAACAGTATCTAAGAAGTACCGTAAGTAAGATTCATGGCTAACTTTTTGCATATCTATGCTTCTAATGGAAATCTTGTGACCGTCCAAGGTTAGATTAAAGATAAGTGAGAGTTACATATGGATGTGGGGGTTTGCTAGTTCCTGTGGCACTGACCAGCTTTGAATAGATATTTCATCATAAAACATCCGCCGCTGGAGCTGATCAGCTGTCGGTACTAGAGAATAAGGGCTGTAGCTGGAGAGGGGACTGGATCTGTGTGTAGACTCTACATGAAGAGGGGGAGGAAGGAATGGGCACAGGAGGGGGAAGACAGGGTGGGAAAGAGGGGAGGATAGAGGAGGAGCTGTAGGAAGCTAAGGAGAAAGATAGAAAGAGAAGAATAAGGTGAGATAAAATAGAGTAGAAAAAGCAAAAAAAAAAAAATACAATAATAATAATAAGTTCATAGGTAGAGAGCGAAAGAGTGTATGGGTATCGAAACATGGAGTCAGTGAGAGGGGGAGGGTGAGTGGAGGGGGGCCGGTTTGGGGGGATCTCACAGTCTCCGCCGTCGGGCCTCAGGTATTGGAGTATGGAGAGTATCAGGGGTATTAGAGTCAGCGATAATTGGACATGTGTCTAATAGAATGAAGTGAGAGATGACCTCCCTCTATCTTCCCTTGTGTAGGGGAGGGAGGTTAGGTATAACGTGGTGTGATTCAGTTAGACCATACATTTAATGCTATAGTTATCAAGGGTTTCAATCGTCTGGAGGTGGATGATCTCCGGAAGTTTGGTTCATCAAGAGTTTGTAATTGGCAGTGGTACAGAAGTGGGTCCAACAGGCCCATGTGAGGGAGAATTTAGTTGGACAATCTTTAGCTATAGATATTAATTCTTCCATCTCTGCAATTTTTTCAACGCGTTTGATCCACTCAGGAATGGTTGGGATACGTGTTGTTCCCCAGTGTATCGGGATGCATTGCTTGGCTGCATTTATTAGGGGTGGTACTAGCGTCTTACAGTAATGATGAGCTGGCATGTCAGAATAGTGTAGGAGAAGTTGTGCCGCGGTGTGTTCTAAAGTGTATGTAGAAATTTGTGTCGTCAGTTCCCGGATTTGGGTCCAGAATGGCTGGATTAGGGGGCAGGACCACCAAATGTGTTCTAAAGTACCTGTGCCAACAGAGCACCTCCAGCATTTGTCTGAAAGGGCTGGATTGTATTTGTTGAGAATAGCCGGGGTTCTGTACCAGCGCATTAAGACTTTGTAATTATTTTCCTGTATCGAGACATTGAGGGAGCTTTTATGTGCTATTGTTCCCATTGTGCCTCCGTCAAATCCATCTGTAAATCTCTTTCCCAATTTGAGCAAGCTTTGGTAGTCTTCATTAAGCTATCTGAGGAGAGTATGTTGTGTATGATAGATATCAAGTGTTGTTGCGGTGTAGAGTGAGAGCAAAGTTGTTCAAATGTTGTGAGACGGCGAGAGACAGAGGATGTTCGGTCTGCTTGTTTTAGGAAATGTCTGATCTGGAAGTATATCCAGAGAGGAAAAGTGGTGCTTTCTGTGGTGACTGGTAGAGAAGAGCGTTCTAGAAAAGAGCCTGAGTGAAAGAAGTGATGTGCCAAGACTTCTGAGTCTTGCCACGTATCTGTTAGAAAATTCATGGACATGCCAGGTGGGAATTCCGGGTTGAGCTTTACCGAAGTAAGGGGTCCAGGGATCGAGGAAACGTGTAACTTTCGACAGGTTTCCTTGAAACAGTATAGAGTCGGGGCAATGAGTGGGTGGTCGTTTAGAGATCTCGGGGTGTGTTTGTGTGAGGTCCAAGGTATGGACCGCAATGGTAGAAGGGAGAAGGAGTGTTCAAGAGCGACCCAATCTTTACTGCGGCTGTGAATTGACCAATCCACAATTCTAGCAAGGTGGCAAGCCCAATAGTATTTCTTAAGGTCTGGTAGCCCAATGCCACCCTTTTGTCTTTGGTCTTGTTAGCTGTTCGTACGCTATTCTAGGTCGGTTCTGTCTCCATAAAAATTTAGTACAAAGTCGCTTGTAAGCTTTAAAAAAGGACGGAGGGAGTTTGATGGGCAAAGTTTGTAGGATGAATAAAATACGGGGGAGTATATTCATCTTTAGAATTGCTGCCCTTCCAAACCATGAGAAGTGTGGTTTATTCCATTTATTCAGGTCACTTGTGATGGTTTTAAGGATGGGTATGTGATTTTGGGAGAATAAGTCTACGAATCTGGCCGTTAGGTTTATCCCTAGATATTTAATATGGTCGTGCTTCCATTTGAAGGGGAAGTTGTTTTTACAGTGTGATACCACTTCCTTTGGGAGGGAGATATTCAGGGCTTGGGATTTGTCAAAGTTTATCTTAAAATTGGAAATATCACGGAACAGTTTCAATTCTTTTAAGAGATTTGGGATCGTTATGTGGGGATCCTTCAGAAATAGCAGTACGTCATCGGCGAAGGCAGCAATTTTATAGGTGCGATCTGCTATGTGAAAGCCTTTGATACTATCATTGGTTCTAAGGCGTTGGAGAAAAGGCTCAAGGGTCAGGACGAATAAAATAGGGGAAAGTGGGCATCCTTGTCTGGTCCCGTTGCTGATATTGAAGGCGTTTGACAGGTGGCCATTAACACGGACTCTGGCAGTTGGTGTAGTATAGAGGGACATAATGGCCTTAAGCAGTCTATCCGGGATACCAACGTGTTTCAGAACTGCTTCCAAGTAGTCCCATGCCAGCCTGTCAAACGCCTTCTCTGCGTCTAATGATAGAAAGAAACCTTCCTGTTCGTGCGTTGTAATCCAGTGATGTATGTTTAGAGCTTTGATTGTGTTATCCCTGGCTTCTCTGCCAGGGATAAATCCCACTTGGTCTTTTCCTATCAGGGAGGGCAGAAAGGGTGCGAGACGTGAGGCCAGGATCTTAGCGTACAACTTTATGTCTACATTTAATAGGGATATCGGCCTATAGTTTCCAACCAGTGTGGGGTCCTTCTCCTCTTTTGGGATTACAGCGACGTGGGCTTCTAGTAATCTATTGAAGGGGATGGCGGGGGCTGATAGGGAGTTGAAAGTCTCAGTGATGTGTGGGGATAAAGTATCCGTGAAGGCCTTGTAATAGGTAGCTGTGAGTCCATCTGGGCCGGGGCTTTTTCCATTTTTAAGTAATTTGATTGCCGCTTTTAATTCCTCCTCTGAAATGGGGAGATCTAAAGTGAGGGCATCATCTCTGTTTATGAGTTTGGGACAGTGTTTGTCAAGGAAAGAATTGATTAATGTGTGACGGGCTTCAAGGGACGTGTTGTTCGCCGCCTGCTTGGGGAGATTGTATAGATTGGCGTAGTAGGTCTCGAATTGTGCAGCTATGTCTGTCGGAGTAATGTAGGACTTTCCCTGTGAGTCTCTAATCGTGTGAACAGTGGCCTGCGCTTTTTTGGTCTGGAGAGCCCTTGCTAGGTATTTGCCGCATTTATTGCCGAATTCGTAAAAAAGTTTTTGGTGAAGGACAAATTTGCGTCGCGTTTTGCGGTTCAATTCTTCACGCAAAAGTTTTCTGCTTTGTGTAAGTTCATGGTAAGTTTGTTGTGCTTGGGATTGTTTGTGGGAGCGTTCAAGGGTCCTAATCTTGTCGAGTAGGTCTGAAATTGTACGTTGTTGAGCTTTTCTGCGGGCCTGCCTTGAGGGAAACAAATTTTCCCCTAACTACACATTTGTGGGCTTCCCATTGGGTGAGTGGGGCTATGTCCGGTGTGTTATTTTCTAGGAAGAATGTACGGATGCAGTTGCGAACATCTTCAATCACCTCTTCTGAGGTAAGTAAAGTTGAGTCAAGGCGCCAGATATATTTGGAAGTGTGTTCATCAGGGAAGTTCAGGGTCATTGTAATTGGGTGGTGGTCCGATAGTAACATCGGTTCAATAGTAGCAGTGGCGAGAAAGGGCATATCCTTCTGGGATAGGAACAGGTAGTCGATTCTGGAATATCTGTTATGGGGGGCTGAGAAAAAGGTATAGTCCTTTTCGTCGGGATGAAGGGCACGCCAGGTGTCGTGCAAAAGAAGATCCTGAATTTGTATCTTTATTTGTTTAATTGCCTTGTAGGGCAGAGAGGTTGCTCCAGTGGAGGTATCCAAAATTGGAAACAATGCAGGATAGTCAGTCCGGATTGAAATTCTGAGAGCAGTCTAGCGACGGATCTAAAAAAGCTTACCTGAGCAGTATTAGGGCTATATATGTTGGCTAAGGTTACAGGTCGCCCCTGGAGACGCCCCTTAAGAAAGACGTACCTGCCCTCTGTGTCTATAAGTGAGTCTATGAGTTGCCAATCAAGGTTTTTGGAAAGTAGGATTGAAACCCCTTTGGTTTTTGCAAGTGGGTTGGTAGCATGATACACTGTCGGGAATAGGTGATCGGTAAGCTTGGGGATTTTATTTGTACGAAAGTGTGTCTCTTGTAAGAACACTACATTCGCCTTCAATTTGGCCATCAGGCCAAGCGTTTGGCTGCGTTTTTCTGGGATGTTGAGGCCCTTTATGTTCAGTGATACTATCTTAAGCAAGGTTTTTTTCCTTGCGGAGCGTGAGTGCGACATGGCGGACTAGTGAGCGGCTTTAAGAGTAATATATGACGGTCGGACGTGGGGTGGTTGTCTTCTCGTGAATGGACTCAGGAAGTGAGAAGGGGCAGGATCCGGAATAACTTTGTGCCCGGAAAGATGCGGTGGAGGCGGAGACTGCGAGGTAGAAGGGGGAGGGGAGGGGATCAGGAGGTGGGAGTGTAAGGGGGGCAGGTGCAAGAGGGGGGGATAGGGGAGAAAATGGGGAGAGCGAAAGAGGAAAGAAGAGGGGGGAAAAGAAGGAGCGAGGGAAAGAGGAAGGGGAGAAGGAGAAAGAGAAAAAAAAAGAAGGAAGAGAGGAAGAAGAGAAAAAGAAAAAAAGAAAAAAAAGAGAGAGAGAGAGAAAGAGAGAGAGAGAGGAGGAAGAGGAGAAGAGAGGAAAAAAAAAAGGGGGTAAGTAAGGGGATATAGATCAACAAAAGAGATAAATTACCGGAGTAGGGGAGGTTGTACGTAGCCTCTCCTAGTATATGAAAGTGTCCGGTAGGGATTGACAGGAGCAAGTATGTTCCCGTCTCGTGGGGAGGTGGTAAGAATCGGTATGAGACGGTCGAGAATCAGTGTCTCTCGTCCACAGGAGATCTAGGGTGCAAGAGATGCGAAGGAGCCAATATTTGTTGCGTTAATTAAAATGATTGTGGGTCCAGACTCCAGGGAGTCGGTTAATCAGTAGTGTATGAGGTCAATCAGCATTCAGATTAAGTAGGTAAAAAAAGTTTACAGCCAACAAAAACCTAAAGAAAGAGAAAAAAAAAAATACCAAAAGGGGAAAAGCCATGACACTTAATACATTGGTATACCTAGAATATCGACATGAGGTCTTCAACACCTAATGCTAGGTCCCCCTATTAAAAAAAAAAAAAATGAGGGGAGCCTACAGCTATGAGGCATAGCAATAACAATAACAAATCATTTAACGTAAATAACCACAGAATGACTATAACTAAGCCTGTATCAGAGAGCAACATTTCCTATGTGATTGTACACGGTCGGGTAGCTTCTGAAATATCGTCAGAAAAGTTATCTAGGCTAGACCAACATAGGTTGGATCAGGAGTGACATACATCCGAACATGTTTAATGTTCAGCGAGTTACACTTAGTCAGCTTCCTGTAATGTTTGTATTTGAGTTGGAACAAGCAATCAACCATTGTTCAGGTGTGGTTGGTATGAACGTCTTCTAATCAGTGAAGAAACCTTGCCCTCTGACACCGTTGAACAGCAGGAATATCTTTCCCTTCCATCCCTCCCCCCTCCCCGGGTGAGGCATATGAGAGAGGGTCAGGGTCGTGCAGGTGATCTGTCAAGGAGTTGACATGAAAGGATTAGGCCTTTTACCCAAATAGGGGGCGTAGGTCATTAGTAGTAGAGCATTCTAAGTGTGGGTAGGATAAAGGCCTAAGAGGTATGTTAGGCTCATTTTCCTCTGCATGAGGGGATCTGGCTTATGTGTAGTAACATCCCTCTTACGTAATAACCTGTGCAGCAATGGAGGAAAAAAACATAAAAAAACAAAACAAAATAATAATAGTATGAGATTCACATCCACACAGGCCTAAAGACAATAATCAAGGGGAACCGTATGAGGAGATTGTTCAAGTATAGGCACACTGGAAATTGGAAAGGATGGGGTGGGGCAGGGAAGGATCAGAGGGCCGGGAAGGGGTGCGGGGGAAATCTCCAATTGTCATGAGGGGTATTTTGAACTTGAGGTGTCCCCTAAGGGGAATAAAAGACTTACGGATCCAATGAGGTTACAGTCAGTGGTTACAAAACAGAACGCCGGGGAATGTAGAGAAGGGCAGTCCTGGATAACGTGGGGAGAGAGAAAAAGAGTTATCTTTCAATGTGTCCGTGAGAGTGTGACGTCAAGGTGTGCAGGGTGACAGGGAGACGATCATTTCGTCTGGTCGGTCTGGTCGGTCATGGCGTGCTCTCCTGTGAGCTGGTGAGGCTGTTGGGCTGTCGTTCACAGCAATCTGGGGGTCTGAGATGTCAAGCTCCCTCGGTGAGGTGTGTCTGCGGCGACCTAGGTGAAATTCATCGCGAACTGGGATAGCATCTGTAGAAGTCGATCTTCTCATGCGTGGCGGTCGAAGACTGGTGTACCAGTCCGGGACGTCAATGCGGGGAAGATTCAGCGTTTGAAAAAAAGCGGGTAGATCCTCCGGGAAGCGCAGGTTTGCCGTGCGGCCCTGGGAGGAAGCAGATAAGCAGAAGGGGAACTTCCATCTATACTGTATCCCTTTGGAGCGCAGGAGATCAAGAAGAGGGCGCAGATCCCTCCTATTTTGAAGGGTAATAGGCGAGAGATCCTGGAACAGTTTAATGTCCGCTCCCAGATAGGATAGGGAGCGACGGTCTCTAGCCCTGTGTAGAATTTCTTCTTTCAGCTTGAAGTTCACCAGACAGCCAATAACATCTCTGGGGGGGGATCAGTGTCCCTGGCTCTGGGTTTTAGGGCTCTATGTAAACGTTCAAATTCAATAGGTGTTTCAGGGGGTCTGCCCAAAAGATCATTAAAGATGGCGATAGTGGCTTTTGGAATTTGCGAGTTTTCAACAGATTCGGGAATGCCTCTTACCCGGATATTATGGCGACGCCCCCTGTTATCTAAATCTTCCAAGTGTCTTTGGATCTCTCTAAGCTGCACATCACTGGATTGGGAAGAGGCCTGCAGTTGCTGGATGGCAGTGTCATGGCGGGCTGTGTTGTCCTCTATGTCATCCAGCCGCACTGCCATTGCCTGAACGTCTCTCCTGAGCTCTGTGATGGCAGAGAAGAGTGTGGCCTTGATGTCATCTGCCACTGATCGGAGGTCCTGCAGGCATAAGGGCTGTGAGGTACTTGCTGCCGTAGCCATGGTGTGGGGCTGTGTCTTCCTTCTGCCTGTGGGGCTTAGGCTGGAAGATCGCGCAGCGTTCGGGTAGGCCCGGTTTGAAGCCGGGGCCTCGCGTACCTCGCGTACCCGGGACGGAAGATATCCGGGATAATGCGGCCGCTTTGCGATCCGGTTCCTCGGGGAGATCGGGACCTGGTCGGGGAAGTGTCCCTGGAGGTTTTGCCCATTTATTACCAGCGGATGGCTCAGGTGGCTTATGAAAACGTCTCCTGTGGACGGGAGCTCAGCACTCAGGCAGCCATTCAGGTCCGGTGCCAAGCCACGCCCCCCTATAGTGTTTTTACGTTGGCTTTGGGATAGTGAATCATCTTGGGCCAGAAAATACTTATACAGGTATAGAGGTAGGCCACGTCAGCTGTTGCCATTATGTAATCTCCTTGAATATTGATGTTTTCTAATAATCTAATAGTGTCGTGTGTCTTTAAGAGAAGACATTTTTTTTTTTCAACAAGCAGTTGTAGATAAAAATCAATATACCGCCCTATATGTGAGGTAATGGAGTCAATTCCACTTAATATAGGGTGGCCTGGTGGATGTATGGGATCCTTGTGAACTTTTGGTAAATAATACATGCTTGGTATTCTAGGAGCAAGTGGCACCGGCAGTTACAGTCTTTAAAGGTAGAGAGTCTAGATCTTTGAAAACTAAATCCCTAAAGAAAACTTTTGGTCAAACAAGAATAAATATCAGATTAAATTCCCTGTGTGAAAGGAAGGACCTAGTTATCCGCCCCACCGATAAGGGGGGCAGTATTGTAGTCCTTGATAAAGAGGACTATCAGAGAGAGATGATTAAAATCTTGAGTGAACGCGACACTTATAGAGAATTGGCTAATAATCCTACTTCTCTATATAAAAGGTATCTAAATGCCATTATTAACCACTTAAGGACCCCCGCACGCACATATACGGCCACAGAATGGCACGTACAGGCACAAGGGCGTAAATTTACGTCCCCGCCTGAGTGCGGTTCGGGGGTCCCATCGGGACCCCCTCCGCGGCGTGCGGGGGTCCCCCTACCTCTGGGAGCGATCCGGGATCTGCGGGCGGATGTCCGTGATATCCGCCCCCCCGCGATCGCTCCCAGCCAATGGGAGCGCGCTCCCAGCCTGTCACTTCCTCCTCCTGTGTTTACACAGGAAGGAGGAAATGATGTATTCTCTCATCGCAGCGCTGTTTCCCAGCGCTGCTGATGAGAGAAGACATCACAAGTAAGTGTGCACCAACACAACACTGACACACACTCACATAGGCATATTAACCCCTTGTGATCGCCCCCCCCCCACCCCCCTGTCACAGTGTCACTGAATGCAGTGATTTAATCACTGCATTTAGTGTCAGTGTGACAGGCAGTGTAAAAAACAGTTAGTGTTAGGTTCAGGATAGCCCCCCCACCCCCCTAATAAAGTTTTAACCCCCTGATCACCGCCCTAGTTAACCCTTTCACTCCCTATTGCCAGCGTCACTAAGCGATCATTTTTCTGATCGCTGTATTAGGTAGCTATTTTTTTTTATTGCGATTTTTTTTTTACTAAAGACATGTGGCTAAATAAATTTTGGCCTAAATGTTTGACTAAAATTTAGTTTATTTGATTTTTTTTTTTAACAAAAAGTAAAAAATAGTGTTTTTTTTTCAAAAATGTCGCTCTATTTTTGTATATAGCGCAAAAAATAAAAATCGCAGAGGTGATCAAATACCACCAAAAGAAAGCTCTATTTGTGGGAAGAAAAGGACGCAAATTTTGTTTGGGAGCCACGTCGCACGACCGCGCAATTGTCTGTTAAAGCGACGCAGTGCCGAATCGCAAAAACACCTTGGGTCATTTACCAGCGTATTGGTCCGGGTCTTAAGTGGTTAAGAGAGGTTTTAATGAATATTTTGTGAATAAAAAAGAAAAAGCATTTTTGGTGCCACTTGCCCCTAGAATACCAATCATTTATTATTTACCAAAAGTTCACAAATACATCCACCAGGCCGCCCTTTAGTAAGTGGAATTGACTCCATTTCTTCACGTATAGTGCGGTATATTGATTTTTATCTACAACCGCTTGTTTAAAAAAAAACTGCCTTAACTCAAAGACACTAAAAACACTATTAGATTATTAGAAAACTTCAATGTAACGGTCAACCACCGCTTACGACCTTCCATCCAACCACGACAAGCTTATCCGACACGCCAACAACCAGGCAGACATGATCCATTCCATTTCCCAGAATAAACGAGACAGCGCTCCGCTCTCTAGTTTCCAAAATGTATGAATGACTTTATTGGTTTTATTAGCTTGCTTATATATCCAGTACAGCATAATACAGTTCATCACAGGACAATGCTGTCCCCACCCCCCTATTCACTCACTAAGGATAATTCTTTAATTGGTAGCTAGACATGACGGCACCGCATCATCAATAGAGTTCAATTAACCTTGAATAATAACACAGACATCTAGTTGAATAAGTTATCTAGACAGCTTTATCACACAATGGCAGAGTCTTGTGAGAGTGGGTGCAATCAACACCTTTTTAACGGAATGTCTTTACAGTGAATAGCCAACACCTTAAGATATTTCAATAGCCTATTATACAAAGGTATGAGTCACTGTCTGGTTGACCTGGTCATGTCATCATGAACTCCTTGTGATATCTCAGTCCTGAAATATGAAGTATTAATAATGTCCCATCTGTTAGTAAAGGAATTATATTTCACTATTAGCCACCCTACACCCAAAAGGGCACAGGGTGGATTTCGACCCAAGAGTATCTCTCATCCTTCCAACGTCTCTGGGTGTCACGGGCCATTCTGTTACATTCAATATTCAAGGAGATTACATAATGGCCACAGCTGACGTGGCCTACCTCTATACCCCATCATTTAGGCATAGAGGCTGTGAGGTATTTTCTGGCCCAAGGCGATTCACTATCCCGACGCCAACATAAATACATTATAGAACTTTTGAATTTCGATACTAAGCATAACTATTTCTGGTTTGATGGCAAATATTATTTACAACAGAAGGGTGTGGCAATGGGGACTAAATTTGCCCCAGTTTTGCCAATCTTTAGATGGCCAAGTGGGGGGAGGATGTTGCCTATGCTTCAAAAAGCTCTAATTTGGTCATTTGGGCCAGGTACATAGATGACATCCTCCTCCTATGGGATGACTCCTCTGACTCCCTTGATCAGTTCTTTATGTCATTGAACAGAAATGATAGAGGTATAGTACTCACACACAAGACCAGTAGAGAACGAAAACATTTCATGAGTGAGTGAATAACTTGTATAGCGCTACAAATGCAAACTGAATCGCCTCAAGGCGCTTGTTTCCATCCAGTGTCATCTCTATCTTTCAGAAGAGATGGGTCTTCAGTTTTTTCCTGAAGACCCGATGGTTTTCTTCCATGCGGATGTCTGTTGGTAGAGCGTTCCATAGCCATGGTCCTTGGACTGCGAATCTTCGTTCTCCCTTTGATTTGTAATTGGACTTGGGGGTGTAAAAAAGGTTTTGGTTTGATGATCGGAGAGTGCGATGGGGGGAGTAGTGTTTAATTTTCTTCGCATAAGTATTGAGGACCCTTTCCTTGAGTGCATTTGTGGGTGAGGCAGAGGGTCTTGAATGTGACCCGATCCTTTACTGTTAGCCAATGAAGGGCCCTCAGGGATAGGGTAATGGATTCCCAGGGTTTCTTTCCTGTTACCAAACTTGCTGCTGTGTTCTGAACGACTTGTAGGCGCGAGATCTGGTATTTTGGTCATCCTAAGTAGAGGGAGTGTGCATAGTCGAGTCTAGAGTTGATGATTGTACCGACTACTACCGCTGTATCCTCTTCCGGGATGAAGGGGATGAGTCTACGCAGTAGGCGGAGCAGATAATGGGATCCACTGACTACTGATCCTATTTGCACATCCATCGACATCTCTGAGTCAAAGATTACTCCGAGGCTTCTGACCTTGGTACTTGGGGTGATGATCTGTCCCAGGATGGTGGGTGGTGTCCATGAGGTCCTCACTGTAGTCTTTCGGTTTGCGTGGAGGAGAAGTAGTTCTGTTTTGGATCGGTTGAGTTTGAGGGAGCTCTCAGTCATCCATTCGTTGATCAATGCCAGGCATTTTTCTAATCCATGATATCTGTCATTTTTTTGGTGATCCAAAAGTAGATTTGAGTGTCATCCGCAAAGGAGTGGTAAGCACAAATCTTGCTCACTGATGATTTTAAGGAGAGGGCGGAGGTAGATGTTGAAGAGCACTGGTGATAGGGGCGATCCTTGAGGGACTCTGCAAGTATCAGTGCGCGGTTCCGAGGTGAAGACTCCTAGTTTCACTGTTTGGGACCGATTTCCTAGGAAAGAAGCGAACCATTGTAGATCTGCATCTGTAACTCTGGCCACTTCTTTGAGGCGAAGGAGTAGAGTTTTGTGATCCACTGTGTCGAATGCTGCGCTGAGGTCCAATAGCACCAGTAGGCATGATTCTCCGTCATCTGCTGCTTCGAGGGCATCATCCCATATTTTGAGCAGTGCTGTTTCTGTGCCATGGCCTGGGCGGAAGCCTGATTGTAGTGGGTCAAGGAGTTTGTGGTTGTCCAAGTGAAGTTGTAGCTGCTGTACTACTGATTTTTCCATGATTTTGGAGAAAGTTTTCAGACTCGTTATCGGTCTAAGGTGGTTTGGGTCTTTGGGGTCAAGGTTGTTTTTTTTTAGGAGGGGTTTTATTATCCCTTGTTTAAGGGAGATTGGAACAATACCTTCTTTAAAAGATTGATTTACAAAATGTGTGATGGTGGGTGCCAAAATATCGGTACATTCTTTCAGTAATTTTGTGGAGATAATATTACCTGGTGATGTGCTGTCTCGGAGGCTTCTGATGATGTTTTTGGTGATGTCGATGGTTATTGGAACCAGCGAAAAATTTTACGATTGTGGAAATTTTGTATGGATATACTGATTTTGCTCAATACTGGCTCTGTGACTTGTAACCTTGTACACAAACTTTAAATCTTGCCAACCTCACAGATAAGAAGTAAAAACCAATGATCATTAAAATCCTTTCAATCAATGTTAAGCATCTTAACCGCTCAGCGAAATGGGCTTCACTATGGAAACTTGCTGCTCAAAACCCAAGAAACACACTTTCGAGAGCCTAACCCTCCTACCTGCTGCAACAAAAACGTTCACCAATATTTTCATTGCACCAGCTCCTGTTAAGAAAAAGGGTGTATTAATTGCCATCAATAATTCTCTCCGCTACCAGTTACAAGAATGCATCAAGGATACTCAAGGTTGTTTCCTCATCCTCTGATGTACTATAAACAATGCTCCATACACCATCATCATATATGTGTATGCACCAAACGTCCACCAACTTTGCTTCTTCTGAACACTACACAGAAATGTAGCCTCAAGGAGCAACAATTTGTTGCAGAGACTTTAATGTCACCCCAGACAATGGTCTGGACTCCACCACTTTATCCACTAGAAGCAGACCTGCACTGATCACCCTTTTTTCCTCCTTCAACTTATACGATGTAAGGAGATGCCAACATGTAGAAGAGTGGGATTATACGTTCTTCTCTCCATGCCACACAACTTATTTGAGAATAGATTTATTTCTAACAGATCAATGGACCCTCCAGAAGACTTCTTCGTCTACCATCCTACCTATAACATGGTCAGATCACTCTACAATATGCATCACTATAGAGGACTGTCCAAAATCACCATTCGCTTACCTATGGCGTATGAACACCAAGATTCTACGATCCTTATGTGATAACCTTGAGGACTTTTTTCATTAAATGATGACTCAGTTGAGGATCCTAATAAACTATGGGCCACGCATATGGCTTTCATGCCTGGTCTTGTTATTCAATTAGGGGCCAGGGATAAGAAGTTAAGGAAGCAGCGTCTTGACTCCCTCCTCTCTGAGATTTAAACCACCGACTTGCTCAATAAATCCCAACCTTCTACTGACCTTAAAGCTAAGCTGATTAAGCTATGACTTGACTTAAGATCCCACCTATTAGATAATTTTGACCACCAACAGAAGCGCCTTAAAATGTTGTTTTTTTTGGAAACAAAGTGGGAAAACTTCTAGCCCAACAAATCCAAGGCCACCAAGACTCAAATACCTTACCTCTACCACCCCTCAAACAAAACTAAAGTAATAGATCAACAGGCCATAGCGGATGCATTCAGTAGCTACTACAGCACCCTGTATAACTTAGGAGCCTTTACATCTCTTGAGCATCCACATACTGATTCCATACAGACCTTCCTTGACGCTGTCCACCTCCCTAGTCTTTCACCTGACCACCAAACAACTTTAATACCCTGTTATCTACTACCAAAGTCGGTAAGGCCATATGCTCCTTTCCACAGCACAAGGCTCCTGGTCCAGATGGATATGCAGGGGAATATTATAAAACTTTCAAACCTATCCTGTTTAAGCATATTACTAATGTCTTTAATGCTGCTGCTTCCTCGGCTTCATTCCCACAAGAAATGTAAACATTTTTGATAGGTTCCTTACCTGGCTATGGTATGGTAACAAATATACCCCAACATTTTCAGCCCATCTCCCTACTCAACCATGACACCAAACTGTATGCCAATGTAATAACTAACAGATTAGACCTATTACCTTCCCTCATTCATCCAGACCAATCCGGGTTCACAAAAGGACGCCAAACCTCAGACGCTACACGTAGAATGATCAATATCATTCACCATGCTGAGAGATTGGGAATGCCTTCTCTGCTTCTCTCTCACTTTTAGTGCACTCCAATGGAATACTGCCATAACCTCTAATCTCCTCATGACACGCTCCTCCAATTTATGGGAACTGACTTACAAATTAAATCATAGATGGTATATCATTCATACATTCGGATGTATGCGTAGTGAAAATGAGCTGGCGGAATTCAAATTGGGCGGGTAGGGGGCGTGTATTATTTAAACTAGGCACGATCCCGCGGCGAACGTACTGCGCATGTGTCGACTGTCAGTGCGCATGCTCCAAATTCTGTCAGTGAACGTCAATGACGTCAATCCCCATTCATGGACGTTTTACGCAAACGACGCTAAACTTTTTTCATTCGACACGATGACGACGGCCATACTTAACATAGGATACTCCACCTAGAGGGCATGTTTTTCTTTACGCCGCGTATCGCTTATGCAAACGTCGGAAAGTCACTGCGTCGGGCCCGCGTATGATCGTGAATTTCCATCTCTCGCTGATTAACATATTCTCAGCGTTGATCAGAGGGAACGCCCCGAGCGCCATTTTTAAAATTGCAGTTCCGATACGACGGGGAAATACAATTACGCCGCTCGTATAGGAACTCCAACCCGGCGTATCTTGTTTTCTGCTTACAGAAAACAGATAAGCCAGCTCAAAGTGAGAGTTATGCTGGCGTATCACTGATACTCCAGCCTAACTCTACCTGAATCTGGCCCATAGACTGTTTATCTTCACACAGAGCTGCATATGTTCAAAGGAATATTCTATGAACTTATTTTTTGCTGTTTAACATACTATAACCTGCGCTGCCACTTGTTGTTGTTGTTGTTCGTAATGGTCTTATACCTATAGATAGTTGCCACCATAAGTTGTGGCTGCAGTCTATCCATTCGATTTCCTGATAAGGGCCACATCCAGGCAGCTATAGACTCAGAACTACTCAGAGTTTGCACTGTTCATCGAAGCTCACTTTTGGAGGTCAAATCCCATCAGAATACAGATGATGCCTTTAAATGGTCTATGTTCACTACATTCTCTACGCAACATAGATGGATAAAACAGATTTTAGATAAACACTGGAAGGTCTTAAAAAATGACCATATCTTGGGTCCTCTATTGCCGGATCGGGCCAAGATCATCTATAGAGGTGTCCCATTGTTACAAAGTAAAATTGTCCCCAATATTATCAACCCTCCAGTTAAGCCCAATTTTTTTTTTAAAACTTGTAGGTCATTACCAGTGTAAATAATGCAATGTTTGCTTGCATAATACATGTGGTAAAAATAAAAATACACAATTTAAACCTACAGTTACTAATCATATTTATGATAGGAAGCATTTTTTCACCTGTGCCACTAGACATATTTTATATCTAATTACTTGTCCATACTTGTCCATGCGGCAAACAATATGTGGGCAGAACTATCCATTTATTCTCTATACGAGTTAACAAACATATAGCCAATATCAAAAAGGGATTGGCTAATCATAGTGTTCCTAAGCATTATTGTAAATACCATGATCGGGATCATAGGGGTACACAATTTTTGGGGGTTTGACCATTACATATCACCTTGGCGTGGAGGGGCACATACTAGAGGTGTTTCGAGACTCAAGACATTCTATTCTGGATTTACCAATTATATTCCTACTTTCCGTTTGTGAAGAACGTAGAGTGGGATATTAACACTTGTATCAATCAAGAGTAAAATACAGTGTAAATATTAATATTAAGTTAACATACATGAGCAAGGGTTCAAATTGTATATGAGTTTATATACAACTTTTTATATGATATTAAGTTTGTATTATTGTTTAAAGCCTTTTCTCAATTTATTAACATTGTATTTGTATTAAATGTTGTCCATCCTTGTTTCTATGTGGAGGCTCATATTGCAGCTTAGGCGTCATCCTGCTTGGTTTTTGTCTTGATTTTTGGAGGAAGCTTGACTTGTTTGTTTGACGCTAAGGCCGCGTACACACCACTAAATAAATCCGATCAAATCGGTCTGACAGACCGTTTTGATCGGATTTGTCTTCTGGGATATATTGGTTTGATCGTGTACACACGATCAAACCAAAATCCCCGCCGGCAGACAGCGCCAGGTTACCGAACCAGGAAGTAAAATACTTCCACGCATGCGTCAAATTCATTTGACGCATGTGCGGACAGATATGTCCGCTGGTTAGTGTACTAACCAGCGGACATGTCAGACGAACGGGTTCCCAGCAGACAGATTTTAAAGCATGCTTGAAAATTTGTCTGCTGAAAAAACCTGTCTGTCCGCCCGTACACACGATCGAATTTGTCTGCTGAAACGGTCCGTCGGACTGTTTTCAGCAGATAAATTTGATCGTGTGTACGCGGCCTAAGAGTTGAATTATCCTGTCTCTCAACATGGGGGCTAGAATGATATGTAATGGGCCAATTTTGAAGCGACATGGGCTAGTTTATGCCTTGGTTCCTAAAGGAATGCTTAACCCACTTCTGCATTGTCGTCCTTTCCGGTTTCTCGCTTCGCTTTCATTTTGAGTCTTGACGTGCATAACTCACCTTTAGATTGAGGCTTGATGTGCATGCTCCGACGCAATTTTGCTGACGACTCCTGTCTATGCTACTACAACTTGACTTTCCATGTGTTTGATAGTTTACTGAAATGTGAGTGATTTACCTTTTTAAAAATAAATAAATAATAATCTACAGTTTAACACTATGTTGAGTTTTAGCTCTGCAGTCTTGATACCAACATATAATCAAAGCCTTCAAAACTGCTTTGTTCAGCCCAGGGTCCTGTGTAAGCTATGACTCTGATGGCTTGTGGCTAGCACAGGGCTTTATTTTAGTTCCTGGTGGCTAAATGGAGCAGCATGAGAGTAAAAGGAAGGTACAGTAAGTATAAACTGGTTATAATGTCTGCATTAAAATAAACCTGATGCTTTTCCCTACATGGCTAAAGCACTTTTTTTTTTTTTTTAAAGTAGCGACATGGTATAAACTTGTTATGCTTTTTTAAGGTCCTTTTTACCCGCACCAATAAGTTACTTTGAATTCTTTGATAACGAAGATATCTTTATAGGAGTCAATCTATAAGACATAGTCTATAGTATGAAACGTATTCACGGAGACGTATGATCATACAAAATAGCTAATTTATTGGTTGACAAAAATATGAATATTTACATGAAATTAAAATACCAATTGTGTTACATGAACGACTGGAAAATCAATAAAATACCCCCAAAATGGGCATGCAGTACCTTTTTGATCTGTGTGTCATATTAAGTTCTCAAAATAACTTTATATAAATGACAATAAAGCAAAATCGTCTATTTCACATACCCAACCATTACTATGCTGCAGGTAAGCAAGTGGTTAACCATGCAAAATATATTGGACATTTGTTTTGTCAGTAAAATTGGAACTATGTAAAAATATAAAAACATAATAAAAACTTGTACTCTTTAAGGAAAAACCTACCAGTTATTGGGTATGAAAACAAACCATGATTACAAAATATTCAGATTTTAGATAATAACATCAATGTTTGTACAATTTCTAGGGAACAACACTAGTTTCAAGATAAAAATCAAAAATGGCATAGTTACCAGTTCCAAAATGACTATTTCCTACTTTCAAGTGACCAGAGCTAAATGATTGCAGTCTATGGATCTTCATTGTCTTGATGCATTGTGCGCGCCTGTCCCTCCCCATTGGAGTCAGTCCTCAGTCATCCCTGCATCTCACCTCTCATGGGGTCCCCATTGATGGGGCTTCTCTCCTTCCTGATGCAGATCCTTTCTATCTAATTTTCTCCCCTTTTTTTTTTTTTTTTCACAAAAAGGTTTTATTAGGTGGAAAGTAGTACATATTACATCGTATACTCACAAAAGTACAGTAGCGGTAGAGAATTGTATACAGCCAAAGATATACAATGAAGTAGTTCCATGGAGAGGAAAAACTAAACAAAATAATCGTATGGATAATCCAAACATAAACATTTATGTAAGCATACATGTATCAACACTTATGTCATTTTTGAAATAGAGGGGAGGAATAATGTCAGTGCTTGAACAGTTCTAAATGGATGGGGAGAGATGGGGAGGGGAGAGGAGGGGGGGAGGAAGGGAAGAGAAGAAAAAAAAAAAAAAAAAAAGGGGGGTGGGGGATGCCAGGGACTCTGAGCGAGAGTCGAATAGTGAATCCTATTTTCAGGTTCATTTTATAATAGATTTGTATTGCTGAGATTCTTTAAATGTTGTCCAATCGTACCACGTAGCATAGAACTTAGTGATCCTTTCTTGGGAAATACTAATCAGTTCCTCGACTCTTTCCATGCAATTTATTCTTCTGAACCATTCTGCTTTCGTTGGGGTATTTGTAGACTGCCAGTGAGAGGGTATACAATGCCTTGCTGCGTTAACCATTATCATGGGAAGTGACTTCAGGTATTGACTTTTGGGCAGATCACTAAAATGCAGTAAGTATTGTGCCGGGGTGAAACTCAGATTTGATGATGTCACTGTTTGGATAGTTTCGTGTACCGATGTCCAGAAGGGCTGAAGTAAGGGGCAGGACCACCAAATGTGTAACATAGAGCCCTCCTTCCTTTTACATCTCCAACATCTGTCAGAGGCAGTCAATGAGATTTTGTGCAAAGTTGTGGGGGTCCTATACCATCTGGTTATGATCTTGTAGCCACTTTCTTGCGTGGCTACATTTAACGATCCTTTGTGTGCATAGAGATATATGGTTTCCCAGTCATCCTCAGACAGATCTATACCTAGGTCTCTTTCCCAGGCTTTACAAGAAGAGCTGGAAAAGTCGGTATCGTCTTCAAAGAGCGAATTGTATACTGTCGAGATAATATGTCTGCGTGGGGAAGTTTTTGTACATATAGTTTCTAGTGAGGTAAGGGGTCTTGTCCAGTGGTGGGCCTTGTCTTTGTTGGATAGAAAGTGTCTGATCTGAATGTAGTTCCAATGAGACAGTAGAGACGGTTCTATGTCCTTCAGTATGTCCTCCCTAGGTAAGAATTTGCCATTCTTAAAGAATTGTTTTGAGAGCATGTCTTTGGATGGCCAAAGATGTGCCGGGAACGATTTATCCATACCTGGAGGGAAGTCAGGGTTATTTTGCAGTGGGGTGAGAGGGCTAAGCCATGGAGAAGGATGTTTTCGTCTAAAAGTGTTACGGAGGCTTTCAAGTGTAGGTCCAATAAGGGGGTGCGTTTTAATGAAGTTGGGATGAAATTTAGGATTGATCCACGGCAAATTTTTTAGTTCGTGAGGATATTGCGCTTTTTCAAGGGTTACCCAGTCTTTCACTGATTGGTGAATATTCCAATCCACAATTCTCGTTAGAAGAGCGGCTTGGTGGTATTTTCTGAGATCAGGTAAGGCTATACCTCCTCTACTCTTGGGTAACGTTAGTCTAGAAAATTTAATTCTGGGGGATTTACCTCTCCAGATAAATGAGGAGCAAGCCTTTCTGAATGCGGCAAAGAACGATAAGGGAATTTTGATTGGGATGGTCTGCATGATGTAGAGGAACCTTGGCAAGATGGTCATTTTAATTAGAGCGGCACGACCGAACCAAGACACATTTAAGGTGTTCCATCTCTTCAGGTCGTCCAGTGTTTCTCTCATAACGGGTTTGAAGTTGAGATGAAAAAGATCACCCAGGTTGGCTGAGATTTCAATACCCAAATAAGTGATACTGTGGGTAGCCCACCTGAAAGAGAAATTTTTCTTGCACAACTCCACCGTATCAGTGGGTAGGGAGACATTGAGGGCATTGGATTTGGAGTGGTTAATTTTCAGGTTGGATAGTAAATGGAAGTGGTCTAAGTCTTTAAGGAGGTTAGGGATTGAGATCAGGGGGTTCGACAGGAAGAGGAGCATGTCATCAGCAAAGGCTGCTATTTTGTATGTTTTGTCATGGATCTCGATTCCAACAATATCTTTATTTGATCTGATTTTATTGAGTAGGGGTTCCAATGTAAGGACGAATAAGAGCGGAGATAAGGGGCATCCCTGTCTTGTACCGTTACGAAGGTTAAAGGCGTTCGATAGGTGGCCGTTGACCCTAACTCTTGCTGTTGGGTTGGAATATAGGACTTTGATATATGATCTCATTTGAGATAGGAGGCCAATGTGCTTCAGAACCGCATCAATGAAGTCCCAGGCCACTCTATCGAACGCCTTTTCAGCATCCAGGGACAAGAAGAAACCCTGTTTTTGTTTAGAGGTCAGCCAATGGTTTATGTTGAGAGCTTTTATTGTGTTGTCTCGCCCTTCTCTTCCCGGGATGAAGCCAACTTGATCCAAGGAAACCAAGGACGTCAACAAGGGGAGGATCCTATTTGCCAGGATTTTAGCGTAAATTTTTACATCTACGTTTATTAGGGAAATAGGTCTGTAATTGGTAACTTGGGTCAAATCCTTCCCCTCTTTGGGTATTACTGTTATGTGTGCTTCTAAAAGCTGTTTGGGGGGATGTTGTTCTGAATGAAGCGACTGGAAAGTTTTTAGGAATCTCGGTTTTAGTAAGTCTGTGAAAGTCTTATAGTATTGTAAGGGTAGACCGTCTGGGCCTGGGGCCTTTCCTATCTTCATCTCCTTGAGGGCTCTATCGAATTCTGCGCCTGAGATGGGTTTTTCTAGCTCTCTGGCAGTATTCTCTGATATTCGGGGTGGGCCATGTTGTCCTAGGAATTCCTGTATAAGTTTCGCTCTCTCACTTGAATTCTGCGGGCATTTAGGGTTGGAGGGAATATTATAGAGATTTTGGTAGTATAGCTCAAATTGTTTTGCAATCTCGTCATTTGAGGAACACATACCACCTTGTTTGTTGCCTATCTGATGAATGGTGTGAGCGGTTTTCTTGGTTTGGACTGCTTTCGCAAGTAGCCTGCCACATTTATTCCCCTGTTCATAGTATATTTTGTGTCTTAATATATATTGTCGTTTGATTTTCATGTTTAATTCGTCAGATAGGAGTGTTCTGGTGCGTGTTAGCTCCTCAAGTGTTGAGGCCGCCAACGTTCGCTTGTGAGTGCGTTCTAGCTGGTGGATGCGTTCTAGCAGGGATCTTATTTTGGATTGTTGTTCCTTTTTAATTCTAGCCAATTTTTTGATAAACTCTCCTCTTATGACACATTTGTGAGTCTCCCATTGTGTAGTCAGCGAGGTTTCGTCATTTTCATTGCGCAGAAAATAGTCGTTTAATACTTCTTTAAACTCAAGAATGTCAGAGGGGTTTTTCAGTACCGTGGTGTTGAGTCTCCATGTCTTAGTTATGTTATTTTTTTCTGGGAGTGTCAGAGTCATGGTTATTGAATGATGATCCGAGAAAGTCATGGACCCAATTTTGGAGTCTGTCAGAAGTGGAAGGTCGGGCTGTGAGAGGAGGAGATAGTCAATCCTCGAATACTTTTGGTGGATTTTAGAAAAATAAGTGTAATCTCTGGTCTGAGGATTTAAGATTCTCCAGGTGTCATGTAGCATAAGGTCTTGTAGTTGGATCTTGATTTGTTTCAGGGCCTTAAACGGAAGAGTCGATGAACCATTGGAGGTATCTAATAGGGGATTAAGAGGAGTGTTAAAGTCCCCCCCAAATATGAGGGTGCCTGAGGTGAAAGTCGTCAAAAGGTCTTTGATTTTGCGGAAGAAGGCGACCTGTCTCACATTTGGGGCATAGACATTTGCGATAGTAATAGGGTGCTGTTTTAGCTTCCCTTTCAGGAAAATATAGCGACCTTCGGGGTCTGTTAAGGTGTCGTCAATCTGGAGTGGGGTCCCCCTGGACATCAGTACCGAAACACCTTTCGTTTTGCCAGCTGGGTTGGTGGCGTGGAATGAAGTTGGATATCTATTGTCTCTTAATTTTGGAATTTTATCTGACCTAAAATGTGTTTCCTGTATAAGAACAATATTCGCGTGTTGCTTGGATGCTTCGTTAATAAGTTTAGTTCTCTTTTCAGGGATATTGAGTCCTTTTGCATTTATGGAAAGAATTTTTAATGATAAAGGCACGGAGCGTGTCTTGTCTGGGGACATCTTGTCCACTTATGTGTAACTGGCTCGGTTGTCTTGAGTGAAGGGGAAAAGAAAAAAAAAAAAAAAAAAATTTTGGGCTTGGGCAAGGGGGAGGGGTTAGAAGTGAAGGGGTAGAATGTGAGGGGAAGAACCGGGGATAGATATAGATACACTAACCTATCCTATTTGTCTAGGGACCGGTATGTTCAAGGGGTGATGAGTCGGACACCCCTTGTGTGGGTGCGGGGCTCGTACAGAACTCGATGGGGTTGTACGAAGGAGTGAGACAGATTCAGTTTTACCCTATCTATCCCATCCTCACTTCAACTTCTATCTAAATTGACTGTGTGTACCAGCACAGTGGAGCTGTAAATATAAAATGAACGCAATTGGCCATGAGTTAAATGACTGAGGTGTATATTTAAACATTGCATCAGTAGATATTCTCGCTATCCATCCTTTTACTAAGTAATAGAAGTGGATCTTGTATATAATACATGCTGAAGGCTTTAAGGTATAAATGCATCTTACTATTAATCAAGTAGTATGGTAACTTATCAGAAAGTCAGAATTAACATGTCAGTGAGATAATAAACTTCCGCCGCTAGATGGCAGTATAACAGTACAAACCGTAAATCATCGTAACAATAGCTGAGAGAATGACAAGGCTTACCCTGAGAACTATAGAAATAAAACCTATTATCTATTATGCAAATATACCAAACTTATGGTGATCTACCATACCCGGTGTGGAAGAGTCTTCCCACATGACTTAACGGACGGGGTTCTTGCCGGATATGTATAATCACTAGTCTTTTCACCCCTTGATCCTCCTCCAGTACATGTGAATGTAGTGCATAGTTCCAGTTGTTAAAACAATAAAAACATCAAAGCATACTACCTGGTAGGGTGGTGCGGAGGAGGGAGGGGTCCATTTTCTCCCCTTTTTATATCGGTCATAACAATAACACCATCAAAATTATACTAAGTTCTGCCCAGCTGATCTGTGCTTCACTCATAGGTTTGTGGCACATATGGGAGTTCCTGTCACAAAGTGTCTGGTTTCTATTGGTTGACAATCTAATTATTAACTTGTTCCCTGGGTTTTGGGAACCTCAAGTAATGTCACTTTCAACCACTAGGTGTCTCACCTGTATTGTGAGATTATCTATACGTTAATATTTATATTATTGGGGAGACTTATATTATTATTATTATTGGCTTATTATTATTGGTAACTTTATAGTTCATAAAATACAATTAGTATACTTTTGCATCCTACATAACATGCTTCTATATTCCTTTATAAACGCATATCTTTTACAAACATTTTTCATAGGTTGTATCATTGCAAATTTATTTTGCTGTGTGTACAGATGGACTTTGGCAGCATTCAAGGATATTTTAAAAGTGTCCCAGCTTGTTTAAACAGTTGGATATAGAAACATTGGCCCAGATTCAGGTACATCTGCGCATTATTGGACCGGCGTAGCGCACCGCCTTTACGTTAGACTTGCGCAATTTTGCCGCGTAATCACCCTATTCTCGTAGCTTTTGCGCAGGAAATTGCGCATGCGTAACGTTTTTTCAGAGGTGTAAGGAGGAGTAATACAAATTGGGAAGGACGTGGGCGTGTTACATTGAAATGAGCCGTGACCCCATGCAAATGAAGGGCCGGCCGGCTCGCGCATGCGCGCTTGAAGCATACCATGTCAGCTCCACTGTGCGCATGCTCACAACTCGGGAGCGGCGCAATCAGTGAAATTGGAAATGGACTAGGGCAACGTTGTGAACTACGCAAACAGCATAAATAGACACACACAAAGTGTGTTGGGGGACCTTGTGTTTGAGAGACTGTTTGTTTGATTGATATATTTGTGTTTGTTTCTTTTCCTGCTGTATTTTTGTTTTGTTTTTTTGTGACTGTTTCTTGCTGAGTAGTTTTTTCTTTGTGTGTGTTTTTGTTTGATTGGTTGGGCTTGTTTGTGTGCGTGAATTTTGTTGACTGGGAGTGAGTTTTTTTGGAAGGATGACTGAGAGAAAACGAAAGCTGAATTTTACAGTTGTGGAAAAACAAATTCTTGCCCGGGCCATTAGCGAGTATGGGCATTACCTACACGGCCCAGAGAGTGCCAACACCACCCCGGCCAGGAGGAGGGAGATTTTGGATAGGATCACTGAGCAGGTCAATTCAGCGGGGCAGGGGGAGACACGGACCCGGTCTGGGATTGACAAAAAAATCAATGACCTCCGGCGTCTGGTCAAACAGAAGATGGCCAGAATGCATGCCCATGCCAGGGGCACAGGAGGGGGCCCACCATGCCGTATTAGGCTGACAGCGGAGGAGCGTGCGTTGGCCCTGACCTTTCATCAGCATGAAGTTGAGGGCCTGCCCGGCTTTGACTCAAGTCCGGAGCCCGTGGTGCCGGGTAAGTTTTTTTTTTTTAATATCAGGTGTGTAGCATGTGTGGGGGAGGGGTGAAAGGGAATATGTGGCAAGTGTGTGGATCCTCCAACCTGTGAATGTTTTGTGTCATCCACAGATATGCAGGAGGGTGCAGGGCCATCTGGCCTGACCGCACCAACCCCAGGACAGCAGCCTAATGAGGCCCCCCCAACAAGGCCGGAGTCTGCGGAGGAGGTTCAAGAGGAGCAGGAGAATCATGAGGAGGAGGAGAATCATGAGGAGGAGGAGTCCATGTCAGGCACTGGACGTTTGGTTTTTGAGGACTCTTCCCCTCTGGCTGGCAGCAGGCAGGCCTCCCTAAGGGGGAGCCCCCCCCCCCTCCTCCCCCAACATGGCTCCCCTCACAAGGGCCTCCCCTTCTCCCCGGCCACAAGCATCAGCTGGAGGCAGGATGTCATCCCAGACCACCAGGGGGGTGGCCGATCTCCTGCCCGCCACTCTGAGAAGGGACCAGTTCCTCCAGACCCACCATCTGGGACAGGTCAGCCAGACATTGGTGCGGATGGAGGAGAGCCTGTCCTCCATCAAGGATATGCTGGGGAACCTGGACTCCCACTCCCGGGCTTTCACAACCTGCCTAAACGAACTGCAGACGACATCAGCAGGCGTTGGGCAGGATGTGAGGGCCCTTACCCTGGCTATCCAGGCCAACACGGCAACACTTGGTGCTGCCCTGGACAGAATAGCCGTGGCCTTGGAGGGCAGGCTGCCAGGTGGGCAGAGATCAGGGGCTGCTCCTCCTTCCCCGGTTTTACCCCTTCCCCATGCATCTCCCCTGAGAAGCCGGGGCCGTGGCCGGGGGCGCCCCAGGCGTGGCTCACGCAAAGGGCAATAATTTGTTTTTCCCCTTTTTTTTTTCTGGAAATTTTTTGCTTTTGCAGGTCGTTTTTTTTTTTTTGTTTTAAATTTGGGTTGTGAATGCTGTGTGAATGTGGGGGTGACATTCCTGCCGGAAAAGGGGTGTCACCCTCAATTTTGGTGGAGAAGGGTTCCCCAGGACCAGGGAGAAGTGATTCCCAGGTCCGTGTGAATGGTGTATGAATGTACAGTGACATAATTGGAGCCTTGGCGTGGCGTTGCTGCTCACAAGTCCTGCATGGTGGACTGGTGCCAATCCAATTTGATGTGGATGTGGGGTGTGTGTGCTAGGGACCACAGTGTTGTGCATGCATGCATTCTCATTGTGCCATGATTAATGTGTATGTTTAACGTGCAAAGATGCCCAATGTGAGTTGTCTCCTGGCTGCTCTTCCCTCAGAAGACGGGGTAGCCTCGGTTAGGGGGGGATTGTCTGGTTCAGGGGTCAGGTCATCACATAGGTCAATCTGCAGGCCCTTTCTTTCTGCGAAGTTGTGCAGCATGCAACATGCACCGATGATCTGGCACACAAAGTTTGGGGAATACAAGAGGGTACCCCCAGACTTATCCAGGCATCGGAAACGTGACTTTAGGAGGCCAAAGGTGCGCTCCACCACTGCTCGTGTTTGGGCATGTGCTTGATTGTATCTTTCCTCTCCTGGGGTTTGGGGGTTCCGGATAGGAGTCATGAGATGGGGTCCCAGTGGATATGCAGAGTCACCTGTAAGGGAAAAGACAGGAGGATGTTAGTCATGCATGTGCCCCTTGTGATGTGCATCATGGGAGGGGATAGTCATGCCTGCCACCCATGTCACTCACCAACCAGCCAGGTGTCCCCATACACTTTCTGATAGAATTCCATTTGGATGTGGCATTGATTGTATATGTAGCTGTCATGGCTGGACCCTGGGTGTTTGGCACGGACGTGCCATATGAGGCCTTGGGCATCGACTATCACCTGTACATTGATGGAATGCCAATGCTTCCGATTGCGGTACATGTGCTCTGTCTCCTGGGGGGGCTGGAGTGCCACATGTGTGCAATCAATGGCCCCCACAGTGCGTGGGAATCTGGCAATTCTGTAGAAATCTGTCATTGCCTTCAGCCGCAGGTCCTCAGTGGTGGGTTTGATGATTTGGTTGGCCATGCATCTGAGAATTGCAGGGACAACCTGGTGCACACATCTGCTCATGGAGGATTGTGACATCCCAGCCACCACTCCACTTGTACGCTGAAAAGAGCCACTGACAAGGAAATGGAGTGTTGCCAGTACCTTGACCAGTGGCTGCACTGCATGTGAGCGGTGTGTAGGGCTGGTTATGTCCTCCTGCAGGGTTGTGGTTAATTCCAGGATGGCATGAGGGGTGAATCTGAAGATGCGAAACACCTCAGAATCACTTATGCCAAACAGGTCCATGCGGGTGCGGTATATCCTCTCCCGTGCCATCCTCCGTGCCATCCTCCGTGCCCTCATCCTTCTTTGTTAATCTAAAGTCAGTAGTATAGCTATGTGCGACAATGCCCCTGGCATGTTGGCATACAGATTGTTGTGCAACACGTGTGACTGCTGAGCTCCTCACTAACAGTGTTGCTTTATCTAACAAGTAGACATTTTTTCTCTTTTTAGACCAGCTTTTATATGCTCTAATTTTAGACAGGACATTTTGCTGTTGCGCACACTGCGTCGCCTGCGCTGCCCCAACGTTGTTTTGTGGATCCCCGTAAGTCCCTCATTAGCATATTTGACTAGCAAATCAATGGTGTGTCTAGCACACTTTTGCGCGGACGGATGCGCCAGTCTAACGAAATTACGCGGGACAAAAAAAAGTAGATTTTTTGCGTATCTCGTTCTGGGGATGCCGCACATCGAAACGCACGGGCACATTTCGACTTACGCACGCGCATCTCCTGTTGCGCAGGCATAATCGCTCTGTGAATCTGGGCCATTGGGTCTAAGATCCCCAAACCTAAGACCAAACAAAAAAGGGGGGGGCACAGTTGGACTATTGCGGTACATGTAGAATTGGATAACAAGATTACTAAATAAGGGTAAAATAATTTTTATTAAATACTAAGAAGAAAAAACACAATACAGAGCTTAAAATGGTGACAACCATACATAACGCCAGTATAATAATCCCGGTGGGGAACAAAATAATGCGTTGGGGGTCATGACAATCTTGATCGGTTTCGCGGTATTGACCGCTTCATCAGAAGTATGTCTACAATTAGGTTAAAAAACAATTGGTTATACATAAATTAGGAATACAAAATTTAAATGGGGAGAGGGGGCTCAGCTGCTTACCTAGGTGTATCCCGCAGAGGAGGATCACCGAACGAGGTCCCATGTAGAGGCCAGAGGGCAAGAACATGGGGATGGATCTACTAGACAGGTATGTGGAGTGAAAGATAATAATAATTAATATGGGGGGGGGGCCTGGTCTTGAAAAAAGGGGGGGGGGAAGGGGTTAGTGCAAGACCACGCGTGTTAACTATTTGATAAAAGGGTAAAAAATGAAGTGGGGATGTGGATGGAGGACAGGGAAGAGGGGGAAAGGGAGAGGGGGGGGAGTAGAGGGAAAGAAAATAATGGGAAAGGGGTGGGGAGATAAGTGGGGGGGGGCTAGAGGGGGTGGTGAGAAAAGAGGAGAGGGGAGCAGGGGGAAAAGAAGGAAAGGAAAGGAAGAGATAAGGGTGGAAGAAGGAGGGGGGGGGGCGAAAGAGGGAGAAGAGAAAAGGGGGAGGTGGTGGGGAGGGATAGGGGGGGGGGGTATATGTACCTAATGCAAAGAAGGATGGTGATTCATAGAAGGTGCCCCAAGGATAGGGGCCCAGCTTGAACATGTGCTGAAAACATATGTTGAGTTGGTGAAACATCCTCAACGGTAGTGAGTACGTATGAAGGAGGGGAGGCGTCACGGTAATGATGCCAGCCACTAACACCTAAAAGAAAAAACGTGTATATTAAAGGATTATGATCCGTGGAAGGGGAAGGGGAAAGGGGGGAGAAGGCGGGAGGGGAGGGGGGGGGGGAGGTGGAAGAGGAGGGAAGGCGACCAGGGCAGGTATGAACAGACAGCTATATGCAAGTAAATGGGTAACTTACTGTGGATTGGGTAGATCACACAGTGATCACAGTGATCACACAGTGATCCTGAGAATCGGCATCACTTTCGCTGTGAGTAAAAGCATCCACATGGAGTGTGCCTTAAATAGCCCCATAACATGAAACCAAGTGAAAGGTTACAGCCCCGGGGGCGGGGCTGTTGACCTCACCAGGGTGATTATACCCAATCCACAGTAAGTTACCCATTTACTTGCATATAGCTGTCTGTTCATACCTGCCCTGGTCGCCTTCCCCCCCTCTCCCACCTCCCCCCCTCTCCTCCCGCCTTCTCCCCCCTTTCCCCTTCCCCTTCCACGGATCATAATCCTTTATTATACACGTTTTTTCTTTTAGGTGTTAGTGGCTGGCATCATTACCGTGACGCCTCCCCTCCTTCATACGTACTCACTACCGTTGAGGATGTTTCACCAACTCAACATATGTTTTCAGCACATGTTCAAGCTGGGCCCCTATCCTTGGGGCACCTTCTATGAATCACCATCCTTCTTTGCATTAGGTACATATACCCCCTTCCCCCCCCATCCCTCCCACCACCTCCCCCCTCTTCTCTTCTCCCTCTTTCGCCCCCCCTCCTTCCTCCACCCTTATCGCTTCCTTTCCTTCTTTTCCCCCTGCTCCCCTCTCCTCTTTTCTCACCACCCCTCTAGCCCCCCCCCCACTTATCTCCCCACCCCTTTCCCATTCCTTTCTTTCCCTCTACTCCCCCCCCCTTCTCCCTTTCCCCCTCTTCCCTGTCCTCCATCCACATCCCCACTTCATTTTTTACCCTTTTATCAAATAGTTAACACGCGTGGTCTTGCACTAACCCCTCCCCCCCCCTTTTTTCAAGACCAGGCCCCCCCTATATTAATTATTATTATCTTTCACTCCACATACCTGTCTAGTAGATCCATCCCCATGTTCTTGCCCTCTGGCCTCTACATGGGACCTCGTTCGTGATCCTCCTCTGCGGGATACACCTAGGTAAGCAGCTGAGCCCCCTCTCCCCATTTAAATTTTGTATTCCTAATTTATGTATAACCAATTGTTTTTTAACCTAATTGTAGACATACTTCTGATGAAGCGGTCAATACCGCGAAACCGGTCAAGATTGTCATGACCCCCAACGCAATATTTTGTTCCCCACCGGGATTATTATACTGGCGTTATGTATGGTCGTCACCATTTTAAGCTCTGTATTGTGTTTTTTCTTCTTTGTATTTAATAAAAATTATTTTACCCTTATTTAGTAATCTTGTTATCCAATTCTACATGTACCGCAATAGTCCAACTGTGCCCCCCCCCTTCTTTGTTTGGTCTTAGGTTTGGGGACCTTAGACCCAATGGGCCAGATTCAGGTAGAGTTAGGCTGGAGTATCAGTGATACTCCAGCCTAACTGTCACTTTGAGCCTGCGTTTTTGTTTTCTGTAACCAGAAAACAAGAAACGCTGGGTTGGAGTTCCGATACGAGCGGCGTAATTGAATTTTGTCGTCGCATCGCAACTGCAATTTAAAAAATGGCACTGGGGGCGTTCCCGCTGATTAACGCCGAAAATATGTTAATCAGCGGAATCGGCAATTCACGATCGTATTCGGGCACGACGCAGTGACTTTCCAACGTTTCCGTAAGCGATACGCGGCGTAAAGATAAAGCAGCCCCCTAGTGGAGTATCCTATGTTAAGTATAGCCGTCGTCATCGTGTCGAAAAAAAAAAAATCGCGTCGCTTGCGTAAAACGTCCATGAATGGGGATTTGACGTTCACTGACAGAATTTGGAGCATGCGCACTGGGATGCATTGACAGTCGACGCATGCGCAGTACGTTCGCCGCGTGATCGCGCCTAGTTTAAATAATACACGCCCCGTACCCGCCCAATTTGAAATACTCCAGCTCATTTTCCCATTCATGGACGTTTTACGCAAGCGACGCAAATTATTTTTTTTCGACGCGATGACGACGGCTATACTTAACATAGGATACTCCACTAGGGGGCTGCTTTATCTTTACGCCGCGTATCGCTTACGGAAACTGCGTCGCGCCCGAATACGATCGTGAATTGCCGATTCCCGCTGATTAACATATTTTCGGCGTTAATCAGCGGGAACGCCCCCAGCGCCATTTTTTAAATTGCAGTTGCGATGCGACGGCGAAATTCAATTACGCCGCTCGTATCGGAACTCCAACCCGGCGTTTCTTGTTTTCTGGTTACAGAAAACAAAAACGCCGGCTCAAAGTGACAGTTAGGCTGGAGTATCACTGATACTCCAGCCTAACTCTACCTGAATCTGGCCCTATATCTATAACTATCCTAGAGGCTCTACTTTAAATCATATTGTCGTTTACCATCTCCAGGATAAGTAGATTAAAAATATTATTTATTAGTTATTCAAATCATAGCAATGATCAGTAGTCAGGAGCTGGAGAAAAGTGTACTGTTTCTCTAATAAAAAAAGCCATATCTTTTATACACGTTGCATTTTTAACCACTTGTTAGAGCTATCTTAACTATACACGTAAATAATTAATATAAGCTATAAAAACCTTTTCGTCTATATAAAAATTAAAGCAAGCGATTGGGGTGTGAAAAAGAGAAAGGATTACATTTATTGATAACGAGAAGACACTTGTAGTATTCCAATATTTACATCCATAACGTAAAGGATATTACTTGTCAAAACAGAGGATACTGCTGAATACCGATAAAACATACATGATATTAATAAGAATATGGTTATAGAGGACTTAACAATATGCAATAGTAAGTTGTAGAGAGAGGCAGAGAGAGAGAGAAAGAGGGGCAGACAGAGACAGAGAGAGACATACATGGAGAGGGAGAAAGAGGGGCAGAGAGAGACAGAGAGAGACAGAGAATTTACATCACCAGGCTGCTAGGTCAGCTCCTCCATCATGATTCAGTCTGCCCTTCGTCCATACTAGGACTGTCTCCTATATACCCCTCAGATTTAACATCTCCCGCTCTTAAGCATGAAAAAACCCCACTAATATGATTGGTTGAATATGTGTCTTTTCAGAATGACAGTTTAAGGACTCTTCCACCCAGCATTCCAAGGTTGGGAATGTCCTATTGTGGCCTGTAATCCAGAGATGAAAGGACCCCTTTTTTAATATACACACACACCTAGTATTATTATCTGATCAACACAGTCCCCCTGTGGTCTTCAAACAGGAGGTGGCCGGATATTCCTGTACTTCAATGAGGGGACACATCTTATCAGATCCCCATCCCGTTGATAGGTTTGAAAGCCTTTTGTTAGTTGAATTCTAACAATGAGTCACTCTGTTGACTAATAAATACAGGACAATCGACATACCCCAGTCTCATAAATAATAAAAAAAACTTGTAAAAGAATGACATATACATCTTCATATAAATCTTATAAATATGGATATGAAAAATCTTTACCACAGTTCCCCCTGAAGTTCATCCTTGAACTTATGTCCTCCTTCAATGATCCGGTACCCACCCACAACAGCCCAGAAGCCCCGACCCTTCCCCCACCACCACTGCGGCATTTTCCTTTCTTGAACTCGCCGTAACTTATCAAGGTAGACTTGAGACAGTCCTGGTGCCTTTTGAGACTTCCGATCCGAACCCTGAGTGTCTGTACTGCAATGTTTCATCGCTCCTCTGCATTGGAGAAGTGGAATTCCAACATTGATGGCGGGATCCTTATATTTAGTCCTGTATCTTGGAAAGATGGTGTTCTGATTGTCACCATTGGATCGGACCGCGAGACAGCACTTTTTTCAGCATGATGAAGAAGGGTTTCGGAGTGTCTTATTCATGGCACGTTTGTCTTCAAAAAAGATGACTTGGTTGTCGTTGTTTCTTCAGGTGGTGTTTGGGTGGGCCTCCAGACAGTCATGTATGAATACAAAAGGAGAATGGAGAACGTCAGTGTACAGTTATTGGAGGAATGTCAGACAGGAGCCGTGGGGTGGCCTTTATGACTATGAAGCCGTAGGTAGACTAGGGGAGGTAGAATTACTTTAAGACATGAAAACCTGGATGTCCAGGGATACTTTGGTCAAATGGGTGTACAATATGGCACTGGCAGGCAGGAATGCTCACGCGCCTTAAAAACAATATATGACTGAAGTTCTAGTTACATTATCCTAAGAAGATGTATGATAGAAGCCAAAACACTTAGAGAACATAATATTAAAGGAGGAAAGGAAAAGAGGTGAGTAATGAAAAAGACTATGGAGAATAGAAAAAACACAAAAAATAAAAACTACAGATTTAATGCTGCTCCAACCAAGCTCTCCAGTTTAGATTCCACTTTCGATTGTTAAAGAGCATTGAATCGGTATTCAAAAAACATCCCTGTCAATTTTAGCTGACAGCGAGAGAAAAAAATAATAAAAAATTAAAATAGCCCATTGTTCCGTTAAAAAAACGACTCCTCTCTCCTACTAGTAATAGGTGGTATTTTGCTGGTCAAGTACACAGATAATAACGAGAGAGAGATGGTTTAAATTTGTAGAATTTGGGTAAACCTGACCACATGTTATTATTACAAATTGAAGAGGCTTATTCATAGATCAACAGGAAAAAATATAGTTCTAGGGTCCTCTCTTAGAAAAAAAACAAAAAACTCTTCTGCCCTATTGGTGATCAACAGGTGAACCTGATCATGGTCACTTAACAATGTATAAGTCGGGTTAAAACCTAAAAAAATTAAAATATTAAAAAGGAGCGACTAACCAATGGTTGCCAACAAACTTTCTAGAATTTAGTCAAATCCGACTGTACTTCTTACTAAAAAAATTTCAGAGGCTCTTCCCCAAACCAAAGAATAATTATAAAAAAATAATAAGATATAGTTCTCCAATAAAAGGGCAATTAAAAACAATGCATTATTTATTCTTTTCCCTCTAGGTCTATGCACTATTCCCTCCCCCTTCAGGTGGACACAGTTCAAACCTTTTGGAACTTTTCTCACCTGAATGAAATGAGAAAGGGGAAAAAAAATAAAAATAATGGAAAAAATGTATAAGAAAAATGAAAAATTGATTAAAAAAAATGTATAAAACATTTAAATTAAAATTAAAAATATTTTAACATGATACTGGTCTGGATCAGAACATGCTTCTTCAGAAATGTGTTTCTGGGTTCGTGGTTTTTCTGTTCCTTGAGAGAAGATACCTTGTTGAGGTGCACATTCTCATATTTTTGGCATTCATTCTCCTGATAGTAATGCACATTATTACTTGGATCAGGGAGAGCAATAAAGCTACACAGATTAGGACAACAACAGGGTGGAGCAAAATGTTTAGGAAAGCTGTAGCGTTAGGACTATACCCAATTAAACTTTTCCACCGAGAAATCCTAGCATCTCCCTCTAAAGCGTGGGATACTTGTATCAACTTATTTTGATCATGGGTAAGTCGTATGGTGGCTTGTTTCTCAGCATCTCCTAGCACATTTAATATTTCATCCTGTTGCCCAAAATCTACCAGCCAAGCCTTTAACTCAGGCCCAAATCCCAGAGGAAGTTTCTGTAGATGTATGGGGGTGTCAGGTTTGATATCAAGCCTTTTCTCTGGGGTAACAGGGGTAAATCCTTGTGTCTCGGCTATATCGATTCCCAGGACCGGGGAAGACGTACAGTATACTCCCTGAGGTAATGTACCCCGCGGAGTACGGTTCAACTCGTAGGCAGAATATAGGGCATCATTGGACATCTGATACCAGCACCAACCCCCTTGCCTCGGTCCCGTAATAGTGACCTGCATCGGGAACCGCCCCCTGGGTGCAGTTTACCAAAGTTTTTGGCCCTAAAACATCCTGATTTCCATCTCCCTTTTTACCCCCTTCCATGCTCACCCTGAGAACTGCTCCAGAACCTCTGGAACTCCTCACCCCCCTATGTTTAGCCAGGCGCTACCCTTTCCACACCTAGGTGTCCCTAAACAAACCTATTTTATTCCGGGAAGCCTACCCCACTTCCACCTAAAATGTTCTCTCAGTCAGCTCCATATCAGAGAATTCCCAGCCGTTATTATTTTTTGTTCCATCCCCTTCCCTTACATTATAAACTTAGAGATGGGCCTTTCTATTCATGCCTTGCACCACCTTTTGGCACCATTTAAATCATGTTGCCCAATCTTACCTACCCAACTTCTAACTCCTCTCCGTATCCCAACGGAAGTTTCAATAAGTATAAAGAGGATGTCGGGTTTGCCATAAAACCTTTCCTCCGGGCGACTCGGGGTGCGACCTGGGATTCCTTCTATATCCATCCCAAGGACAAGAGAATAGGTACAATAGACTCCCCGTGGTAGTGTACCCAGTTGAGTACAATTCAACCTAATGCTGACAACAGTGCATCACTAGATATGTGATACCAGCACCTGTACCCCAGCATTCGGTATTGAGTTCAAGAATCACCCTAGTTCCATGACTAACACCCCATCGGTATCCTCCAGGACACAGAAACAAAACTTGTCTATGTACTAAATAATACCTAGGTGTTTTCTCCCTCACAATGATCTCCCTATTCAGAATACAGAGTGAAATACCTTCCCAACATTCCTCATTCACCACCATGTATTGCCCTGAAATGTAAAAGACATCATGGTCATGCTTCTGACAGAGGGAAATATCAACCTGCCCCCAGCTTCCGTACCCTCTGATCACATGTGGGTCACTTAGCCACAGATGCAACAACATGGAATCCCCAGTCATTAAGCCCATTGATGCCCACAGATCTACAGACCGAGTCTGCTCTTCCGTCTATGGGATCATATAGCACCTCACCTTTCACAATCCAAACCAGTACAGCCCATCCAGGCATTTGACCACTACTTTGGATTCGTATAAGCGATGAGTTGCGTTAAAGTCTTACTGAGTGGTGACACCAACTCCTTAGGCTACTGCCCTTCATACAGATATTTGTACAATCAGTTTGATACTGGTCGATAACTCCACCTGCCCCTGCATGTACGCCAGAGCCAATGACATATTTTTGTCCTATACTCTATCATACTCTCTTCCAATCTCTTAACATGGTCGACGAAATCTCGAGCCATATTAAACTGGGTATTTATGTAACTTTGTTGCATGTTGTCACAAGTGTCACCAATCTCTCTGAGCAACAAAGCCGTGCTTATTGTCTGAAGCCATGGCTGCGAGTTTGTTCCTCAGGAGACCGCCTTCCATCCTATTAGTAACACCCATCCCGGCTCCTATTCCCCCTACATAGTGCTGAATACACCCCTCCTCTGTTGGGTTACTCCTCAGAGATAAGCGTCCTGCGTGAACCTCAGTCTGTGTTCGCACATTTCTGGGAGCAAGCCACTGGTCACTTGATTTAGTGTATACTCAGCACATACAAGGTAATAGGTTTCTATCAACCACTGTGAGATGCTGAAGCGACGTGGTAACGGCATACTGTACCCTGTTAGCCAGCGTTTATTCCTTTTTTTTTTTTTAACAGGGCATGTTCCTGTATGTAGTTACTCGCATTACTCGTGCCGGGATTCAACCTCTCAGGTGAGACATCAACTAGGGGTACCTCACATGTCCAGTAAACAAGAGCTTCTCTGTAGGACTGCTAAGCTTGAGACACTACCTCTGCGAGGAAGTTTTCACCCCCTTGATGTATCACCTGGCACCCTCTAGTTTGGCCAACAGACACCTTATTATGCAAAGGTACCAGTCTCCTGGGTACCTGCCCCACATAGATTTAGGTCATCGTAGTCACCCATTCAAACATTTCCTTCTTTCAATTCCTGTCTGGATTCAAAACCCTCAGAACAGGGTGGACTCCAGGGTTTAACCCAATAGGGTTTGATAGCCGCGACATATGCACAAAGTTCCGTCCCTGCCCAAAGATCCATCCCTGCCCCTAGGGATGAGAATAGAACGAGTTGGATTTCCTAACCCTTCCCGGGTATGTAGCCCAGGGTCTCCCAATGTGTTCCTGATTATCTCCAGCTCTATAGTAATTACGGTACCCAGTGACCCACCTCCCACTCCAAAGACGGTTGCCCTTGAGCCTCTCTTTTTCCTAAGTATGGGAAATAGTCTGGATACCCAGATTGAAAACCACCTGCCACCAGGTGCACCCACTCCCTCCTAGAGGCTGCACACCTTCTCCCCCGCTTTATCAGTTCAGTAATTAGACTAGGTTATCCTTCACCACTACAAAACAAACGGCTTTCACTATTCAGACAGGACTCATATGAAAGACAGGAGTCTAGTGCCACCCTGGGGTACTGATCTTCTTGGCATGCAAGTCACAGACCACCCATTAAGGTACACAAGTAATCTAGGACGGGAAGGATATTAACTGCCTACATATATATATCAGAAGTGAGGGGCCGTGGAATAGCCAAGAGCTGGGATTACCTCATACGCTATTCCTGCACAACTTTCGTCCAGACTCAACCCAAACTATACAATATGAGGCCAGACCTATACACTTTCAACTCGTATGTAATCAGGCAGGCCCTTGTACCACATGTCTGCAGGTAAATCTAAAAGAAATTGGAAAACAAAAATTGCATAATGTGTATCCATCTCAATGAACTGGTGCTACTAGAGACAACTGACCAATAGGCTAAGAAAAAAAATAAACAATCCCTCGCAGCACTGACATGACTGAACAGTAGGGGGTACATGCCCCGACCAGTGTGCCTGAACACACACAACTAGCATGGCTGATCTTCGGTAATAAGGAAACCGATATGCCACGGATCAATGGCTGATCCATTTCAAACTCTGGAGAACACCCCAAAACTCTTTTATCACTAAAAACAATACCCCTGAATGCTACTTAGCCTAATATATGTGTTAAGAGTGCCAATTATCCCCTGCCGTCTTACTCATCTTTTCATTGAAATCAATAAATAAAATTAATACGCAGACTTCAGTTAGTAGGTTCTGCTATTCAGTGGATCAGAACATGCAACCCACGCTAGGTGGTCCAAAAACATAGTCAGATGGACTGACAACTAGATGTTCCAACTGGTCATGAAAACCTAAAAACATTGTGAAACCTGACTGACCGACCAACTTAAAGTTGTCTTATTCTGAAAGGCTGAAAACCCAGTTATCAAATCTGTAAAACACAAAATAAATGTTAGTAATAAACATAAAAAAAAAACATTCTTAACCTGGAAACAAAACAATGGTTATATACCGGTAACAATACATTAGCATATGAAACACACCTTAACATTACATTACATTCCCTGTGCACTTTTTAAAATACCAAAAATTGTTGAGCTCAACTTTTCATTTATATGTATTATGTAATACATATAGACTGCCTCGTGGACTTCGTTTATAGTATACTAATTAATAGTTCCCCCCAAAAAAAGAAAAATGTATTCGCCATGGTTAAAAATGAGCAGCTCAAAACAAACACAAAACACAAACACAAAGTGTCCCCTTTGTCTTGCGAGACAGTTATACTTTACCATACTGGGCACACTGAAAAACTTCAAAACAACAAACCGTTTCTTCTATGGAAGCAAAATTACAGTTAATATTAGGAGGCTTTCTTTTGTTTTACAGTTCAAATAGCCCACTTAGTTTGCATGACAATACAGCTGTTCACACATTCTCACAGACCTGGAAAGAAGGGGGGGTCATTTGGGCTGTCAGCAGCTGAGAACACACGTCACACACACACCATTCAATGTGTCAAAGAAAAAGAGGTGGGGGGGGGTGAACTACAGAACACCATTCATAATTTTATACTTTAACAAACACAAAACATCACAATCCATGGATCTCACACACTTCCGCTTAACACACTTAGCTAGGTCAAATATGACCTCAAGACCATACACAGATCATCCTGTTTTTTATCATACTTGAATCCATAACCTCTGTTCCTCACTACTACATTTTAGTGGCTGACCCTGCTTGTCCGTATTAGAAAATACTCACCTCATCAGTTCTGTTCATCCCTGTACTTCAAGCATCCTTTAAAATACCGTTTCCAGTCCAGCGATTCCCAATATTGCATATTTCACAACCCAAGGTCCACATTTATCTATCATTTCTTCCTTCCGGGTCAAGTGGTAAGGTTCCCCACGGTTAGACCCTGGAAGCGATTTGATTTCCCATCCTTTTATGGACGAAGGACCTTGAGTTGCTCCCGCAGACCTTTTTTACCAGTCGCATTCCCCAAAGCTTAGCTAGACTTTAATCAATAATTGGGTCGACAGGTACCGCCCCTGCCTCCTTTGCCCCCTCTTCTTCACTACTTGTCATCAAGCGACTATAGCCCTTCGAAAAAATTAGCCCGGAGATTTTCCAAACTAAATAAGTTTAATCTCCCCGTGGACTTTCCATTGTATTTTAAAAGAAATGCTCAGTGTACCACTGGGCTTCCTAAGCGTTAAGCTTGATTAGACCCTATGATTGTTTGTAGGGTAGGAGGCAATTCTAACTGACGCTCAATGATCTTTTAGCAGTCACAATACAGCCAGTGTTTGCAGATCTAATTACACCGTTAGTTTACACAGAAAGATAGATTCACATACATCCAGATAATTCAGTGTGATTTAGTCTCCGTTTCCCCTGATGCGATTTGCCATGTGACCTTGGACCCAAAGTCGCATTACAAATCGCAGCCTACTGTTTTCAATAGCCCCCATTCCAATCTATGTGGCTCAAAGCTGCAGCGACTGTTAAGGTACCTGCAGCATTCTGATGCGACTTCTGGGTCAAAAACCCATTCAAGGCCACACCATAGTCGCACTACAGCTGCATCTCACAATCGCATCCTGTATCAGGCGACATTGGAGTTGCACTAGTGGAAACGCAGCCCAAAAGCATAGGTGTGTTTCACTCACAAGATTGGCCTAATATTCAAAGTTCACTGAAATTTATTTTTGGCAGAGACACACTGGGCCAGATTCCCGTAGATTTGCGGTTTTCCGGCGTAGCGTGGCGTATCCCATTTACGCTACGCCTCTGCACCTTTTACGGGCAAGTGCTGTATTCTCAAAGCACCTGCTCCGCAATTTGCGGCGGCGCAGCGCAAATAGGCCGGCGCAACTGTGCGTAATTTAAATTAGGAAGGAGGGGGGGTGTGCTGTGTCTAAATTAAGTGCGCCCCCGCGCCAAACGAACTGCGCATGCGTTGGCCATAAACGTAGCCCACTGCGCATGCTCCATAGTACGCTGCAAATAAATTGTTTCAATGTGAATATAATTAACGTACAGCCCCATTCGCAACGAGCTACGTAAACAACGGAAAAAACAGACGTTGTCCATACCTAACATGGTGTACGCCGGACCTACGCAAGGTCACCCCTCCTTCTAGCAGGGGTAACCATACGCTTAAGCAAACTACGCTAACTACGACGATGGCGCGCAATTACGCTCAGGAATCGGCAAATGACGCTCATTTGCATATTCGACGCAGAAATCGATGGGAACGCCACCTAGCGGCCAGCGTAACATTACGACTTAGATCCGACGGTGCAAGCGACTTACGCAAGTCAGATCTAGGCAAAATCCATGCGTAACTGATTCTAAGAATAAGTCGCATAGATACCGAGGGCCAGAAACATAGACACAACGTTGTATCTGGAGATACAGCGTCGTACCGCGCTGATAATCTGGCCCACTGTCTTCAAGATTCCCAACAGCATCCTTATTATTCGCACTGACACCCTGCTGCAATTTCATTTTTATATATCTACATTATTCAAAATCAGTCTCATCAACATATTCACATAGACAAGAAGTAAAAGGTTAAGTTCTGAAAAGTTAGTTTGTTAGGTAAAAAAACAGGTTAAAACATAAAAACCAGCTCTGCCTACCATAAAAAGAAATCATATTTATCCAAACTTTAAACTCTCCTATCACACGGGGAACCAGCTCTAACAATACTGACCACCACACTAAACTGACCTACCTGATTCCCACACTGACCACTATACTACACTGACCTACCTAATTTCCATACTGACCACTACACTATACTATACTGACCTACCTGATTCCCACACTGACCACCATACTACACTGACCACCATTCTACACTGACTACTGTACTGACCACTACACTACACTTACCTACCTGATTCCTACACTGACCTACCTGATTCCTATCCTGACCACTATACTACACTGACCACTATACTACACTGACCACTATACTACACTGACCACTATACTACACTGACCACTGTACTCACCACTACACTACACCGATCCAGGGCCGGTGCAAGGATTTTTGCCACCCTAGGCAAAACCTAATTTTGACACCCCAATTGGCTCCACCCCTGACTATACAGTGTATGTGGTGGGGGTGGAGATATTTGTGGCGCCTTTCAATGACCCCCCCCCCCCGCCTTGTAGTGAAGTTGTGCCGTGCGGGGTAGTGGAGGTGTACTGGGATTGTGATGTCCAGGATGGCATAGCTGTATGACAGGTGGGGGGGAGTGGGCTGCTGAGAGAGAGAGAGGAATGGAGAGGGGGAGAGGGAGCAGCCTGGAGGAGAGGTGGAGGAGAGACACACTTCTATATACACTTGAATGGGACAAGACAGGAGGAAATCGGTGGAGCTGGGATTGTCACATCCATGGGGGAGGGGGGGGAGAGACATGGAATCAGTAGAGCTCGGACTGTTACATGAGATGTGGGGTCCATGGATGGGAGCTGAGAGGGGTCCATAAATAGGGGTACAGCACACACAGGGACAGGGGAGAAACGTGGGTGGAGTCATGGACACTTACTGTGTGTTCTATGAACAATGAGATCAGATCCGCAGGACTATTTTTTTTTTTTTTTTTATTATTATTAATTTTATTCGGTAAGTTTTTTTTGGCTCTGCGTAACTTCTGCATACTTTCAGCTATTAAGACCATTCAGCTCTTTCAGCTAATGATTGGAGTTCTTCAACTTTTTTTCTACTATTTATAATTTTTCAAAAAATGTAAGCTTTTTAAAAAAAAAATTTTTTTTCAACATTTGAAGTCAATGAGAGCATGCTTCAAATCCTTAAAATGTCCTTCCGCTCCCAAAAGTTTCAGCTCCTTCATACTTTCACCTACAGACACCAAACATACTTTAAAATGTTCACAAAATATTCAGCTATCCGGCTATATCTTTTCAGTTTGATATCTTTTACAGTTTTCGTGAAAAAGCTGTTTAAGTTTTAGTGATCATTTCAGGAAATTTTAGAGATTTAAACAGAGTGTCTATGGGGTTGCTTAGAGTGGATGATGTCATAGCTAGAGCACAGAGCTTTAAAAAAAAAAAAATCTTTTGTTCCTTTTCTATAAATTGCTCTCACAATTTATAGATCTTAGGTATTTTTGTCAGGCCATGTGCTCAGTTTTGTGATACGCCTTTTACTTTTGGGTGTTTGAGCTTCCAAATGACAAAAGTTCTACACTTTCTTCCATTGACTGTCCTTTATAAAATGCTTCAGATTTAGACATGAATAGCTGTGTGTAGGGTTGTCCCGATACCGATACTAGTATCGATACCGAGTATTTGCGGGAGTACTTGTACTTGCGCAAATGCTCCCGATGCCTGAATAGAATACTTTTTTTGTATTTATCAACATGTTCTGTTTTTTTACTACTGCGTGACAAGCAAATAAAACATTTTTATTCATTTTTACAAATTTTTATTCTTTTATAATGTCTTGAGTTAGAGTCCTTCATAATTCTAAAGAAAATATCCTTAGTCTGTATGGTGGTTTGAAAACTGTCACATGACATTTTAAAAAAGTATCGGTATTCGGTATCGGCGAGTACATGAAAAAAAGTATCGATACTTGTACTCTGTCCTAAAAAAGTGGTATTGGGACAACCCTAGCTGTGTGTTGAGTTATTTTGAGGGGACAGCAAGTTTACACTGTTATACAAGCTGTACACTCACTACACAACATTGTAGCAAAGTGTCATTTCTTCAGTGTTGTCACATGAAAAGATACAAGAAAAGATTTACACAAATGCGAGGGGTGTACTTACTTTTGTGACGTACTCTGTGATCTCCCGCACACAGAGGGGTGTACTTACTTTTGTGATGTACTCTGTGATCTCCCGCACACAGAGGGGTGTACTTACTTTTGTGAGATGCTGTATATATTTATTGTGGTCTATAAGTGGTTACATCACACATGGCGTGTGTTGAGGTCTGCAGCAATGAAGGATTTTTGTATTTTTTAATGTAAATCTAGACAGTTGAGGGGGTGTAATATTCCCGCTGGGTGGAGTATGCGATTCCCTAACTTTCAATATCGCCCCAATCGAGCCGTGATTTTTACCGCGATTGTCGCCTGAGAAATCGTAGGACTGCTTTTGGGAATCAGGCGTCCCTTCATTTTGTTTGTGTGATTTGTCAGGTGACAATATTGTCTCATGATTGGGGTGCCGTTGAAAGTAATGGGATCACAAGCGTGTCATACGTTTTGTGGCAATTCCGGAAATTGCCGTAATTCTGCCCGTGATCCGGAATGCCTAGGTGTGATCGCAGCCTAAGCGTCTTCTCTCAGTTGCTGGGTTCTCCTTCTGTAGATTCTGGGGGAACATTTTCTTCTTCAAACATTCCACACATTCTCTTCATTCCACCGCTAATATATACTCTGCATTGACCTTGTATAGCGCTTTTCTCTCTGAGGACTCCAAGTATTGGAGATGGCGTTGGCCAGGAATCGAACCCGGGTCAGCTGCTTGGAAGGCAGCTATGCTTACCATTGCACCACCAACGCAAAAGTAGCATGTAGTGTGGGAGGAAACCGGAGTACCCGGAGGAAACCCACGCAAGCACAGGGAGAACATGCAAACTCCATGCAGATAGTGTCCTGGTCATAATCTGAAACAAGGACCCCAGTGCTGCAAGGCTAACCCCTAAGCCTCTGTGCTGCCCATATACGGCCTCTGTTCTCTAAGGCCCGCCCCCGCTGAGCGGGGTAAATCACTTAAAGTGCCTTCACAAGACATCCAAACTTATCCTAAACTACAATATATAACGCTCCTGTAATAAAACACACCCAAATAACATAGAGGGGTACAGTGGTCCCCAAATTAGCAATACAATGGAGCTAAATATTCCATTCACCCTTAGGCCTCATTCACACAGGGGTATGAATCCGTACCCCATGGGAGGACCGTGTTTTCCGGAATGGGGATGCACAGGTGTTCCCAGCATCCCATGTAGGCAGTCCCATTGCTGTCAACTGGGGTGCTGTGACTGTACCCAATGTGACATCTGTGTGGGTGCCGGTGCACAGCCCCGAACGCACCTAGGGTGCGTCTGTACAACTGCACCCACATGGATGTACTTTTTAGGGTTAATGCAGCCCCCACATAGGGTACAGATTTATACACCCCGTGTGAGTAAGGGCTGGGACTTCTCCATGAAGGACCTCACTGGCGGGAAGAGTTCTCATTTCTCCAGCAGAGAAAGCCTAAAGAAAGCTGGAAAGACTTCTCCAACCTCTACTTATAGCCGGTCCAACACACGCCTCAAAAACATACCGACCTTCAACCTCCTCTTATAGCCGGTCCAACACATGCCTCAAAAACATACCGGCCTCCAACATCCTCTTATAGCCTGTCCAACACATGCCTCAAAAACATACCGGCCTCCAAACTTCACAACATAATCAATTACTTTATGTCGATCGACAATACATGGATCAAACATATCACCTGTAAAAACGTGCTTGAGATGTTGGTGGTAAACAGCCTGCTAGGCCCGGGGGAACCAAACCAAGTCCTCCAAAAGCTGCCTCATATCCAGAAGTTGCCAAGAGTGTAAATGTAGACATTATGCTTTAAGGTTAATCAAAAATATCACGTATGGAAGAGGCAGAGAGGGAGGAAAGTAGGGGGGATAAAAGGTTTCAGGTAAGGAAGGGGTGTGGGGGTTCCCCCCAACCCTCAACCCCATTCTTTCTTCAACCTTCCCTTCTCCCCCTTTCCTCCCTCTCTCCCTCTTCCATACTCCCCCTTTGTTCTACCTTTCTCTTTAGAGTGTTATGTTTTTGGTTAACCTTTAAAGCTTAATGTCTACATTTACACTCTTGGTAACTTTTGGAGGGCTTGGTTCGGTTCACCTTGGGCCTAGAAGGCTGTTTACCACCAACATCTCAGACACATTTTTTTTTTTACAGGTGATTATGTTTGGGCGATGTATTGTCAAACCTTAAAGCTTCTGCAGAAGCTGCAGAAAGGTAAATGGAGGGCTGATGGGAAGACCCTCCGGTTACTGGAGTGGCAGCTGCCACCACTGTAGGGACCTGTGTTGGTATAGCCGTACCTGGCCCCTGGGAGAGTCCCTCAAACTTTTTGTTGAGTCTTCTACTAGGAACAGTCAATTGTCTTGTTTGTCCATCTACATTGATAGTTGGTGATTCAGAAGCTGCTTATGAGAATCTTTTAAGAGATTGATGACGTAGTGAATTCCTGTCATGATGGCTTGAAATGAAGATCCTCTCCCTCATATTCACTAGCAAATCGTCCTCTTCTCATCACCTAGTTTAACTTTTCTTCCAAAATTTTGGCCATCTTCAATCCCAAGAAAGCTGCACCCCTCCCATTTAAGTGCAATCCGTCTCTACTATAAAGATGGTAACGGCCTGAAAAGTCAGCCAAGTTCGCCATGAAGCCAAACCCCTCCTCCCTGCACCAGTTCCTCAGCCACTTGTTAAGTACCATAAGCTCTTGCTGTCTCTGTGGTGTGGCTCGAGGTGCAGGCAGTATTTCAGAAAATATTGCCTTGGGGGACCTTTTCTTCAATATGGCCCCCAAGTCCCTGAAATCATTTTGTAGGGCGCTCCATCTTTCTCTAACTTTGTCATTGGTACCGATATATACCATGACAGCTGGGTCCTCTCCAGCGCCATCCAATAATTTGTCCATGCAATCTGCAATGTTCCGAACCCGAGCGCCCGGTAAACAACATACTGTTTGGCGATAATGGTCTTTGTGACAGATTGCCCTCTGTATTCTTCCAATAACTGAATCCCCTACCACTAGTATGTGCCTATCCTTTCTGGTAACCTTGCCCCCATCTTTGTCACATGCTGGTTGAGTCTCTGTGTGAATGTCACATGCTGGTGAATTCTTTACGCGATTGTCACATTCTTGAGGGGTCTCGTTATGAACATCACATTCTGCCGTAGTTTCTTTGTGAACGTCACATTCTGCCGTAGTTTCGTTGTGAACGTCACATTCTGCCGTAGTTTCGTTGTGAACGTCACATTCTTCCGTAGTCTCGTTGTGAACGTCACATTCTTCCGTAGTCTCGTTGTGAACGTCACATTCTTCCGTAGTCTCGTTGTGAACGTCACATTCTGCCGCAGTCTCGTTGTAAACGTCACATTCTGCCGTAGTTTCGTTGTGAACGTCACATTCTGCCGTAGTCTCGTTGTGAACGTCACATTCTGCCGTAGTCTCGTTGTGAACGTCACATTCTTCCGTAGTCTCGTTGTGAACGTCACATTCTGCCGCAGTCTCGTTGTGAACGTCACATTCTGCCGCAGTCTCGTTGTGAACGTCACATTCTGCCGCAGTCTCGTTGTGAACATCACATTCTGCCACAGTCTCGTTGTGAACGTCACATTCTGCCGCAGTCTCATTGTGAACGTCACATTCTGCCACAGTCTCGTTGTGAACGTCACATTCTGCCGCAGTCTCGTTGTGAACGTCACATTCTGCCGCAGTCTCGTTGTGAACGTCACATTCTGCCGCAGTCTCGTTGTGAACGTCACATTCTGCCGCAGTCTCAAATGAATCTTTGCACGCTGAAGGAGTCTTCGCGTGAATGACACGTGGTTGATTTAAAGAAATTCCCAACTTTTGGGCCATTTTCTTTGCCAACAGAGCTGCACCCTGTTCATTTAAGTGCAGTCCATCTTTGCTGTAGAGCAAGTAACCAATTGAAAAGTCAGTCCAGGTCTCCAAGAAGCCAAACCCCTCCTTCCTGCACCAGTTCTTCAGCCACCTGCTAAGCTCCCTAAACTCCTGCTGCCTCCTTGTTGTGGCTCGAGGTACAGGCAGTATTTCTGAAAATGCTGCCTTGGAGGTTCTTTTCTTCAGTATAGCTCCTAAGTCTCTGAAATCATTTTGTAGGGCGCTCCATTTTCTTCTAATGTCGTCGTTGGTTCCAATATGTATCATGACAGCTGGGTCCTCCCCAGCGGCATCCAACAATCCGTCCATCCGATCTGCAATGTCCCGAACTCGTGCGACCGGAAAACAATATACTGTTCGTCGATCACCGTCATTCTGACAGATTGCCCTCTCTGTCCCTCTAATGACAGAATCCCCTACCACCAGGATCTGCCTATCCTTTTCTGTAAGCTTGCCCTCATCTTCATGGGAGGAGATATTCCCATGGCTGCCCTGTTTTTTTAAAGGGTTCCCAACATGTATGTCACATTGTGCTGGAGTCTCAACATGAATGTGACATTCAGGTGGAGTATCCGTGTGAACCTCACATGTTGGTTGAGTCTCTGTTTGAACCTCACACGCTGGTTGAGTCTCTGTTTGAACCTCACACGCTGGTGAAGTCTCTGTTTGAACCTCACACGCTGGTGAAGTCTCTGTTTGAACCTCACACACTGGTGAAGTCTCTGTTTGAACCTCACACGCTGGTGAAGTCTCTGTTTGAACCTCACACGCTGGTGAAGTCTCTGTTTGAACCTCACACGCTGGTGAAGTCTCTGTTTGAACCTCACACGCTGGTGAAGTCTCTGTGTGAACGTCACACGCTGGTAAAGTCTCTGTGTGAACGTCACACGCTGGTGAAGCCTCAATATAGCATTCATATTCTGTCTCGCTCACTAGGGCGGTCCTGCCTTGTGAGCTGTCTCTGCAGTAAATACTGTGTACATCTGCAATAAAAGAAGAAGAATCGGGTTAAGCACATTCACCTACATTTATATATATTTTTATACAACATCAAATTATACAGAGAAAAGTTCAAAATTCCAATGCCAGGGACAATAAATAAACCCAACATGACAGGGATCAGTAATGGTGGCCTTCCTATAAAAATTCTGGTTGCCTGGCATCAATGCCAACCCACTAAAGTGAATGAAGTCAGAAAGGGAACTGATTCTTACTTTTCATGTACGGGGGAGTAATCTGCAGTGCTTCTGTTTCTTATTATTAAACACAAAAAATAAAGATCCTGTTCCATTAAAGACTGTTATAGTGCTTGTGCTGTGTGTGAAATATCTGGCTGATCCTACCAGTTTCTACCCTCCCCCTCTCTGCACTGACTCCCATGTATCAGGACTGCAGAGTTTTGACACCAGGGTCAGTATGTGTCTCCATCATACGCTACTATCTGCAGCTCTCCCTGTGTCTCCTCCCCCTCCCTGTACATGTCTCCATCATACACTACTATCTGCAGCTCTCCCTGTGTCTCCTCCCACCTCACCCTCCCCCTCTTTGCCTGTCATCTCTCACTATCCCTGATCTGTTCATCCCCCTCTGTCACATAAAAAGATGCATCCTAGTGCCTGTGCTCTATAGAAAAAAAAAAAAAAAAAACATTTCTACTTGTATTACAATGTATCCATCTTGACCTCTGTTTAATCTTCAACTGCCATAACGCTGCACATGTGATCCGTTATGACAGTTTGAGAGCACAATAAATGTGACAGTTGGCATTCCCAGCATGCCGGGAATAGAAATGTTTTTTGAAACTGTTAAATCTGAGGGTTTCCTTCCGCTTTACACCGGTAGAGACCGGTTCTTTTTTTAAATAACACACAGGCACTCGGATGCAGCTGTGTATCTGACAGAGGGGAGGATATAAAGATCACATAGAGGCTTCACAATCACTTTAATATCTCCTTCTGTCCTAAAATTCTATGAAAAGGAATCATTTTGGGGTGAAGGAGCCTGCGATCGATGAGTGTAGATGACTTTTGTATCGATCACTAAACATAGTACTTACCAATCTTGGTGTCTGTATCCCGGTGATGTCCATTGGCTTTACAGCCGGATCCGAAACATCCAACGACGGCTCTGAAACAGCCGCGTACAAACGCTCGGGTCCTCTTCATTTTGGAGGGCTTTTTGGGGGTATCTGCAGGCTGGTCACTGATACCTCCTTCCACAGCTGCCCTTCCTTTGCTGGGTTTCTCTTTGGTGTTTTTCAGAGAAAAAAGCTTTTTACACTTAAATTGTCTCATTATTAAGAAATAAAGAAACACTCTTTAAATGTACAAGAATAGAAATCGCAATGAAATCCAATCGCAATGAAATCAAATCAAGTTGCAAGAAAAATCTCAGGAGAGATTAGACACACGTCTTCACTGGTCAGTGAACACTCTGCAACTGCTCTCTTCCCTCTCTGCAGCTGTTTATATAGGCACAGCCAATGACATCACAGTGACCTTCTTTTTTTTTTTTTAAATCTCATGATGACTCAAAAATAACTGCCAATTTGTCTTAAAGGAGCCACGTCCTTATTTTTGAACTTTGTGAATTCAGCTTGTAGGAACAGTATATAGATTTAATAGGGACACGGCTCCTTTAAGATGTTATTGTGAATGAGATTTAACCCTTTCAGTCCCATGGCTGAAATAAAGATCTCTATTCTTATAACATCTTTTCATTTCTTTTATTTTCTCGTTGTTATTACACCCCAATTATTTCTCTATTTTTAACCCTTTCACTACATAATTATATATATATATAAATAAAAATAAACAGGATTTCCTTTATTTGTAATGTAACAAATGGGGGGGGGGGCACTATTGGTTTGGCAGTTAAAGGGTTAAAAATTAATAAATAAATATATATATATATATATATATATTAAAATATATATATATATATATATATATATAATATATATATATATATATATATATATATATATATATATACATTTTTAACCCTTTAACTGCCAAACCAATAGTGCCCCCCCCCATTTGTTACATTACAAATAAAGAAAATCCTGTTTATTTTTAGTGTTGGATGGAGTGGAGAGGGATTATTAGAACCTGTCAGGCTTTTTTCTTTAAAAATAAATTGTCAGTTATTTTTTTTGCTGAGTTATCGTAAGTTTTTTTTTTTTTTTTAATCTCTTGATGACTCAGAAATAACAGACGTTTTTTCTTAACCACTTGCTTACCGGGCACTTAAACCCCCCTCCTGTTCAGACCAATTTTTAGCTTTCTCACTCTTTGAATGACAATTGCGCAGTCATACAAAGCTGTACCCAAATTAAATTTTTATCATTTTTTCTCCACAAATAGAACTTTCTTTTGGTGGCAATTGATCACGTCTGCGGTTTTTAATTTTTTGTTAAAAAAAATTAAAGACTGATAAAAAAAAATACAAAACCGTTTTATATTTAGTGGGAATCCTTCAAAAGTCCCACAATTGTTATTCATTTTTTTAATTTATCTTTAATTAACATTGTATTCCATACATTTTTTTTGGCTCTGCGTAACTTCTGCATACTTTTAGCTATTAAACCATTCAATTTTCAGCTAATGATGGGACTTCTTCAACTTTTTTTTTCTATTATTTATCCTTTTTTTTTTTTTTTTTAACATTGAAGTCAATGAGAGCATGTGACAGTTTTCATGGGGGCAGTTTTTAATAGGGCAAATTTTTTTTTTTTTTTGATTGGGGCAGATTTTGGTGGCCCAATAGGATGGGGGCAGATTTTGATGGCCCAATAGGATGGGGGGCAGATTTTGATGGCCCAAAAGGATGGCGGGCAGATTTTGATGGCCCAAAAGGATGGCGGGCAAATTTTAATGGCCCAAAAGGATGGCGGGCAGATTTTGATGGCCCAAAAGGATGGCGGGCAGATTTTGATGGCCCAAAAGGATGGCGGGCAGATTTTGATGGCCCAAAAGGATGGCGGGCAGATTTTGATGGCCCAAAGGGATGGCGGGCAGATTTTGATGGCCCAAAGGGATGGCGGGCAGATTTTGATGGCCTAAAGGGATGGCGGGCAGATTTTGATGGCCCAAAGGGATGGCGGGCAGATTTTGATGGCCCAAAGGGATGGCGGGCAGATTTTGATGGCCCAAAGGGATGGCGGGCAGATTTTGATGGCCCAAAGGGATGGCGGGCAGATTTTGATGGCCCAAAGGGATGGCGGGCAGATTTTGATGGGGGCAGTGTAATAAGGTAATAACTTTTAAAAAGATGCTAATTAGTGGGGATGCTGATTCTCACTTCAACTTTTTCTTACGGATTTAAGCTATCCATCCAGTTAGCTTTAGCAATTCAGCTATTCAGCATTCCCACGCATTTTCTGCAGGACAATGCATTTTCTAGTTGTACAAATGAATTTTCAAAACCAACCAAAGCGATGCAGTGAAAATGAAGTGAACAGGAAAAAGGTGGCTGACATGTTTCACATCATGTGGTGCTTAAAGAGGGGGTTCACCCTTAAGGGGGTTTGTAGATCTTGCGGTGTGATTTAGTAAGTGGGATGTATTAGGGGGTGTCCCGAGCGTGTATTGGGGGAGGGGGGTGGGGGCGGCTGGTGAGTGTGGGGTGCCAGGGTGGTGGGATCAGTAGTTGCATTGTGCTGGAATAATGCGGATCATTTCTCCTCCTGACAGATGTCTGTGCGGTACGGTCGCCCGGGTGTGAAGAAAACCACCAATAGGAAGAGGACACAAGTGCGGCAGGCGTGGGATGTGAGTGCTCTGGGGGTGCGGGGACCCCCCCCCCACACGGGATCCGGGGGCTGCAGGTTGTACAGTATAGAATTACTGACTTCCAGAGTTTAATTTCCCATTCTGTGATATCTGAAGAATTGATAATCACTTCCTTTGAAGCAGGGGCCTCCAAACTGCGGCCCTGGGGCTGAATGTGGCCCTTTGCGTACCTTAATGCGGCCCATGGGACACTATTCCATCCAACTCCAATGGGGCATAATTCTTGTTGCAGCTTCTTTTCTTTGGCTTTGGTGGCTGCATTTGTTTTCTTTTTTCCCCCAAGCTAATAACATTTACAGCAAATGCAGAAAATACAAGCGTATCCTGCCAGAAATTAGGTGTTCTGGTCCCTTCCCGTGACTGTGTTGAACAATTTTTTCTTTCTAGTTATCTTATGTAAACTTCCGATTAGCCTGACCCCCCCCCCCCCCCTGGAATATAGAGGAAGAGATAGTCCAAATCAGGAGAGCAGCCTAGGTTGACAGCCATAGCTCCCTCCCATAGGCACAGCAGAGGAGTGACCTAGTCACTTTAGACAGACTAAAGCTGAACTCCAGGAATTCAGCCACTTTGTACAATGTGTTGGCACACTATGGGGTTAAATCCAATGAGGTGCATGCCATCTAATGGACTTACTGCTTTTTAATTACACCTGACAGTTTCACTGAGCGTTGGGAGTACAACTAGCACTCTGACAGGAGAGAATTTGTCTTCTCACACACAGCGTCTCTGCCCGCCCCCACCTTCTGCTGTCCATTCACAGAAGGCTTTGTAAAATGTGCCGGAATACTGTTGGTTAAATCCACTGAGGTGCATGCCCCCTAATCGCTTTTATTTACAGTTTTGCTGAGCTTCAGGAGTATAGCTATAGCTGACCTGACAGGAGAGACTTTGTATTCTCACACAGCATCTCTGCCACCCCCCACCTTCTGCTGTCCATTCACAGAAGGCTTTGTATTTTTGTAAATGCTTTTGCATAATACATAGCTCATTGTGATTGGGGCAGATGGAGGGGAGGGGTGTACAGCAACTGCATCCAACTCTGCAGAAGCTGGATTGGAGAAGGTTCAGTGTTGGAGCTCTGGAAATGTAGTGATAGCTGTACTCCCAGAACTCAGGAACAAAGGAAACTGTTCATTGAAAAAATAAGTCCATAAGGTGGCGTGCACCTCGTTGGATCACAATCCATAGTTATTCATCATGTTTTACAAAGCGGCTGAATTTTTTGGGGGGTTTCAGTTTTAATCTTCACTCTTCCCTGCATTGCTTTACGGATGCAGGGCACAGCAACAGGTTTTCTTATTGCAGGCTTGCCCGGGCACCAATGCTTGCCCTCCCCGGCTGCTCTATTCAGTCACCAGGGGGAATGGAAAGGGGGGGCCTTTGTGTGTGGACTCCCCTGTTTTTCCCAGAACAGTCACAGGGGTGAGTCGCATGTTCCTCCATACCTGGAAGCACCAGCTAGGTTAAGACTTTGCTCCAATGGGATCCAAAACTTGTGAAAATGCTGAGACTTCCCCACCGCTCCTGTCTGTTATTTGCCCCCCCCCCTCCCCCCTCCGTCCATACACACAGTATATGCAGGATATGTATGTTATCAATGACCCATCACTCTGCTGTTTTTTCAGAGCTCAGTTCAAGATCTCAATGTACACCGGGCCACCCCAGAGGAGCTGGTGAGTGATTTGTAGGCCTCTTCACGGGAGGTTTATTTTATTTTTGTGTGATTTTATGTGAGCTGACATTGTGAGCGAGTAGGACAGGTAAGTGTCCTTATTAAAAGTCAGCAGCTACAGTGTTTGTAGCTGCTGACTTTAAAAAAAAATTGCAAGTGGAATCCTGCTTTAAGCCTTGCGGCTTTACAGCCGACTTCCTACTGCATATGCGTGAAGCATGCTGTGCTTTTTATGAGTGGTCCAGCAGCGGGGGAAGGGGGGGGCGGACGAAACAGTCGGAGGAACGAGATGTAAAGGGGGGGCAGTGCTGTGGCAGGGATATGAAAGGGGCACAGCCATGGGGGGCTTATGTGATGTAAAGGGGACCAGTGCTGTGGGGGGGGGGGGGGTGTGAAGGGGGCAGAGCTATTTTTTTTTTAAAACATTGTAAATAAGTACGTTTCTCCTTCACTGATGGTACTGCACTGACAGGCACCGATAAGGCGGCATCGATGAGGTGGCATTGATGGGCAGTGATGATGGGCACTAATATGCAGCACTGATAGGTTGCTCTGGTGTAGCCGGCATGGGTGGGCACTGATAGGCGGCATGGAGGCGCGCAGCGGCTCAATATCCTGAAGACGTCATATGACGTCCAGTCAGGATATTGAAACCACTTTGCCACCGTCATTTTGCTATATGGCGGGCGGCAAGGGGTTAATCTATTTTTACCGGTTTCTAGGCTCACAGACACGAGATCCACAAATCTAAAAACCAGCGGCTGGCGCAGTGGGAACTTCAGACGAGATCCCTAAAGAAGAAGTGGAGGAAACAAAGCGGAGGAGCTGCCGACCCGCTGGAGGAGAGGCGGCTGGCCCTGATGATGGAGGTATTGGAAGAGTAGTTTTTTTATTTTTTTTATTATTATATTAATTACAATTATATGCTGTTGTGTGTGTTGTTTTTTTTCACATGTGAATTGATAATAATCTGTCAGAATTGCCCGGTAATAACATCAGAAGTAGGTGAGATGTTTTATTCTTTTATAATTTTTTTTTTTTCCTCTCCTTAGATTCTTTCTGATCAGTATCAGATGAAGGATGTCCTGGAGAGATCGGACCGTGCCATGTCTGTGGTGAAGGACCTCTTTGGGGACGCCCCCCGCAGGCACACAGGTGACACTGCTATTATTACTATCGAGACTTTTTGTAATCTTTGAGTTTACTGAACTTTTTTAGGCAAATTTTAATATTTGTTGTCTGGATTTATTTATTAAAGAGGAACTGCGTTCTGCTCACAGAATTTGTAATAAGAAAAAAAAAATGATGTTTTGCTATTCTGAAGCTTCCCTCCAACCAAGAGGGAGAGGGAGATGATCAACCGACAGACAACACCACCTCAGAAAACTGCCCATACACATTGCAATACGGTGACACCACTCTCTTAAAGTGGACCTGTCACTCTATATTTATTAAAGAGGAACTGCGGTCTGCTCACAGAATTTGTAATAATAAAAAAAAAAAAACATTTTTGCCTTTCTGAAGCTTCCCTCCAACCACTTTGCATATTATTTTATATATACTGTGATTCTGTACTTGCCAAATAGGCTCCCTCCACTGAGTCTGGCAGCAGCCATTTTAACTGTGGGCAGCTGAAGATTCCTGGATTTACACAGGCACTCCTCAAGCTCTGCAGCTCTCTTTGGCCCTCGTATGACTCGCCCTTCCTGGCAGACTCTCGGGAGAGTGAGAGAGAGAGAGCTGTGTATGATGTCATAAGCCTAGGCTAATGACAAGAAACAGGAAGTGGGCTGTATAAGGAAACGGGTAGTGGGCTGTATAAGGAAACGGGTAGTGGGCTGTATAAGGAAACGGGTAGTGGGCTGTATAAGGAAACGGGTAGTGGGATGTACAGTATAAGGAAACGGGTAGTGGGCTGTATAAGAAAACGGGTAGTGGGCTGTATAAGGAAATGGGTAGTGGGATGTATAAGGAAACGGGTAGTGGGCTGTATAAGGAAACGGGTAGTGGGCTGTATAAGGAAACGGGTGGTGGGCTGTATAAGGAAACAGGTAGTGGGATGTATAAGGAAACGGGTGGGGGGCTGTATAAGGAAACGGGTGGTGGGCTGTATAAGGAAACGGGAAGTGGGCTGTATAAGGAAACGGGTGGTGGGCTGTATAAGGAAACGGGTAGTGGGATGTATAAGGAAACGGGTGGTGGGCTGTATAAGGAAACGGGTGGTGGGCTGTATAAGGAAACGGGTAGTGGGCTGTATAAGGAAACGGGTAGTGGGCTGTATAAGGAAACGGGTAGTGGGCTGTATAAGGAAACGGGTAGTGGGCTGTATAAGGAAACGGGTAGTGGGCTGTATAAGGAAACGGGTAATAAGGAACGGGTAGTGGGCTGTATAAGGTAACGGGTAGTGGGCTGTATAAGGGAACGGGTAGTGGGCTGTATAAGGGAACGGGTAGTGGGCTGTATAAGGAAACGGGTAGTGGGCTGTATAAGGGAACGGGTAGTGGGCTGTATAAGGGATTTACTGGCAGAAAAAAAATGTTTTACTATCCAAAGTTAAAATGACACCAACAAGGGCAGAAGATTTAATAGATGGAAAGATGAAAAAATGACCGAAGTTCCACTTTGAAGTATATTTACACCCGCAATAAAAAATGGTCAAATGTGGTATTTTTTTTTTTTTCGTGGAAGGAATACCTTAAGGCTCGGGGCAACAAAATAGTGCTGTCTGTGATACTTTTTTTTTATTTTATTTTTTATATCTTTTTGCTAGAATCCAAATTAGTATGTTACCATACTCTGTACTCGTATGGCATTTGTATCATTTTTTCATTTTTCTTTCACACAACTAGAACTTTCTTTTGGTGGTATTTTGTTTAACAAAAGACCAAAAAAAAAACACGTTGTTTTTGTTAAAAAAAAAAAAAAGTTTTCTCCTTCACTGATGGGCGGCTACTGGCACACATTACTGATTGGCATCTGAAGGGCACTGATTGGCACATTAATGGGCACTGATTGCTACTTTGGGCACAGATAGGCGTTACTGATGGGGGGAACAGACTGGCAGCTGATGGGCACCTCTGATGGGGGATTCGCTTATAATCAATGTGCTGAGTATCGGTGCAGCCCCCCCCCCCTCTGACAGGGAGGGCCGCCGATTGGCTCTCCCTGTCAGCGCAAACCGAGGAAAGCCCTTTACCGGCAGTTCCTGGTTCACGCTGTGATTGGTCACAGCTGATCACGTGGTAAGGCGCCTCCGTCAGAGCCTCCTTACCAGGATCGGAGATGCTGTGTATCTGTCAGATTGACACACCGCACCATCGATTGCCGCGCTGCAGGCCCCCGCATGTTATCCCGCTGGTTATCATATGACACCGAGTCAGGGTTACAGAACCACTGCCCGGTCGTCATTCTGCTATAGGCCGGACGGGAAGTGGTTAAGTAACCATTTTTTTTCCCTCAATAAAAAGCATTCATTCAGTGTTTATTATTTGTGATTGGCCACAGCTAATCGCATGGTACAGATGGGCTGTGATTGACCCTGCCTGTACCATGTGACCACTGTGACCAAACACAGCGTGTATCAAATGTGCACAATGAATGGAAGCCATTCATTGTGTAAAATTGTCATGGGGTCTGCTGTGATTGGTCACAGTGATCACATGGTACTGGCAGCAGCTCGGTACAGTAATCTGTCATAGGCTGTGGCCAGTACCATGTGATCATTGTGACCAATCACAGCAGATCACATGACAACTGTACACAATGAATGGCTTTCCATTGTGGCCCTTGGGGCATTCTAGGGAGGACGTCACATGATGTCCATCCTAAACAGAGCTCCCGCCTGGGCCTATAGATAAAAAAGCATCATGGGCCGTCCTCCATTGTGTGTGTTGTAATACAGAGAGAGTCACCTCGGGGCAAATAAGGACAAATATGATGCCGGTTGTTGCTGGCAGTGACACCGCAGATATTGGTGACACCTTGTAGGTAAATATTTGATAGAGAATATTTTCTTTTGTAAGTACTGCTAGCCTAAGGATCTGATACAAAGATTTCTGTTTTATATCACTGCAAGGGAAAGAAGATGATGTGTTGTGTTCGGGAGGAATAAAGAGACTTTTATTTATACATGACTATGAGTCCTATTTCTACCTCCACACACACTACATTCCCAAAAGTATTGGGACGCCTGCCTTTACACGCACATGAACTTTAATGACATCCCAGTCTTAGTCCGTAGGGTTCAATATGGAGTTGGCCCCGCCCTTTGCAGCTTCACCTCTTCTGGGAAGGCCGTCCACAAGGTTTAGGAGGGTGTCTATGGGAATGTTTGACCATTCTTCCAGAAGTGCATTTGTGCATGTGTGTGCATTTTGCATTTGAGGTATCATTATTTGTATATAAAAAAAGCACATTTTACAAAAGTCATCATCATCAGTAGTACTGCATTTCCTCAAAATAAGCCCATACCCCGAAAATAAGCCCCAGTAAAGTTCATGTAAAAAAAAACATATACTGGTAATTGTTTTACAAAACGGATAACAAAACTGTGAAAATATCCCCCCCCTTTTAAATTTTGGTCTTTTGTTTCTTTAGCATAAAAATAAAAACCCCATTAGTCATTAACCACTTCCATACCGGGGGGCACATATACACCCTTTCTGCCCAGACCAATTTTCAGCGCTGTTGCATTTTGAATGACAATTGCGCGGTCGTGCTACACTGTACCCAAACTAAATTTGTTCCCACAAAGCTTTCTTTTGGTGGTATTTGATCACCTCTGGGTTTTTTATTTTCTGCAAAAAAAATGACCTAAAATTTAGAAAAAAAAAATATATATATATATTTTGTTTTCGTTATAAAACACTGTAAATAAGTACGTTTTCTCCCTCACTGATGGGCACTGATGGTACTACACTGATGGGCACTGATGTGGTATCATTGATGGGCCTCGATGATGGCCACCAAAATGCGGCACGGATGGGGACGGATAAGCGGCACGGATAGGCGGGACGGATGGGCACGGATAGGCGGCATGGATGGGCACGGATAGGCGGCATGGATGGGCACTTATATGTGGCACTAATTTATGTTGTACTAATGGATGCCAATCAGTGCCAAACAATGCCTGCCAGTGATGCCCATTGTGGGCACTGATTGGCATCCTTTTTTTGCGATTGTCATCCCTGGTGGTCTAGGGTGGCATACCTGTGTTTTGCATCCCTGGGGGTCTAGTGGCATCCCTGGTGGTCCAGTGTGGGCATCCTCGGGGCGCTGCGCTGATAATCGATCAGCAGCCAATCGGCTGTCCTCTGATTACCGGCTTTTCCTGTTTACATCGTGATCAGCCGTGATTGGACACGGCTGATCACGTGGTAAGGAGTCTCCTTTGGAGACTCTTTACCTAGATCGGTGCTGCAGGGTGTCAGACCGACACCCTGCAACAACGATCGCAGCAAAGCGCCCCCGGGGGCGCGCAGCTGCTCAATATCCTGAGGACGTCATATGACGTCCAGTCAGGATATTCAAACCACTTTGCCAACGTCAAATTGCAATTGGCGGGTGGCAAGTGGTTAAATACCAACAAAAGACAGCTCTATTTGTGTGAAAAAAAAAGATAAATATTTCATATGTGTACAGTGTTGTATGACTGCGCCATTGTTATTCCAAGTGCGACAGCGCTAAAAACTAAAAATTGGCCTGGGCAGGAAGGGGGTAAACCCCCAGTAAGCAAGTGGTTAAGCTCCGATAAAAAAACCTGAAAGCCGATTGGTTGCTATGCAGAGTTGCACCAGATTTGGCACGCTCCGGTATTAGTAAATCACCCCCTGTGTGTGGTCAGGTCTTACCTCCTTTAGATAACACACCAGCCGCCGTATGGAGCCGACAAGAGACATGGTGAATCCCGTCAACCCCTGAGCCTTTGGCAGGGTGTCCACCTCCCGTCCCGTCTGCCTCTCATAGTCCTCCAAGTCCAGCTCTACTTCCTGCATCATCTGGCTCAGCACATCCAAACTGGACTGGCTGCAACTGGACATTTCACAAGCCGAGGCCGCAGAAACAGACTCCGCCCTGCGATGAGTGGGGGGGCGCGAGGAGCGTTTTTTCTTACCTTCAATAAAAACAGGAAAATGGTTTCACAAATCACAGTACAATGCCAAGGTTCTCATTACAGAAGTAGTATCGCTGCAAATTCAAAAATCACAGGTCATGTTTTCAGGATTTCCCTCAGATGAAACGACTGTGATAATTACTTTACCTGATCAAATCACCTGTGCAATGGGAAGCCTGAAAACATGACTTGAGGACTGGAGTTGAGAAACACTGGTCTAGGGGACCAAGGGCCTTAAGGACTGGAGTTGAGAAACACTGGTCTAGGGGACCAAGGGCCTTGAGGATTGCAGTTGAGAAACACTGGTCTAGGGGACCAAGGGCCTTGAGGACTGCAGTTAAGAAACACTGGTCTAGGGGACCAAGGGCCTTGAGGACTGGAGTTGAAAAACACTGGTCTAGGGGACCAAGGGCCTTGAGGACTGGAGTTTAGAAACACTGGTCTAGGGCAGTGGTCATCACCCCTGTCCTGCAGGGCCCTCTAACAGACCAGGTTTTCAAGATAAGTGAAATGCATCACAGATAATTTCATTTGCTCAGTGATTGCAGTATTCCAGTCTGCATCTCCCCAAGGAAATACATAAAACCTGGCCTGTTAGTGGGCCCTGAAAAACACTGGTCTAGGGGACCAAGGGCCTTGAGGACAGGGTTGATGACCACTGGTCTAGGGGACCAAGGGCCTTGAGAACTGGAATTGAGAAACGCTGGTCTAGGGGACCAAGGGCCTTGAGGACAGGAGCTGAGAAACTCTGGTCTAGGAGACCAAGGGCCTTGAGGACTGGAGCTGAAAAACACTGGTCTAGGGGACCAAGGGCCTTGAGAACTGGAATTGAGAAACACTGGTCTAGGGGACCAAGGGCCTTGAGGACAGGAGCTGAGAAACACTGGTCTAGGGGACCAAGGGCCTTGAGGTCTGGAGCTGAGAAACACTGGTCTAGGGGACCAAGGGCCTTGAGGACTGGAGTTTAGAAACACTGGTCTAGGGCAGTGGTCATCACCCCTGTCCTGCAGGGCCCTCTAACAGACCAGGTTTTCAAGATAAGTGAAATGCATCACAGATAATTTCATTTGCTCAGTGATTGCAGTATTCCAGTCTGCATCTCCCCAAGGAAATACATAAAACCTGGCTGTTAGTGGGCCCTGAAAAACACTGGTCTAGGGGACCAAGGCCTTGGGACAGGGTTGATGACCACAGGTCTAGGGGACCAAGGGCTTGAGAACTGGAATTGAGAAACGCTGGTCTAGGGGACCAAGGGCCTTGAGGACAGGAGTGAGAAACTCTGGTCTAGGAGACCAGGGCCTTGAGGACTGGAGCTGAAAAACACTGGTCCTAGGGGACCAAGGGCCTTGAGAATTGGAATTGAGAAACACTGGTCTAGGGGACCAAGGGCCTTGAGGACAGGAGCTGAGAAACTCTGGTCTAGGAGACCAAGGGCCTTGAGGACTGAAGCTGAAAACACTGGTCTAGGGGACCAAGGGCCTTGAGAATGGAATTAAGAAACACTGGTCTAGGGGACCAAGGCCTTGAGGACAGGAGCTGAGAAACACTGGTCTAGGGGACCAAGGGCCTTGAGGTCTGGAGCTGAGAAACACGGTCTAGGGGACCAAGGGCCTTGGAGGACAGGAGCTGAGAAACACTGGTCTAGGAGACCAAGGCCTTGAGGACTGGAGTTGAGAAACTCTTCTCCAGGGGACAAGGGCTTGTACCATTTGATCCCTAATGATCCGCGGTTGCTGAGGCAGTTTGGTTGACAGTGCACCACAACCATCCTATCGCGGATGGACTACACTGCTCAGCAGGAGATCTAAGTGACAGCGCTCGACTCTGGCAGCAGTCACATACTGAAAGGAGAGTGCCGTCATTCAGCATTATATATGGGCATTACCTAAACTGGTACAGTGGAACCTTGGTTTACAAGTAACGCGGTTAAAGAGCGTTTTGAATAACGAGCAACTTTTTTTTTTTATTATTCTGACTCGGTTGTGCAAGTGTTGTCTCGCAAAACGAGCAGAATTTAAGCTAATGGGGTGTGCAGTACCACATTTGGCCAGGGGGGCGCTGGTGGACACTCGTCTGAGTGCTTCCAAACCACCACCCACCCCTGGCCACATGTGGTATGGCATGCCATAGAAGTCAATGTGGAATGAATTATTGTTTCCATTGACTTCTATGGGTAAACTCGCTTTGATATGCAATTACTTTGGATCACACAAGCATTCTCCTGGAACGGATTATGCTCGTAATCCAAGGTTCCACTGTAATTCAATGATGGCGCCCTCTTCTGATTCTTAAAAGCAGAGTTCCAGGCTTGTAGCTGCTGACTTTTAATAAACACTTAGCTGTTCCACGGTCCAGTGATGTGTCCGAACGGAGCATCACTCTTCTCTCCCTCCTCTCCGCCGGCACCTCCATTGCCACTATGGGCACCTGGCCTTGACAGCTTTCGGCTTCACGGCTGGGCACGCACAGCGAATGCCCAAATCGCACTGCACTCCCGGAAGTGGACAGGTGGGTCTCCTGGGACCTGTCCCAGGAGATCGCCTAGAGAGGAGTCATCGTCTAGGTGGCCCCTGGGCGGAGGAGGAAGTGGGACAGGGAAGTCCCGCTCCTAGCAAAGCCCCCATCCCCCAAAAAAAATGACATGCCAAATGTGGCATGTAAGGGGGCGAGGAGGGGTTAAAGCAGAAGTTCCACTTTTGGGTGGAACTCCGCTTTAAAGAAAAAAAAAACTTTCACTTTCAGATTTGATAGCTGGGCCCTTTTGAAGGAATTTCCTTTCTTTGCCAGGAGGAATGGAACTAAAAGATAAACCACCATAATATACATTTGTCTTGGTACTCTCCTCTTGCACAATAATGAATCCTTGGCTCACCTTTTGCGCCCCCGGTGGTGATTGGGGGGTTGGGGTTCAGTATTCTGCCAATTACACATTTTGGATCTTCAGGCTCTGCTTGCTCTTCCTCCGTCAGGCGGTTTTTCACCTTCCTTACAGCTGGTGGTGGCATTTAATGCTGCAGAAAATGTCAGAGCGTAAAGATCTTCATTTATTTTTAGCTTCATAACCTACCGGCATACTACTTTAACCCCTCAGGCCAACCGCAAACACATACGCACAGCGCGCCTCCAGTACCACTACATACTAAAGAACGGGACCCGGGGATTGTCCGTTCTGGATCACCTGATCGCACTGCGATAGCCTCCAATTGGCTATCACAGTGATCAGTCTCTGAGATGTCCACCCCTTGGTTTTTCTTTCTTTTCTGAATGAAGAGAATGATACATTGGGGTTTGATTTACTAAAGGCAAATCCACTTTGCACTACAAGTGCAGTTGGAAGTGCAGTCGCTGTAAATCGGAGGGAAAGATCTGAAATGAGGGGAAGCCCTGCGATTTTATCATCCAATCATGTACAAGCAAAAAAATGATGTTTTTTATTTTTTTTCCATGCATGTCCCCTCGGATTTATAGCGAATGCACTTCCAGTGAACTTTCAGTGCAATTTGATTTGCCTTTCATGAATAACCCCCATCGTGTCTTCCTCTTCTGGCAGGAGAAGAATTGTAAACATCCAAATGTGTGTTAAAAAAAATATATAAATATTATTATTAATTTATTTAACAAAAATGAAAAATAAAGAATAACAAACACACACACACACACCACACATCACACAATCAAGGCTGCCAGGGTTATTGTTAGGGTCACAGTCAAAAGGTCAGGGTCAGCATATTTTGTGTAGAACAAAAATAAAAAAATAAACAATTTTAATAATTGGTATCAGTGTGTTTTAGGCAGGGTAAAATGCAAAATACGCACCATTCTTTCTGGGCTGTACTACGGGTACAAACAACAACTAACATTCACATATATGTGGTATCATTGCAATCGTCTGGAGCAGGAGAATTCATTTTGGGTAGTTCTTTAGTAGTAAATTGTGATAATGGAAAGAAAGAAATATACAGCTTTAAAAAAAAAATATATATATGATGTATGTGTATATATATATAAAACTGTGTGTGTGTGTATAATATATATATATTCAAAGGAAAAAAAGTAAAAAATAAATAAAATACATATATACACACACACACACACACACACATTTTTTTATTTACTATTTTGGCCCAGTTTTGCTTTGATAATAATTCTTTCTGGGCTGTACTACGGGTACAAACAACAACTAACATTCACATATATGTGGTATCATTGCAATCGTCTGGAGCAGGAGAATTCATTTTGGGTAGTTCTTTAGTAGTAAATTGTGATAATGGAAAGAAAGAAATATACAGCTTTAAATATATATATATATATATATATATATGATGTATGTGTATATATATATATAAATGTGTGTGTATATAATATATATATATATATATTCAAAGGAAAAATAGTAAAAAATAAATAAAATACACACACACATTATATATATACAGGGAGTGCAGAATTATTAGGCAAGTTGTGTTTTTGAGGATTAATTTTATTATTGAACAACAACCATGTTCTCAATGAACCCAAAAAAACTCATTAATATCAAAGCTGAATATTTTTGGAGTAGTTTTTAGTTTTGTTTTTAGTTTTAGCTATTTTAGGGGGATATCTGTGTGTGCAGGTGACTATTACTGTGCATAATTATTAGGCAATTAACAAAAAACAAATATATACCCATTTCATTTATTTATTTTTACCAGTGAAAACAATATAACATCTCAACATTCACCAAACAAAATATACATTTCTGACATTCAAAAACAAAACAAAAACAAAATCAGTGACCAATATAGCCACCTTTCTTTGCAAGGACACTCATGCAGCCTGCCATCCATGGATTCTGTCAGTGTTTTGATCTGTTCCCATCAACATTGCGTGCAGCAGCAACCACAGCCTCCCAGACACTGTTCAGAGAGGTGTACTGTTTTCCCTCCTTGTAAATCTACATTTGATGATGGACCACAGGTTCTCAATGGGGTTCAGATCAGGTGAACAAGGAGGCCATGTCATTAGTTTTTCTTCTTTTATACCCTTTCTTGCCATCCACGTGTGGAGTACTTGGACGCGTGTGCTGGAGCATTGTCCCTCATGAAAATCATGGTTTCTTGAAGGATGCAGTCCTTCTTCCTGTACCACTGTTGAAGAAAGGTGTCTTCCAGAAACTGGCAGTAGGACTGGGAGTTGAGCTTGGACTCCATCCTCAACCCGAAAAGGTCCCACAAGCTCATCTTTGATGTTACCAGCCAAACCAGTAACTCCACCTCACCTTGCTGGCGTCTGAGTCGGACTGGAGCTCTTGCCCTTTACCAATCCAGCCACGGGCCCATCCATCTGGCCCATCAAGACTCACTTCATTTCATCAGTCCATAAAACCTTAGAAAAATCAGTCTTGAGATAATTTCTTGGCCCAGTCTTGAACGTTTCAGCTTGTGTGTCTTGTTCAGTGGTGGTCGTCTTTCGCCTTTCTTACCATTGGCCATGTCTCTGAGTATTTGCACACCTTGTGCTTTTTGGGCCTCCAGAGTGATGGTGCAGCTCTGAAATTTGGCCAAACTGGTGTGGCAGGTGGCATCTTGGCAGCGCAACGCTTGACTTTTCTCAGTTCACTGGGCAGTTATTTGGCGCCATGGTTTTTCCCACGCTTCTTGGCGACCCCGTTGACTATTTTGAAATGAAAGCTTGATTGTTCGATGATCACGCTTCAGAAGTTTGCAATTTTAAGAGTGCTGCATCCCTCTGCAAGAATATCTAACTATTTTGACTTTTCTGAGGCCTGTCAAAGTCCTTCTTCTGACCCATTTTGCCAAAGGAAAGGAAGTTGCCTAATAATTATGGCACCCCTGATATAGGGTGTTGATGT